>JARGYO010000094.1:55801547-56297742 GCA_029206835.1 Rana muscosa | reverse complement strand
CGTCAGAAGCGTCTTACCTGGGCTAAAGAAAAACACACCTGGTCTGTTGCTCAGGGGTCCAAAGTCCTCTTTTCTGATGAGAGCAAATTTTGCATCTCATTTGGAAACCAAGGAGCCGGAGTATGGAGGAAGAATGGAGAGGCACACACTGCAAGATGCATGAAGTCCAGTGTGAAGTTTCCACAGTCTGTGTTGATTTGGGGAGCCGTGTCATCTGCTGGTGTTGGTCCACTGTGCTTCATTAAGTCCAAGGTCAACGCAGCCGTCTACCAGGAGATTTTGGAGCACTTAATGCTTCTTTCCGCAGACGAGCTCTAGGGGGGAGGCTGACTTTGTTTTCCAGCAGGACTTGGCACCTGCCCACACTGCCAAAAGCACCAAAACCTGGTTCAATGACCGTGGGATTACTGTGCTTGATTGGCCAGCAAACTCGCCTGACCTGAACCCCATAGAGAATCTATGGGGCCAATGCCAAGAGAAAGATGAGAGACATGAGACCCAACAATGCAGAAGAGCTGAAGGCCGCTATTGAAGCCTCCTGGTCTTCCATAACACCTCAGCAGTGCCACAGGCTGATCGCTTCCATGCCACGCCGCATTGAGGCAGTAATTGCTGCAAAAGGGGCCCAAACCAAGTACTGAGTACATATTCATGCTTCTACTTTTCACAGGTCCGATATTGTCCTATGTACAATCCTTGCTTTATTGATTGCGTGTAATATTCTAATTTTCTGAGATGGTGGATTTGGAGTTTTCATGAGCTGTAATGCCATAATCATCACAATTATGACAAATCACGGCTTGAACTATCTTGCTTTGCATGTAATGAGTCTATCTCATATATTAGTTTTACCTTTTAAGTTGCATTAGTGAAATAAATAAACTTTTGCATGATATTCAAATTTTTTGAGTATCACCTGTATACTCAGGTTTTTTTGACCCCCTGCTCGGGTTCTTAAACTCCTTCCCCCCTCTGGGCTCGAGTCTCCAGGGGGCTGGTACATGTTTGCTCCACATAGACAACTGCATTGCAAATAGACAACGACTTGAGCCGAGTGGATGCAACATGTTCCAATTCACCTGGCATCCGGACGTTTTATGTATTATGTTATATGTTTTATGTTGTACAAAGGCTGTGCCTTTGTGTGCCGCCTCAGCTCCCATGCTAAATGGTGACCTAAACCCACCTTCAGTGATTGTTTCCACACTTGAGACTCATGGTTAGCTTGTAAGTATGGGTGGATGTCATACCACTTCCCCTCAATTTTTTATTCCTGCACCTAGTCTGACTCACTGTTTATACACTTTTTAGACACCCTGGCCGCATCTGCTCCTGATCATACTTACATGTATGTGTGTACTGGTTTTGATTATATTTATGGATACATGCAATAAACCTGTTACAGATTAACAGTTCGTTACTCATTCCCAATTGCATGCTTTATTTAAAGTCCCAAACCTTTTCAACGCCTTTTACACTGGGACGTTTTTCAGGCGCTTGTAAAGCGCCTGAAAGAAGCCTCATCTGCAATCCCAATGTGAAAGCCTGAGTGCTTTCAGAGCCCTTTCACACTGCCAGCGCCCGAAAAACGCTGGTAAAGCTCCGCTAAGACCCCTTTCACATGGGGGGCGTTAAAAAAAGCGCCTCAATGGGAAGGGGCGCTTTAGGAGCGGTGTATTCAACGCCTGAAAAACGCTCCAGTGTGAAAGGGGTCTTGTTTCTCTTGAGGCCCCTTTCACACTGAGGCGCTTTGCAGGCGCTATTGCGCTAAAAATAGCGCCTGCAAAGCGCCCTGAAAAAGCCGCTACTTTGTATCCAATGTGAAAGCCTGAGGGCTTTCACACTGGAGCGGTGAGCTGGCAGGAGGGTAAAAAAACTCCTGCAAGCCGCATCTTTGAGGCACAATAGGAGCGGTAAAAATACCGCTCCTATAGCGCCCTTGCCCATTGAAATCAATGAGGTAGCGCCTCCAAAATGCCGCAAAGAGGCGTTATTGCGGGCGTTTTTAACCCTTTTCCGGCCGCCAGCGGGGGTTTAAATCACCCTGCTAGCGCCCGCAAATCGCGGCAAAAACAACGGTATATCGGCGCTAAAAATAGCGCCGCTATACCGCCAGCGCATCCAGGGCTTCAGTGTGAAAGTAGCCTTAGGGTACTTTCACACTGAGGTGCTTGGTGCGCTGGCGGTAAAGCGCCGCTATTTTTAGCGGCGCTTTACCGTCGTGTTTGTCGCGATTTTTGGCCGCTAGCGGGGAGATTTTAACCCCTGCTATCGGACAAAAAAGGGCTAAACCCGCCCGCAAAACGCTGCTGCGGTGGCAGGTTGCAGGCGGTACGGCGGCGCTGCCACATTGATTTCAATGGGCAGGGGCGCTATAGGAGTGGTGTATTCACCGATCCTACAACGCCTCAAAGATGCGGCTGGCAGGACTTTTTTTACCGTCCTGCCAGCGCACCGCTCCAGTGTTAAAGCCCTCAGGCTTTCACACTGGATAGAAAGGAGCGGCTCTTTCAGGGCGCTTTCCAGGCGCTATTTTTAGTGCAATAGCGCCTGCAAAGCGCCTCAGTGTGAAAGCAGCCTTAGGTATGGAGGTAATTTTGACCCTCACGTCATAGACCTCATTTAAAGTCCCACAGCCCTCCCCTTTCTTTTTTGTTGTGCATAGTCCCCTGCATGTTGTTGAATAATTTGGCCTGTCCTAACAGACAAGCTGAATCAATGTTTACATGCCCCTTATTCATAACCATGTCCATTTCATTATGTTTTTAAACTATTTATATTACAATAAAGTATTTATACCTTTATACTGTGCCCTGTACCTCTGTCAATAAGGTAGCCCCTCTTTTCTCCCCCCCCCCCCCGGGAACTTTTTGCCCATTAAATCAGGACAGTATGATTTGTAAACAGTAGCAGTGTTTGAGGCCTTCAGGTCAATCTGTCAGTCCCAGAGGTCTGTGGTTGCCATGGTGATTGTAAACAATCCGGCCACAAGAAGGATGGGAATGTCACTCACCTCGTACCCTGAGGAAGGCACAGAGGCGTAACGCACAGGGCAGAGTTTTGGAGTGATGTCATTGTTCCAGAAGTCAAAGCGGATGTAAATTCCGAAATAATTACCTTAGTTCAAATGGTCTGATGCCCACAAGGTCTCTTGCTGGCGCCGGCATCTTCCTATCCAATCCTTTGGTGTACATACCTTAGATTAGGAATGAGGGCAAGCATGTGACCAAATTAGGGTGAGCGTGTAGGCGGTGGACCTGTGGAGCTCATCATCATGGTGCAGTTCCATAGAAGACGTACAGTCCACGATGAGCGCTGACATCTCTCCTTACTTCTTACTAGTAAATGATAGTTATATAATACCAAAAAATAATATTAAACCCATACCATGTCCAGTCCCCATCCAGGACAGCCACCAGTCTCCAACAACTGCTCCTCTGTACTACAACAAAATGGCCACCACCCTCACATTGCCATGGTTACACAGAAGGTTTCCACCGGGCCTGCATGTTGACAGCCTGGCTGCTAAATATGAGGGATGTCACCATTGTTATTGATAGAAGAGGTTATACCTCGGTACTGACTGAACCGCATACATCATAATGCCTCATACACAGGGCTTTTTTTCTCACAGAATAGGTGCAGAAACTCCCCCCTTCCGAGACACCCCTTGTCTCCGCCCCCTACGCTCTTCTGAGCACCGCCCCTTCATCCCTACCCACCTCCCAGTACTGTACTGTCCCAAGTGTCATTTTGTGGTGCTAAATAATTTGTATGGAATTTGCTCTTGTCTAAAAACAAGAAAAGCAGTAAAATAGATCCCATGGAGCCAGCAACAATAGATCCCCCAGTAACAATAGACCCCACCCCAGCAACAATAGATCATTCACACAACAATAGACTCTCCCCAGCAACAATGGACCTTACCTCAGCAACAATAGGACACCACCACAGCAACAATAGATCTGTAACACAACAATAGACTCCCCTAGCAACAATGGCCCCACCCCAGCAACAATAGATCTGTAACACAACAATAGACTCCCCTAGCAACAATGGCCCCACCCCAGCAACAATAGGTCCCCCCAGCAGCAATAGTCCTCACCACAGCAACAATAGATCCCTCACACAACAATAGACACCCCCAGCAACAATAGTTACCTCACACAACAATAGACCCCCCCCCCCACACACACACACAGCAACAATGGACCACCCACAACTAGGGATGAGCTTCGTGTTCGAGTCGAACATACGTTCGACTCGAACATCGGCTGTTCGATCGTTCGACGAAGATCGAACGATTTGGGCCGTTCGCGCCAAATTCGAGTGACGCGAACGGCCCACAATGCACTACGCCATCGCAGTGTCATCCAGGCGCTGTGATTGGCCAAGCATGCACTGTGACCCCGCATGCTTGGCCAATCACAGCGCCGGCAGCGAGGAGAGCAATGATTGGCCACAGGCAGGATGCCTGTGGCCAATTATTGCTGATGGGGTTTAGTACACGCCCCACACTATAAAAGGCCGCCAGCGCGGCGGCCTTGTGTAGTGTGTTCCGGAGCAGGGAAAGAGAAGCATAGGCAGGGACAGTGTCATTTTTTTTCCTTTACTAATCCTGGATTCCTTGTGTTTAGGGACAAATAAGGATAGGTAGGGAGAGTGTCAGTGACAGTGTGCTATTCTGTGCTAATCCTTGTTTGTAGGGACAGAGAGGTACAGTGAGGGAAACTGACAGTGTGCTATTCTGTTCTAAAACTATTTTGCTGTTCCATATTTTCAATCCTTGAGTTGAGGGACAGAGAGCTACAGTGAGGGAAAGTGTCAGTGTGCTATTGTGTTCTAAAACTATTTTGCTGAACCATATTTTCAATCCTTGAGTTGAGGGACAGAGAGCTACAGTGAGGGAAAGTGTCAGTGTGCTATTGTGTTCTAAAACTATTTTGCTGAACCATATTTTCAATCCTTGAGTTGAGGGACAGAGAGGTACAGTGAGTGAAACTGACAGTGTGCTATTCTGTTCTAAATCAATTTTGCTGTTCCATATTTTCAATCCTTGAGTTGAGGGACAGAGAGGTACAGTGAGGGAAACTGACAGTGTGCTATTCTGTTCTAAAACTATTTTGCTGAACCATATTTTCAATCCTTGAGTTGAGGGACAGAGAGGTACAGTGAGTGAAACTGACAGTGTGCTATTCTGTTCTAAATCAATTTTGCTGTTCCATATTTTCAATCCTTGAGTTGAGGGACAGAGAGGTACAGTGAGTGAAACTGACAGTGTGCTATTCTGTTCTAAACCAATTTTGCTGTTCCATATTTTCAATCCTTGAGTTGAGGGACAGAGAGGTACAGTGAGTGAAACTGACAGTGTGCTATTCTGTTCTAAATCAATTTTGCTGTTCCATATTTTCAATCCTTGAGTTGAGGGACAGAGAGCTACAGTGAGGGAAACTGACAGTGTGCTATTCTGTTCTAAAACTATTTTGCTGTTCCATATTTTCAATCCCTGAGTTGAGGGACAGAGAAGGACACTCGTAGAAATTATCAGTGTGCTATTCTGTGCTAAATCTTGTTTGTAGGGAGGGACAGAGTAGGACAGTGAGGGAACGTGTCAGTGTGCTATTCTGTTCTAAAACTTTTTTGCTGAACCATATTTTCAATCCTTGTGTTTAGGGACAGAGAAGGATAGGCAGGGGACAGTGTCAGTGTCATTGTTGCTAAGCCTCCTGCACAATATACACCTGAAGGTAGCCCTTATTGCTGTTTTTCCCATCTCCCTGCAGGCCATCCATTAAAATGTCTGGAAGGCAACCAAGGAGAGGCAGACAGTCAGGAGGCAAAAAAAGAGGGCAAGCAGGCTCTGTGTCTGGGGGCAACAGTGCTGGTCGTGTACGCGGTGCATTGTCATCAGCACATGGCCATGGGACACGCTTGTCCTTGTTTTCGGCAGCTGGACATGTTGAGCCACATCATGCCGAAGACTTGGTAGAGTGGATGACCAAGCCCACCTCATCCTCCTCATCCTCTCTCACCCAGGCTCAGGGTAGTGGCAAAGCAGCTGCCAAAGCGTCCTCTTCTCTGGTATCATTATCTTCATTAGTCAATCCTTCCCTAGACCCACCATGCCCTCCTCCTGAGGAGTCCCCCGAACTGTTTGAGCACAGTGTTGGGTACATGCTCCAGGAGGATGCCCAGCGTTTGGAAGGATCTGATGATGATACCCAGCTAGAGGAAGGCAGCAGCGTGAGAGCAGAGAGAGGGGATGCTCAAGAAGGACACCAATCTGGCAGTCATGTTCCAGCAGCTGCAGCATACTGCCAGATTGGCTCCAGTGATGAGGAGGGAGGGGATGATGAGGTCACTGACTCCACGTGGGTGCCTAGAAGGAGAGAGGAGGAGGAGGAGGATGAGGAGGAGGCACATCTCCAACGAGGCAGGATGCCCTTGAGTGGCTAGCGTATGGGCAGCACACCGACGGAATCACACCGCAGAGCTCCGCCTGTGCAGGGCGCTGCCTCTGCCCGTCATTCAAAAAGTTCTTTGGTGTGGGCCTTTTTTGAGGCGAGTGCATCAGATCGCACAGCTGCTGTTTGCAACATATGTCTCAAGCGTATATCGCGTGGCCAAAACATCAGCCGCTTGGGTACCACATGCCTGACCAGACATATGTTGACCTGCCATGCAGCTCGTTGGCAAGCCTACCTCAAAGACCCACACCAAAGAACAAAGCGGACCTCTCCTTGCACCGCATCAGCTGGGATCTCCAACCCCACTATAACTTCAGTCCTCTCTGAAACATGCACTGAGAGGAATGAAGGTGTAGAATTAGGTGTGTCACAGCCAAGTACTTGCGGCCACTCTGCTAGCAGTACACCGACGTCCGATTCTAGCAGGCAAATTTCCCTGCCCCAGCTGCTGGACCGTCGAAAGAAGTTCACTCCCAGCCATCCACATGCCCAGCGGTTGAATGCTAGCTTGGCTAAATTGCTAGCGCTTCAACTGCTGCCTTTTCAGTTGGTAGACTCGGCCCCCTTCCGTGAGTTTGTGCAATGTGCGGTTCCTCAGTGGCAGGTTCCCAAACGCCACTTTTTCTCACGGAAGGCTATTCCGGCTCTCTACCGGCATGTGGAAGGCAATGTCTTGGCCTCGCTGGACAGGGCGGTCAGCGGTAAGGTGCATATTACCGCTGACTCATGGTCCAGCAGGCATGGACAGGGACGTTACCTTTCTTTCACGGCCCATTGGGTCACTCTTTTGGCAGCTGGGAAGGATGCAGGACAAGGTGCAGTAGTGTTGGAGGTTGTTCCACCCCCACGCCTCCAAAATGCTACTACTGGTTGTGACACACCTCTCTCCTCCACCCCCTCCTCTTCTTCTTCCTCCATGGCCTCTTCCTGTGGTTTGTCCTCGGAACCAGCGGTGCTCCGTAGGCGTTCAAGGGGCTACGCAAGTACGCAGGCAAAAAGATGTCATGCCGTGCTTGCGCTGGTGTGTTTGGGGGACAGGAGCCACACTGGGGCAGAGGTCCTGTCTGCTCTGCAGGGGCAGGCCGAGAGGTGGTTGACGCCACGCCAGCTTAAGCCAGGAATGGTGGTTTGCGACAATGGCACCAACCTCCTCTCCGCCCTCCGACAGGGACAACTGACCCATGTGCCCTGTATGGCTCACGTCCTTAACCTGGTGGTGCAGCGGTTCTTGGGCAGGTACCCGGGCTTACAGGATGTCCTGAGGCAGGCCAGGAAAGTCTGTGTGCATTTCCGCAGATCTTATAATGCCAGTGCTCGCCTGGCTGAGCTTCAAAAGGAGTTGAACCTGCCCAAGTACCGCCTTATATGTGACATGCCCACCAGGTGGAACTCAACGTTGGCCATGCTGCAGCGGCTGCACACGCAGCAGAGGGCCATCAATGAGTACCTGTGCGACTACGGCACCAGGACAGGGTCAGGGGAGCTCAGGTTTTTTTCACCACGCCAGTGGGGCATGATCAGGGATGCATGCACTGTCCTGGCACCATTTGAGGAGGCCACGAGGATGGTGAGCAGTGACAGTGCATGCATCAGTGACACTGTACCTCTTGTCCACCTGTTGGAGCACACGCTGCATGGAATAATGGACAGGGCACTTGAGGCAGAACAGAGGCAGGAAGAGGAGGACTTCCTTGCCTCTCAAGGCCCCCTTTACCCAGACAGTGTTCCTTCTGTCCCACCCATCGCACAGGAAGAGGAGGAGGAGGAGGAGGATTGTGTCAGCATGGAGGTGGAGGCTGGCACTCAGCATCATCAGCAGCAGTCTTTTAGGGATGATTTACAGTCCCAAGAAACCAGTGGACTTGTACGTGGCTGGGAGGAGGTGGCTGCGGATCATGTTGTCCTTAGTGACCTAGAGGACTCCGGACTGAATGCCTCAGCTAACCTACGCTGCATGGCCTCCCTGATCCTGCAAAGTCTGCGGAAGGATCCTCGTATTCTTCGGATCAAGGAGAGGGACCATTACTGGCTGGCCACTCTCCTTGATCCACGGTACAAGGGTAAGGTTGCGGACCTTATCGTACCGTCGCAGAGGGAGCAGAGTATGAGACAACTCCGGGAGGCCTTGCAGAAAGGTCTGTGCAACGCGTTCCCAGAGACTGGGAGGTTACAAACTCCTGGTCCTGGACAACGAGTTGCTGAGGCTTCGGGCAGTCAAAGAAGGAGCGGTGGGGAAGGTGGCCGTCTGACCGATGCGTTCAGACAATTCTTTAGTCCGCAGCCCCAAAGTATGATCGGTTCCAGCAACCATCGCCAGCGTCTGATATACATGGTGCAGGAATACCTAGGGGCAAGGTCAGACTTGGACACCTTCCCCACCGAAAATCCTCTGGCTTACTGGGTCTTGAGGATGGATCACTGGCCAGAGCTTGCACAGTATGCAATTGAGCTACTGGCCTGTCCTGCATCCAGCGTTCTTTCAGAACGCACATTCAGTGCTGCTGGAGGATTTGTCACGGATCACAGGGTGCGCCTGTCCACCGACTCGGTTGATCGACTGACTTTCATCAAGATGAACCAGTCTTGGATCACCACCAGCTACCACACACCAGATGCTGATATAACAGACTAATTGATTTTAAAATGTCACATCCCTTCAAGACTGATGCTGATGCTGAGTGGCTGTGCTGTTATGTTGTCTGGCTATCCTCCTCCTCCTCCTCAATGATACGATTAACGATGATAGCTTGGAAGATCATTTTGGTTTATGGGTGACGCCACCAGTGGCTAAGGCCCAATTTTTCAGCCCCTGTTTAACAGGGGCGTGTAATTAAAATTTTTGATGCAATACTTTGCAACAGGCCTCATTGCTGTGCTCCAAGTACAGTATCTGTGAGGGGTTGCAGTGTTGTGCCACCAGTGCCTAAGGCCCAATTTTTCAGCCCCTGTTCAACAGGGGCATGCAATTATAATTATTGATCTAATAATTCACAGCAGGGCCCATTGCTGCGCCCACCAAGAGTAACTGTCAGGCCTTACAGTGTTGTGGCACCAGCAACACCATCACCACCACCACCACCACCAAAGGCCCAGTTTTTCAGCCCCTGTTCAACAGGGGCATGCAATTATAATTATTGATCTAATAATTCACAGCAGGGACCATTGCTGCGCCCACCAAGAGTAACTGTCAGGCCTTACAGTGTTGTGGCACCAGCACCACCATCAAAGGCCCAATTTTTACTACCACTGATCAACAATTATATGTTATTACAATTCCTGATATTATACTTGACAGCAGGGCGTTCCAGCACCCAGCAAGAATAACTGTGAGTGCTTTCAGTGTTGTGCCAACACCAACACCTAAGGGGCCAATTTCTGCAGAGTATATACGGAAGGTCCCTACTTTCAAACATCCAACTTACAAACTACTACTACTTGCAAACGGAAGAAGACAACAGGAAGTGAGAGGAAATCTACCCCTTGGAAGGAAAATTTTCTCCTGTAAGAATTAATATGGGAGAAAGGTGTCTCCTCTCTACTGATGCTTTATCACCAATCCTTGTTTCAATACAAACACCACATTTCAAAAACAGTTGTCATTGGGACGCAAAGTGAGGTGAAATGTTCTGAACAGGGGCACAGACAGCAAAAAAAATGTGACAGGGGTGATAACCGTTCCCTATGTTTTCCAAAAAGCTAAAAAAAAGGAATTTGGCATGGAGCTACACTTAAACAATGCAGCTGTTCAAAATTACAAACAGATTCTACATAAGAACAAACCTACAGTCCCTGTCTTGTATGCACCGCCTGTATACGGCTGTTCAGAGTATATAGGGGCTTTTTTATTTTGTGTGCGGGGTTCCCCTTAATATCCATACAAGACCCAAAGGGGCTGGTAATGGGCTGGGGTAGGGGGGGGGGGGGTTGATGGGGTAGCTATGCCATTTTTCCTAAAGATTTTCATCCATATTACCGGGACCAGACATTGCATTAAAGCCGCAAGCAGTTTTAAATGGCTTTTTTTCCTTTAGAAATGTTATTTTGTGCAGGGACAGTTCTAAACACGGGAAACACGTGGCACTTCACAGGCATACTTTAGACACCCCCCAGGTACAATATTTAAAGGAATATTTGACTTTTTTTTTTTCACTTTATGCATCATTAAAATGACTGCTCCCGGAAAACGTCTGTTTTTAAAACTTCTTTTTGCATTGATACATGTCCCCTGGTGCAGAACCCGGGTTCCCAAACTCTGTTTCGGACAATAACATGGATAATAGTCGTTATAATTAGCACTTTAGAATCCGAACGTTCGCATCCATTGTATTTAATAGGGTTCTAATGTTCGCGCGAACTTTCGGTCCATTCGCGGGTTCTGGTGCGAACCGAACCCGGGGGTGTTCGGCTCATCACTATCCACAACAAAATACCACCCCCAGCAACATTAGACCCCCCCAGCAGCCAACATTAATAGACCCTTCAGCATACAGCAACAATAGACCTCTCCCTCAATAGTGGATTACTACTAGCAACATAAGACCCCCACCAGCAACAATAGATCCCCCACCAGCAACAATAGACCCTGACACAAAAACAGATCCCCACTAGTGACAATAGATCGCCCTGCAACCAGCATCAATAGACCCTCCAGCACACCCCACACCCCTTACATACATTTAGTGCTGGAAGTGCCAGAACTGCGTTCCCCCGCGTTCCTGCTGAAAAAAAGCCCTGCTCATACATCATTATATCTCATATAATATAGTTCATGCCTCACTAAACCATATTAAACCTCAGTAAGGTATACAGTCCACACAGCCCTGATCTCTCCTCTTACTTCTTACTAGTGATTGTGAATGATAATTATGTAGCACCCTCTAGCTTAGTGTGCTAGGTGTATACAGTTTGTAAGCTGTAGTGTAGGTAAATTTTAGCTTGGCTGAGAGCCAGGCTGGATTGAATCTGGGTCAGGGATGAGTGACCCAGGGAGACTGGATGACTCATCGAGCAGCACCTCTGGTAACTCCCCTTGCTTGCTGGAACCTTGGAGAAGCTTCCAGACGTAGAGGGTGAAGTCTGGGAGGAGCTGCTTGGAGTATTGATGAGGGCCCCAGCCAATCCTCAGCAGGTGACGGGCACCTCTTAAATACTCTGGAGTCATGCCAGAAGGGGCAGTCGGGTGGAAGATGGAGTGCTGAGGAGGCTGTCGGTGGCCCTTGAGGGTGCCCCCTAGCCTTGGGGGGGGGGCTTACCTCGGGCCTGGGACCCTCTACAACACATAGAAGAAATCCTTCCTGGATGCACGGGAGCAAGGAGAGGACAGCAGGATAGAGTCAGCATGTCCAGGAGATCTCCAGGAGAAGTCAGCTGGGTGGGCTGGTGAGTGAGCAGTCTGGGAGGACTGAGGAGAGAGAAAGACTGTCAGTCTGGGAGGACTGTGGAGAAGTAGCCAGGAGGGCTAGTGAAAGAGGCAGCTGCAGTCAGGCAGGCTGGCAGTGCCTGAAGAGGCGGTGATGCCACAGGGAAGTAAGCTGGACACTGCATTTTACTACACAACCAAAGGGGCCGGGGTCTAATCTGGCTGAGTGCTTTGCCAGAATTATTAAATTGTCCCAGATGAGTCTGTGTTTTTTTTGTGCAAGCAAGTGAAGTGCTGGAGGAAGCAGAGGAGTGTATATAGACTGTAGGATAGTTGTCCCTGAAGAGTTGTCTGAAGTCAAGTGGGCATCCCATAATACCCCTACTCCCCATCCAAGTTTTATCCGCTCAATAAATACAAAAAGTACTAGACTATTTTCTGACTCTGAAAATTCAGTGTGCCTGGCTGTGTAGGGTGGGGGGATCCCAGTTCTATTTGCGGGTCCTACATGGGGTGCGCTACAATAGAGAAAAACTTTTTGGATGTTTTTGATAGAATAGAGAAGGGTAAAACAAATATATATTTTTTATTTTTTGCTGCTGAAATGTCATTGGGGAGATTTTCTTTCACTTTCTCTCCTAGAGATGCAACATTATGGCAAGCAATAGATTATGCAATTTTCTTTCCTTCTACCACGGGTGGAAAGAAATAAAATTTCTTGATTCCCCACATCAACAGTCAGTGATGACGGGGGAATCCCTCCCCCAGCGCCAGTGGCGGCTGGTGCTCAAATTTTTTTGAGGGGGGCGTAAACAAACTGAAAAATTCTCAAAAAAACACATCAATTGCAGGCTCACTGCACCCATCAATTGCAGGCTCACTGCACCCATCAATTGCAGCTACTGTGCCCATCAATTGCAGCCACTGTGCCCATCAAACGCACCCACTGTGCCCATCAAACGCACCCACTGCGTCCATCAATTGCAGCCACTGTGCCATCAAACGCAGCCACTGTGCCATCAATTGCAGCCACTGTGCCATCAAATGCCGCCACTGTGCCCATCAAATGCCGCCATTGTGCCATCAAATGCCGCCACTGTGCCATCAATTGCCGCCACTGTGCCATCAAATTTAGCCGGTTCCATACAGAGAATCGCGCTGTGTTTTCTGAATGGCCCGGTGGCGGGGGAAGGAGGAGGGGGTTCGAACATCTGAGTAATCTCATGCGGCAAGATCTCTCTCAGAAGTGGGGATGGGTAACTGTCAAAAACAGGTACCCACACCCCCCCCTCCCCTCGAAAGGTGCAAAATGTGGCAGATAAAAATACACCGTTCCCGAGTGTTTTCGAACCTCTCCAAGGGTTTCCGAGTGCATCCGAGCAGCTCCCAGCGGTCTCTGAGTATTTCCAAGTCTCTCCGGCGCCCCTCCACCTCTGACCAAATGCGGCACTGCATACAATAGAATTCAATGTGGAATGAATTATCTTCGTTTCCATTGACTTCTATGGGAAAACTCGCTTTGATATGCGAGTGCTTTGGATTACAGGCATTCTCCTGGAACGGATTATGCTTGTAATCCAAGGTTCCACTGTATATTCAAAACTTTGCTTTGTTTGTGTAGATCAAACATAAAATGCAGTCCTTTATTGAGAATGGTGATAAAAAGTAATAAAAACAAAAACGTTTCAGCCCTCAGGCCTTAATCTTGGCTACCATAGAAATTGCACAATGCCTTTAAATTGGCCTGTTTAATTCAGGGGTGTCCAAACTTTTTTCAAAGAGGGCCAGATTTGATGAAGTGAACATGCGTGAGAGCCGACCATTTTGCCTGACATTCTTTGAACCATTAAAATTCGGTCTAAGTGTGTTCGTTCGAGCACCAATACACTGCCCAACAAGAATTCTCTTGCCTTTGTGGCTGTGTGTGAGTAAAGAGATGAGCTCAGGTGTATTATTTGGATATACCGTATTTATCGGCGTATAACACGCACCTTCATTTTAAGAGGGAAGTTTCAGGAAAAAAAATAAAATTTTAAATAAAGAACTGTGAAGCAAAATAAGGGTCAGTGCCCATCTGCAGCCTCACAAATGGCCATATGCAGACCCACCATTGCCAGGAACGTGGGACGCGATTGGCCCGCAGGCCGGACTTTGGACATGCCTGGTTTAATTGGATGGTCTGGCTTCCACCCATTCCTGATCGTGTAATCAGAAAAGACACAAAAATCTAAAATAAAATTACGGGGTTCCATGCATTGCAATGTGTATCATATTTCAATAATATATCACAAATTTTACAAAATAAAGAAACAATGGGTAAAGAAGAAAGAGCCACAAAAAAACGTGTAAAGTATAGAGGGATAAATCACATTTCTATTTAATAGATATAGAGCCATATCCCACCTTTGGTTAGGACCATGGGGAAACGTGGGTCTGCATCGCATAGTAGCCCATTATGTGACACTTATCTGCAGGAGAAGCCCGCGATGTCCCTGTCTTCCTCGCTGGCAGCGAGCGTCCATTCTTCACCCCTCTTCCACCCGGGCCGCGAACTCCGGCTCTGTGACTGGCCGGAGTTGCATGACATCACTCCCGCGCATGCGCGCGGGAGCCGCCTGTCACGGCATGACCCCAGCTTGAAATGGCGCAGCGTGCCCTTTCAAGTCGGCGCATTCGCAGAAGAGGCATTCGTTCGAGGACATTGCAACTATCTCCCAAACCGTGGAGGTTTAGGAAATATTTCAAGCACCTACAGGTAAGCCTTAATCTAGGCTTACCTGTAGGTGAAAGTTGTCCCTGAGGGTTTACAACCACTTTAATTACAATAAGTAAGTAATATACAAATAATTATTATATGTTGTTTTTAAGGTAATTTACTATATTTTCAAAATCTGTACTCAAGCAGGTGGCTTAATGGACAAATTACTGAAGTTTGAAGTCATAACTTCAAACCAGTAATTTCACAGTAAATAGATAAATAATAAATTATTATCTTTTTTTTTTAAAACATAAAAGTTTATGGAAGAAAAAGGAAATACAAGAATGAAGTCACAGCTCTAATTTGGCAGGTAACAAATATGCGGTGAAGTAATATGTTGGATAACATGAACAATCAGAAACGTAGTCTGTTAAAGTGGAGTTCCACCCAAAAATGGAACTTCCACTTTTTGGAACCCTCCCCCCCCCTCCGGTGTCACATTTGGCACCTTTCAGGGGGAGGGGGGAGCAGATACTTGTCTAATACAGGTATTTTCTCCTACTTCCTGGCATAGATCACCTCAGTGATCTACGCCACTTCCGGCGCCTTCTCTGCGCCCCCGCTGGCTTCTGGGAGACACACAGCTCCCAGAACACAGTGGGGACCAGTGAAGACACGCAGCGCTACTCGCGCATGCGCAGTAGGGAACCTGGAAGTGAAGCCGTAACGCTTCATTTCCTGATTCCCTCACCGAGGATGGTGGTGGGGGCAGCCGAGAGCCGAGCGATTGCTCGACCTCGGCTACCCGACATCACGGGCACCATGGACAGATAAGTGTCCATATATTAAAAGTCAGCAGCTGCTTATTCACATTGTGAACCGTTCTAGGTGTTTCATCATTAAAACAGTCATACAACTTTTGTGCTAATGGAATATTGTCTCTTGGCCTTGGAAGCCTGGCCGTGCTTTCTTTAATGGATTGCTTTTGTCCAATGCTGCCTACGTGACTTTGGCTGAAGCCACAGCTGCCGCGAAAACATGTCAACGCCTTGGCACATGTTATGAGGACGACTCCGGTTTCCCATGTTGACTAGAGACCGCAGGGTTCCAAGCTTCAACAACAAACTCAAATGCAAGGTGACTCCTGTGAAACCAGGAAGGGCACATCTGGAGAATGCGGGCGTTGATCCCACTACCTCTCACATGCTAAGCGAGCGCTCAACCACTTAAGCTAATCCCCCTTGGCTTGAGCTCTTTGTTGGTGCTATGGCTGATCCCTGGCCTCTTATCTGCTATGCATCATATATGCAGTTTTGCTAAATTCACAAACCTGCTCTGGCTGCTGGACACCAGGACATCAGAAGAAGGTGGTTTAAAAAAAAAAAATCACAACGCCTAATAAGTTCTAGACACTAAACAGCCTTGACGGATTCCACTGGACTTGAAATTGGGGGTGAGAGCTACCTGGGGCGCTATCGACATAGAGACCATAATTGCATTGGCCAAGAATCGAACCCAGGATTCCCGCATGGCAGGCAAGAATTCTACCACTAAACCACCTATGATCCACATAATCACATGCCCCCATCACCCCCACTCAGCTGGCCTAGGAGAGACCAGCTTTCAGCCACGCTTGATTTGGGATTAGCTTGTGGAAATCAATGGAAACGCCTCGTCATCTACATTGTTGTGAATTGGCCAGATGGACCCACGCCCTATGGGATCGGCAGCAAACTAGATGCAACAAGAGCAGAGTGGCGCAGTGGAGAGCGTGCTGGGCCCATAACCCAGAAGTCGATGGATCGAAACCATCCTCTGCTATGTTGACTTTTCCTATGCCAATCAATATTTGCTTGCGGGGCCAAAGGGCTTTCTTTCACACAAAGAGAACTTGAACCTGATTCTGGTGATTAAACAAGTCCAAAACTCTCAGCATAAGGATGGCACTTGCAACTCTAGCGCTAATGGAATATTGTCTCTTGGCCATGGAAGCCTGGCCATGCTTTCTTTAATGGATTGCTTTTGTCCAATGCTGCCTGCGTGACTTTGGCTGAAGCCACAGCTGCCACGAAAACGTGTCAACGCCCAGACCATATCGGCCCCATAAAGAATGAGAAAGAACATCTGGTTACAAAGGATTGGGAGATGGCAAAGGTATTTAATTTATTCTTCTCCTCAGTCTTCACGAGGGAATAAGGGGGCTTCAGTAACCAAAACTGCAGTGTTTATCCTCATGACACATCACAGGATGCACCCTCATGGCTAACAGAGGACAGAATTAGAAATAGACTTGGGAAACTTAACATTAAAGTGGATGTAAACCCGACATTTTTTTTTCAGGCTTGCACTATACAGTATAGGATTTCCTATCATCTGTGCCCAGCCTTGCCATAAATAGTTAATCCAGCTCTGAGCAATCCTCTTATCTTTTTTCAGTGATTTACATATCTTGTGCAGGAGCCTGAGAGAGACATTCTGTGTACTAAGTTCACAATTCACAATTCACATCCCCCTCCCCTCTTCTTCAGCTCTCCCAGGATTGGCTGCCTTTCCTGTGTTTTGACTGGATGTTTCTCATCATGGGGTGTGATCCACAGAAGGAGGAAATGAATGGTGCAGAGAACTCACAGGACAGTCAGCAGAATATACAAAGACAAGTGATTTGATTTAGGGGAGATGTATCTAGTAAGAACTGGGCAGAGGGGAAGCTCCAGTGATCTGATTATTGTTATTGTGCAGTGTGTGTGTCTGAGGTCACCTGATCAAAGTTCCAACATTCCTTTTGATCACCAGGATGTGTTATGTGGGGGCGGGGTGGATGTCTCTCTTTTCATAATTACATAATTTAAGCTGAATGAGCTTAAAGCTTACAGCCTACCCATGTCAACTGACTGCTCCCACCAAGTCCCTACACGAGTCACCCGACTGCTCCCACCAAGTCCCTACATGAGTCACCTGACTGCTCCCACCAAGTCCCTACACAAGTAACCCGACTGCTCCCACCAAGTCCCTACACGAGTCACCCGACTGCTCCCACCAAGTCCCTACACGAGACACCCGACTGCTCCCACCAAGTCCCTACACGAGTCACCCGACTGCTCCCACCAAGTCCCTACACAAGTAACCCGACTGCTCCCACCAAGTCCCTACACGAGTCACCCGACTGCTCCCACCAAGTCCCTACACGAGTCACCCGACTGCTCCCACCAAGTCCCTACATGAGTCACCTGACTGCTCCCACCAAGTCCCTACACAAGTAACCCGACTGCTCCCACCAAGTCCCTACACGTGTCACCCGACTGCTCCCACCAAGTCCCTACATGAGTCACCTGACTGCTCCCACCAAGTCCCTACACGAGTCACCTGACTGCTCCCACCAAGTCCCTACACAAGTAACCCGACTGCTCCCACCAAGTCCCTACACGTGTCACCCGACTGCTCCCACCAAGTCCCTACATGAGTCACCTGACTGCTCCCACCAAGTCCCTACACAAGTAACCCGACTGCTCCCACCAAGTCCCTACACGAGTCACCCGACTGCTCCCACCAAGTCCCTACACGAGTCACCCGACTGCTCCCACCAAGTCCCTACACGAGTCACCCGACTGCTCCCACCAAGTCCCTACACAAGTAACCCGACTGCTCCCACCAAGTCCCTACATGAGTCACCCGACTGCTCCCACCAAGTCCCTACATGAGTCACCCAACTGCTCCCACCAAGTCCCTACACAAGTAACCCGACTGCTCCCACCAAGTCCCTACACGAGTCACCCGACTGCTCCCACCAAGTCCCTACATGAGTCACCTGACTGCTCCCACCAAGTCCCTACACAAGTAACCCGACTGCTCCCACCAAGTCCCTACACGAGTCACCCGACTGCTCCCACCAAGTCCCTACACGAGTCACCCGACTGCTCCCACCAAGTCCCTACACAAGTAACCCGACTGCTCCCACCAAGTCCCTACACGAGTCACCCGACTGCTCCCACCAAGTCCCTACACGATTTACCCGACTGCTCCCACCAAGTCCCTACACGAGTCACCCGACTGCTCCCACCAAGTCCCTACACAAGTAACCCGACTGCTCCCACCAAGTCCCTACACGAGTCACCCGACTGCTCCCACCAAGTCCCTACACGATTTACCTGACTGCTCCCACCAAGTCCCTACATGAGTCACCTACATGAGTCACCCAACTGCTTTTACCAAGTCCCTACACGAGTCACCTGACTGCTCCCACCAAGTCCCTACACGAGTCACCTGACTGCTCCTACCAAGTCCATACATGAGTCACCGGACTGCTCCCACCAAGTCCCTACATGAGTCACCCGACTGCTCCCACCAAGTCCCTACACGAGTCACCTGACTGCTCCCACCAAATCCCTACACGAGTCACCCGACTGCTCCCACCACGTCCCTCGACTGCTCCCACCAAGTCCCTACACGAGTCACCAGACTGCTCCCACCAAGTCCCTACACAAGTCACCCGACTGCTCCCACCAAGTCCCTACATGAGTCACCTGACTGCTCCAACCAAGTCCCTACATGAGTCACCGACTGCTCCCACCAATGCTAATTTTTAGCTCTGATCGCTGTATAAATGTCAATGGTTCCAAAAAAGTGTCAAAAGTGTCCACCACAATGTCGCAGTCCCGCAAAAAATCGCTGATCACCACCATTACTAGTAATAAAAAAAAAAAAGAATAATAAAAATGACATGAATCTATCCCCTATTTTGTAGACGCTATAACTTTTGCGCAAACCAATCAATATACGCTTATTGCGATTTATTTTACCAAAAATATGTAGAAGAATACATATATAAACCTAAACTGAGGAAGAAATTTGTTTTTTTATATTTTTTGGGGGGATATTTATTTAAGCAAAAAAAAATAAATTTTTCAAAATTGTCGCACTTTTTTGTTTATAGCGCAAAAAATAAAAACTGCAGAGGTGATCAAATACCCTCAAAAGAAAGCTCTATTTGTGGTAAAAAAAGTAAGTCCATTTTGTTTGGGTACAGCGTCGCTTGACCGCTCAGTTGTCAGTTAAAGAGACGCAGTGCCGTATCGCAAAAAATGCCATGGTCATTAAGGGGGCAAATCCTTCCGAGCTTAAGTGGTTAATAGCAAACATCTTTATACTTACCTGTTTTGTGCAATGGAATTACACAGAGCGGCCCCAACCCTCCTCTTCTCAGTTCCATTGCTGGTGATGATGTCAGTGAAATAAAATAAGCCCCACCAAATATGTCAGAGGGATACAATTATTTATAATCTTAAAACTAAAGGAGCGAGATATATTCCAGGCTTCTCAATTTCTAATGCCGCGTACACACGACCATTTTTCTCGTCGGGAAAACTGTCATTTTTTCACTTGGACGAGAAAAGCGGCCGTGTGTAGGCTCTCCAGCAGTTTTCCCGACGAGAAAACCGCAGAGAAAAATTAGAACATGCACTAATTTTTCTCGTCGCGAATCGCTGCATTTTTTTCCTTGGCAGTTTTCCCATAGGGAAACACTGCTAGGGAGCCTACACACGGCCGGTTTTCTCGACCAAGAGTGGTCCCCCCCTCCCGCCGCCATCCGGTGCTTCTCCGGGCTCTCCCGTGCGATCGGGGACCCGGAGCGAATCTTCCGGCGTCGTTGGTGGGTCACGTGATGAGCATAGACATGACTGGTGACCAGATGGTCACCAGTCATCTCTATGATCGTCGGAGGCCCGGGCACGATGTGATGACGTCACGCCCGGGCCTCAAATGTAAACAAAGCCGCCATTGTGGCTGTAAGTATGAGATCAGTGAAAAAAAATTCACTGATCTCATGCTTTCCAGCCTGGAGGAGAGATGTGGGGTCTTATTGACCCCGCATCTCTCAATAAAGAGGACCTGTCACATACATTCCTATTACAAGAGATGTTTACATTCCTTGTAATAGGAATAAAAGTGATCAAAAAAAAAAAAAAAGTTAAATAATTGTAAAAAAAAAAAAAATAAGTAAAAAAAAAAAATAATAATAATAAATAAATAATAATTAAAAAAAATAATTAAAACGCCCCTGTCCCCGGTAGCTCGCGATCAGAAGCGAATGCACACGTAAGTCGCCCACATATGTAAACGCCGTTCAAACCACGCATGTGAGGTATCGCCGCGTGCGTTAGAGCGCATGCAACAATTCTAGCACTAGACCTCCGCTGTAATTCTAACCTGGTAACCTGTAAAAAAAATTAAAGCGTCACCTATGGAGATTTTTAAGTACCGAAGTTTGGCGCCATTCCATGAGTGTGCGCAATTTTAAAGCGTGACATGTTGGGTATCTATTTACTCGGCGTAACATCATCTTTCATATTTTCTCAAAAAATTGGGCTAAAGCCTCGTACACACGAACGAGTTTCTCTGCAAAAACCAGCAAGAAACTTGCTGGCAGAGATTTCTTGCAGAGAAATTTGTTCGTGTGTATGGTTTCTCGTCAAGAAAAGCGACAAGAATCTCGACGAGAAAATAGAGAACCTGCTCTCTATTTTCTCGTCGAGATTCTCGTCAGCCTGTTTCTCGACGAGAAAATTGTGTGTGTGTACACTTACCTTTTCGCCGGGAAGCCCGCGCATGCTCGAAATGACTTCGACGCATGCGCGGTAGCTTCCTAGGCATAGGTAGGGTGAACAAAGATGGCGGCGACGACATCGAATGTGACGAGCGCATGCTCGTCGTATTCGATGACATCACCGCGTTCGCTCCATTCAAAGAACAGCGGGTTCTTTGAAAGGAGTGTGTGTACACTCGGCTGGGACAAGTTTCTTGTCCAAGAATCTCGTCGAAAAAAACGACATGTTTTTTTTGACTAGAATCTCGGCCGTGTGTACGAGGCATTACTTTACTGTTTTGTTATTTTTTAATTCATAAAACCATTTTTTTTTTAAAAAAAAAGGCGTTTGAAAAATTATTGCGCAAATATCGTGCAAGAAAAAATGTTGCAATGACCGTCATTTTATTCCCTAGGGTGTCTGCTAAAAAAACATATATAATGTTTGGGGGTTCTGAGTAATTTTCTAGCAAAAGAATGATGATTTGTACATGTAGGAGAGAAGTGCTAGAATAGGCCCAGTATTGAAGTGGTACAAAAAGCCCTGTATGGAAGTGGTTAATTTGATAGTTTGATAGCAGCGCAGCCATTGGCTCCCGCTGCTGTCAATCAAATCCAATGACGCAGACCCTGGGGGGCGGGGCCGAGTCCGGCATTCTGTGTCTATGGATGCAAATGCTGGACTCGGGAGCTCGCCCGCACGGTAACCCTCCAGGGAGAGCGCATCTCCTAGGGCGTTTTCCGATGCGGGGAGGAGCTGCGAGCGCCGTTGGGGGACCCCTGAAGTCGAGGATCGGGGGCCACTCTGTGCAAAACGAACTGCACAGTGGAGGTAAGTATGACATGTTTGTTATTTTAAAAAAAAACTAAGGTTTACAACCCCTTTAAGGTTAAAGTTCAATCATTCTCAATAAGCCCAGCGGGATGACACCCGACCGGAAACACCCACAGGATGCAAGCGATGTGTAGCAGAGCAGGTCTCAAGAGTGCCGACAGCATCTGCAGGGAATGCGGCCTGGCCGGTCCGAGCCCAAATGGGGAGGTTTCCAGGAAGGATGGCATGTCCCCATCCTTACCCTACTTGTCTGGAACCTCTCCTTGCCACTAATCACTGTCCCCGTCAGACGGATGACCTGTCCCTACATTACCCACATGTGAAAATGCGCACCAAGCCTGGGAGCCAGGGCCTTAAATAGGTTCTGCCTGATCCAAGATGGCTACCAGAATCACATGGAGTGGCAGCATCTAACCGGATCGCTTCCCCAGTGACCCAGGAAGCAATAGAGGAACCATGTTCCTCTTGACTTCCCCTCCAACTGCAATGCCACTGCAGTTGAGCACAACTTTCAGTGGAGAAAGTAGACTGCACCTCCCTACAAGCTGAAATGTAATTTGCTTTTATTTGACCTTGCATGGTTCCTCCTTTACTAGCTCCTACCTAGAGCATTTCTGTTTTCATTACATACCTTATTTTAGACCCTGAATGTCACTGAATCTCCGTGCTTCTCTATGCAATTCAGGCAGTCCATGGCTGGTGGGAGGGTCTGGCATGGTGCTATACACATCTTCCTGAAATCATCACAGCGCCCCGCCTTATACTCCTGTAGCTGGGTGTCACTTTATGGTGTACTTTAAGACTACTTCATGTGCAAGTGAACCCGGATCTCCCCGGATTTCTATTGGACAATGCATCGGCCACTGCTTGATTATGGAGGACAGAGTGCATGGTGGGACTTGTGGTACAGGGAGAGTTTGGACACCGGTGCTGTAGGTACTAAATAGACTACTGTACCCATGGTGCAGCTGTACATCCACAGTGCATTGCCCGGTGCAAGGTCTGCTGGGGACTGACTATTTAAAGGAAGGAGGAGCAACACGCGGGTCTCTTTGGACATCGCCCGCCCAGCAAAGGGGAACCTGTGTTGGGGCCTGTCGCTCTTGTATAGGCCGGAGAGCCTGGGCCTAGCGTACCAGAGGAGCCTGCCTGAAAGGAAGGAAGAGTCTACATCGAGAGAGCCTGCTGACTTTCTCGGAGCGTCCAAGAGTCAACTCATCTACCAACCTCCCTTTGGGTTGTCTGAAGGATCGGAGACTACAGGCGGTAGTGAGACTGTGTGCTGGAGCACCAACCACGGAAGTCAGTCGAACGGACTGGTCCGGTCGGGTGAGAGAGCACTTGCTCAGGATTTCTTGACTGTTCGATAGGCCCAGTATCCCTTTGTTTAGGGCCCACCGTCACCAGAGCAGTACACTACGCATCAGAGGGACAGTGTGTTGTGCAGTTAGAGTTGAGCTTCCTATTGTTTGTGACTTCACATTAGAAAGTTAGAATATCAAACAACTAACTATTTGATACCCCTTGGATTACAAAACTACCAAGTGCACCACCGCTGCTAGCGAAGATTCTTTCCATTGGAGTAACTGTGTGTGAAGTAGTCAGGCCTGACTGTAACTCAAGGAGATATTGTTTGGGCGCCATATTGCCCACGAGGGGGAAGCTCGCGAGCGTAGTTTATTCAAGGACATTTAGCGTGTATAAGATTTGTTATAAATTAGTACCTTTTATATGTTCATCATTTGACATTGCAGGGCTCTGCATAAGTAAATGTATATTTGTTTAACCTGATATTTCTATCCAGTAAAGTACTTGTGGTTAAGTAAACACGTTGTGTGGAGTATTAACTGTTCCAGTAGAGACGGTCAGCCCAGGTAACTCAATCTTTAACTGTGACTGTATGTTTTATTGCGGTATTGTGATCCCTATAGCTTAGCGGGTTTCACAATCCCATCTGCTGATAGCTGTGCCAAGGGAGGTTAGAGACAGTTTCTGGGGGTTGACAGCAGTACCTTACAGGCCCAAAACTATACCAGCAGCCCTCTTAGCTGGGGGTATTGCTACACTCCTCTTAAGAGCACTCAGCTCTGATGCAAGCAGTGATCTGGATCTTGGGAGGAGTTATGTAAATACCAAAATGCCTTGATGGGTGGATGTGAGTCTGGAGGAGTGGGAGTTTGCATGCAGTTTGCTCTAGATCATGGGTGCTCAGCCTGTGGCCCTCCAGCTGTCCCATCATGCCTCTGCCTTTGGGAGTCATGCTTTTAACTGTCACTTCCACTGCCTCATGGGATTTGTAGTTCTGCCACAGGTTGAGCACCCATGCTCTAGTTAATGCCCACATGTGATGCTAAGCCTCCATAATCAAAATAAGTGAAATCCAATGGATGATAGGGGCAGGCCAGGGACAGTCAAGCTGGAAAGAGAAGCGCTAGATGATGCTGAATGTCCGTTTGGCAGAAAATAAGGCAGGCTCTATGTGACTTGCTTCATATTCTAATGCATATTGTGAATAGCTCACAGTGTGCAGTGAAATCAGAGTAAGCAAGATCAATGCAGGAGATGAGTCTATACAACTGTGCAAGACTGAAGGGAAGGCTGGAGGTCAGATTTCATTTTCCAGATGTTCCCATTACTTTACCATTGCTCCACCGTTTTTCACACCGAACATAGTGTAGATATTCGTTGGTTTCCATCAGTTTATAAATCGTGATTCCCTTGTGTTTCCCCCTGAACCTCCGCTTTTTATATCTGATGGTGTGGGTGTATCGGCACGTACAAACATTTTAACAATTCCGTAATTATGCTAATCCCTTATTATATTTCATTTTCAAACAATCATTTTTTTTTTTTTTTTAGGAATAGGGAATAAGGTGGTAATTGTTTTTGGATTACAGGAGCCCCAGGTAAGTAATTGCCTCTTAGAAAACTGCCAGGATTGACAGTGACACAAAAGAAAGCGTGTAATAAATAGAGACAGGGCTGCACTGTATAACCTGTAGTCTGGTAAACATCTCAGGAGCCGTGTAGTGAGCAGATGGGAATGACTACAACGTGTTTCGCTCATTTGCAATTTCAACTTTAGCAGCATGTTTGCTCATTTCAGAACTCAACGTGGCGAAGCTGTCATGGTGTCCAGTATTCTGGCATGTAACTGGCTTTGTAATCATAAAAGCTAATCTCTAGGCAAGCCACTAAATACAGAGCTGAAATACATACATGGCAGCAGTTTTACTTGCTAATATATTTGTAATGTGTCCTTGTCACATTGCAGTGTGAGACTGCTGACCTCACTTTTCTCTACTGCAGTTAATACAGTTTGATCAGAAACCTGCCCACAACCTTCTGATTAGACAGTGAAAGGGTGGCAGCAAACTGATGAAGGCATCTTAGAGATTATTAGTGTAGCGGGGTCTTCAAAGTTAGTGGGATACACCTGGGGGTAGAGAGACCCAGGTGTGTAATTATGTCAGGGATTAGACCCCTTTTTCTTATTCGTGGAGGATTGGGTGGTGTAATATTCTCTTTGACCAGTGGGTGTCAGTGTACCTATTGGCTCGAGGTAGAATCACTACCACAGTGCTACCCTTCTTTGTCCCTTCCTGGAGATGGTACGGCTGGGGCGGGGAACCCGCCGTGGTGTCGATGGGAGGAGATAAAAGGGGGAGACGCCCTCGCCACGAGGTCTTTTGGGGAGGGGATCATCCCTTCACGCACCCAGGCACCTTAGGCCTGGGTGCGGCCGGTTCAAGGTTCCGGCCTAGGTGCCCAAGGCCTGGCCGGAACGAAGATGGAGTCCATCCCGGGCACCTTCAGCCTGGGGTGAGGTACTATTAAGGAGGCCTGGGACCCGGTGACTCCGACTGGGTCCCGCGAGGGTGAAGTTGCTCCAGGGCGCCCCTTGCGAGGGGACCCGCATCTGAGGTGAGGAGGCTGGGGGGGGTCACCCGTCCGAAGACCCGGTGTAGCGTCAACCCGGTGACGGATGGGCCTTCAGTAACTCCCTTGGAGGACATCTTCCCCTGATATGGGCTACAGCGCAGCGGAGGAGCTTTCATCAAGATTCCTGCAACCCCTGGTCATAGCACAGGGAGTGTAGGGACTAGGAACCTGTACAGTGCCTCGACCTGCTTCCCCATCGTATCATGCCGTTGCATTTGACTGTATGTGGAGATACGCAATAAACCTGAGTTTGGACTTTGATGGGTGTATGGACTCTGTTGATGGGAACAAAGGGAGATTCCGGCACGGAAGGACTGACCCTCATAACCAGCACACATTTGGCCCGAGGAAAAGATTGATATTGGCCTTCACCTCACCCACATGCATGGGGAGGACATGGGCCGTAGCGCACCTCACTCTGTCGCTCGACATACCCCTAGTTAAAGAGGTCGGGGTGAGGCCGCTACACGTGGGGGCTCGTGAGTCCGGGATGAAATGTGTGTTGACCCTGAGGTTTGGAACGGCTGTGTTTGAACTTTGCTGCCCGGAGGAGGTCCGAGCAGGTCGGCCATGTAATTGGCCAAAGTGCATCCCTGTGCTCGAAGTCGTGGAAATTTCCCTGAAAGACCGGGAAAGGTCCATGCAGAAAGAGCGGGAAGAGGGAGGAGTCCAGCCGTGTGACGAACTACATGTGGGGACTTTTGCTGCACTGCGCCACAAGGCACCCCATGACTGCGCAATTCGTGGGAGGAGACTGAAGGAAGCCCGCGAAAACGTGCAAGTCGTGGGAGGAGTCTGGCCACGTGTGGAGGTACACGTGGAGACTCCGGCGCGAGGTCAGCGTGTGATGGAGCAGCAAGTGGTCGGAGCGAACTCAGGCTCCCCGTGGATGCCGGTACCTTATCCTTTCAAGATGACTGCATTTGCTGCATCCATTACAGACACGGGGATAAGGCTCAGGCCCCGAGGACAGTTGGCTCTGTATTCATGCAGAGACACAGAGGCCCTCGGTGTGATCTGTCCCGGATGCTCGGGACTGGTGGTCCAACCAAAGCCATTCGGGCGATGCAAAGCATGCAAGGAGTTCCTTTTTGAGGTTGAACCACACACGGAAAGGCCCCGGGCCCTACGCCTCAACTGCATCACAGGAACCGCCACTCCGGAGGGAGAGATCAAAGCCTTTGCGGAGTTTCCCGTGCGCGCTGACCAGGGCGAAGTGACTGCCCAACCAGAGACTGAGAGAGAAAAATCCGAGGACACTGCTTCGGTCACTACAGACTCCCTGCTCCCACCTCCGAAGAGGAAAGTCGGTCTGGTACAGGCATCTTATGGCCATGGTCGAGCTTCACCCCGCCGCTTGCCTGGCCTGGATGGCGCCGGTAGAGAAGAGAGTCCCGGACATCCCAGTTCTTCAGAAGGTCCAGGTGAGCCAGGGGCTGGGACTGTGGTGTTGGTTGGAGGTGTCGGGGGTCCCCAGTCGGTGGAGCCCGCAGGGGAGGGTAGCCTTCCGTCTACTAGAGACTACCTTCCCGCTGAGATGTATGACACCTCCGACTTAGAGTCATTGTCAGACTGTGGGGATGACGGAGAGATAGACGAACTGTTTCACCGGAAGGGTTGGGACAGACGCCCACTACCTGTGCTGAGTAAACCGCAGGATTCCCCCATGTCCATAGAAGACAGTACGCTCCGGGTGAAGGCCCCGGAGTTCCCGAGGAAATCTAGTCCTCCGACCAACTTTCCGCATTCAACTACATCACCCGCTCTGATGGTGGGGATGCAGCGTGCTTCGTTGCGGGCACCAAAGACAAAGAAACCCGAGATGGTGAAGGTACCTCGGCACCCGGAGGCCATCGTACAGCCAGGAGAAGGTGAGCGAGATGTGATGCCGCCTCTAGCCAGGTTGCAGAGACTTTTCTCCCAGAGAGTCGCCCGTGAATATGGGTGGGAGTACCCCTACTTGCCTCGGGACCTATTGTATGAAGTTGAGGTCCTGCGACCAAGGTGGTATGACGAGTTTGTATGGGAGAAGCTTAAAGTACCCCATGCCAGGCGATACCTGTCATGTTTGCCGCCTGTGTCTAAAAAGTTCGAGGACTGCAGAGCTGATTGGAGACTTGGGCGCCATATTCATGCCGATAAGGTGCTCATCTGCAGGAAAGATGGAGAGGATGTCGAGTATTCGGTGGAAGTGTTTGACGGGCGCCTGAAGCCCCTGTTTCTGCCGGATCCAAGGTTCTATTTATAGGAGAAGTGAGCTCCTATCTTGTTGCTATTGAAACTTTCTGGAAGAGACATTCCCAGACGCCTAGAACTGTGCCCTACTTTTGTTTTGATTTGGGCTTTTCTTTTACTCACTGGAGATTTGGGAGCTGTTGTTTTTTTTTCTCCCTTTTCTTCATGTGCCAAAGGCAGAGACTTTTGGGGTAGAGTTAGAGTAGGAAAGCAGGAAGAATGAAGATCTAACCAAGTGTCATTACCGCAGCGCTGTCACCAGGTGGCAGTGTTGTGCAACGGTTGTTTGAAAATATTACACATGCATTACTTACTTATTGGAGTGAGTGGGTCTCTCGGCTGACGGACCCACTCATGCCAAGTTAACACAAAGTGTTAGGATGTTGTTTTTTTCTTGTTTCCCTTCTGCAGGAGATTCGTCGGTCAAGACTACTGAGTATGGGGTGGTTCTTAGACAGTGACGGGAGAGATTGTATATGTGTACATGACAGATGTTTTATACAAAAGTTTTAATGTTTTATAGTTCCTTTTCTGTTGAGCAGGTCTTGGCACATACAGTATCCAAAATTTGAGGGATAGCCTCTGGGGCCCACTTCATGTCACCACTCCTTGGGAGACATGGGTGTGCACCTGACGCTGGGGACCAGCGTCAAATCACCAGGGGGAGTGTGTAGCGGGGTCTTCAAAGTTAGTGGGATACACCTGGGGGTAGAGAGACCCAGGTGTGTAATTATGTCAGGGATTAGACCCCTTTTTCTTATTCGTGGAGGATTGGGTGGTGTAATATTCTCTTTGACCAGTGGGTGTCAGTGTACCTATTGGCTCGAGGTAGAATCACTACCACAGTGCTACCCTTCTTTGTCCCTTCCTGGAGATGGTACGGCTGGGGCGGGGAACCCGCCGTGGTGTCAATGGGAGGAGATAAAAGGGGGAGACGCCCTCGCCACGAGGTCTTTTGGGGAGGGGATCATCCCTTCACGCACCCAGGCACCTTAGGCCTGGGTGCGGCCGGTTCAAGGTTCCGGCCTAGGCGCCCAAGGCCTGGCCGGAACGAAGATGGAGTCCATCCCGGGCACCTTCAGCCTGGGGTGAGGTACTATTAAGGAGGCCTGGGACCCGGTGACTCCGACTGGGTCCCGCGAGGGTGAAGTTGCTCCAGGGCGCCCCTTGCGAGGGGACCCGCATCTGAGGTGAGGAGGCTGGGGGGGGGTCACCCGTCCGAAGACCCGGTGTAGCGTCAACCCGGTGACGGATGGGCCTTCAGTAACTCCCTTGGAGGACATCTTCCCCTGATATGGGCTACAGCGCAGCGGAGGAGCTTTCATCAAGATTCCTGCAACCCCTGGTCATAGCACAGGGAGTGTAGGGACTAGGAACCTGTACAGTGCCTCGACCTGCTTCCCCATCGTATCATGCCGTTGCATTTGACTGTATGTGGAGATACGCAATAAACCTGAGTTTGGACTTTGATGGGTGTATGGACTCTGTTGATGGGAACAAAGGGAGATTCCGGCACGGAAGGACTGACCCTCATAACCAGCACACATTTGGCCCGAGGAAAAGATTGATATTGGCCTTCACCTCACCCACATGCATGGGGAGGACATGGGCCGTAGCGCACCTCACTCTGTCGCTCGACATACCCCTAGTTAAAGAGGTCGGGGTGAGGCCGCTACATTAGTATTTGGCTGCACTGTGCAATGCAATAGAGCTTTGAATAGCTAAGAGTGTGCTGACCACCCCTCTTCCAGTCAGATTGCTGCTGTACAGAGGATAAAATTAGGCTAATATTAGGTTAGATTCATGTTCCATATGTTTTAATACAGTTCATGCTGTAGCTAAAATTTTTCTTTACAAATTTGCCCACAGTTCTGATTTCACAGCCATCTTCTAAATTTTTAACCTCAGATTTTACCCTTCCTCTGTCCTCTTCCAATTACAGTCCTCAGCTCAGATCCTCCTTCATCCAATTACAGACCTCAGATCAGACCCTCCTTCATCCAATTACAGACCTCAGATCAGACCCTCCTTCATGCGATTGAAGAACTCAGATAAGACCCTCTTACAGTATATCCAATTACATACCTTAGATCAGACCCGCTTTCATCCAATTACATACCTCAGATCAGACCCTCCTTCATCCAATTACAGACCTCAGATCATACTCTCCTTCATCCAATTACATACCTCAGCTCAGACCCTCTTTCCTCCAATTACAGACCTCAGCTCAGACCCTCCATCCAATTACATACCACAGCTCAGACCCTTCTTCATCCAATGACATACCTCAGATCAGACCCTCCTTCATCCAATTAAAAACTTTAGATCAGTCCCTTCTTCTTCCAATTACAGACCCCAGGTCATACAGGTGATACTCGAAAAATTTGAATATCTCGCAATATTCTTATGGTGCACAGAATCGCTGGCCCAAGAAAAGGATATCTGAATGATGCCTCTAGCTGCATCATTCAGATATCCCCCTACAAAGCCGAGGACGTCATATGACGTCCACCCCATCTGTGGACGTCATTTGATAATGGCTGGGTAGGGAAGTGGTTAAGAGTCGATACCCCGGACAGGAAGGGTTTGCGTGTCTCCGGCGTGGGAACTAACGGGTTTAGGTGAGTAAAACGGGGGGGGGGGGGAGGGGCTGGGGGTCGGTTAGTGACAAAAGTTTTTTCACCTTAATACATAGGATGCATTAAGGTGAAAAAACACGAAGTCCAGCCTAACACTAAAATCCCTACATCTACAGACATCTACGATCTAACACTAACCCATCTAGCCCTGTAAAGAAGAAATCAGTATACATACCTTTTTTGAAGCCGATCCAATCTGGTCTCCAGTGGCGGAAGCTCTGCAGAGGACACAGCCAACAATGGCTGTGAAATGAATGGGGAGTGACGTCACCCATAGAGTTACTATGCGACTTCCGTTGTCGGCTGTGTCCTCTGCACCCGCCTCCACAGCGAATCCGCAGACGACAGCTCAGCGTGGGATGAGGTCGGATCGGCTTCAAAAAAGGTATGTATACTGATTTCTTCTTTACAGGTCTAGATATGTTAGTGTTAGATTGTGGATGTCTGTAGATACAGGGATTTTAGTGTTAGGATGGACTACTTTAACCGCTTCAGGACCGCCGCACGCACTTATACGCCAGAAAAATGGCACGGCTGGGCAGATGGGCGTACAGGTACCCTTTAAGATTCGGCATTGTGGGCGCGCGCCCCCGCAAAGAGCTCCGTGAGTTCGACCGCGGATTCGATTGTTGCGGGGATACCCGCGATCGTCTCACGGAGAGGAAGAACGGGGAAATGCTAATGTAAACAAGCATTTCCCCATTCTTCCTAGTGCAGGACACTGATCACAGCTCCCTGTAATCGGGAGCAGTGATCAGTTTCGTGTCACACACAGCCCATCCCCCCTACAGTTAGAACACATCCCTAAGACATACTTAACCCCTTCAGCGCCCCCTCCTGGTTGACCCCTTCACTGCCAGTGTAATTTTTACAGTAATCAGTGCATTTTTATAGCATTGATCACTGTAAAAATGACAATGGTCCCAAAAATGTGTCAAAAATGTCCGCCATAATGTCGCAGTCCTGATAAAAATCGCTGATCTACGCTATTACTACAAAAAAAAAAAAAAATATTAAAAATGCCATAAAATTATCCCCTATTATGTAGACGCTATAACTTTTGCGCAAACCAATCAATAAACGCCTATTGTGATTTTTTTTACCAAAAATATGTAGAAGAATACGTATTGGCCTAAACTGAGGAAAACATTTGTTTTTTTATATATATTTTTTGAGGATATTTATTATAGCAAAAAGTAAAAAATATTGCTTTATTTTCAAATGTTTGCTCTATTTTTGTTTATAGCGCAAAAAATAAATACTGCAGAGGTGATCAAATACCACCAAAAGAAAGCTCTATTTTTGGGGAAAAAAGGACATAAATTTTGTTTGGGAGCCACGTCGCACGACCGCGCAATTGTCAGTTAAAGCGACGCAGTGTCGAATCGCAAAAAGTGCTCTAGTCCTTGGCCAGCCAAATGGTCCGGGGCTTAAGTGGTTAATACAAATTCTGTTTCTGCAATTGGACTCTCTGGGGTTGATTTACTAAAGGAAAATATACTGTGCACTGCAAGTGCACTTGGTCCAGAGATTAGTAAACAAGAGAAATGCTTCACTTGGCAAAGAATACCCAATCATATGCAAGGAAAATCAAAAACAGCATTTTTGCTTGTACATGATTGGATGATAGAAATCAGCAGGGCTTCCCCTCAGATCTAGAGCAACTGCACTTGAAGTTTACAGTACATTTGCCTTTAGTAAATCAATCTCCCTGTGTTTACTGCCACCACATTATGCTGCACCTCCCCATAAGCTTTAACAAATCTTGAAATCAGCACCGACCATTTAGATCTTCCAGAGCAAAGATTACTAAACATTTTTCCTTTTATTGATTGTTCATATATGCAACCTTTCCATACTATAACTTTATACCCCATTCTATGGTGGATGGTCACACAGATCACTGTAGAGCTGCAACTAACGATTATTTTTTCTGTCGACTAATCTAGCGATTATTTTTTCGATTAAGGAGGGAATCCATCAGACATAGGGTAGTGGTTGCTAGGGTCATCTTCCCCTAATAGTCACTCAGGATTAAAGGTTTGATGGACTTTCTCAGGCACTGACCCTAGCAACCACTACCCTATGTCTGATGGATTCCCTCCTCAAACATTACTACGGATGAGGGCACAATATATTGTTAGTTTATTTTTTATAATTGAGGCTATACTCAACCCTTTTCTTTATTTTTTCGATTAGTCGACTACTCTAACGATTATTATTATTTATTTATTTTACTTAATCTAGTCACGGGGCGCACCCCAAACCAGCCCCTGTAAATGATAGTATAGGGCGGTATAGTAGCAGGTTGGGGTGGTATAGGCCAGGTTAAGGTGGTATAGGGCAAGTTAGGGTGGCACAGGGCAGGTTGGGGTGGTATCGGGCAGGTTGGGGTGTTATCGGGCAGGTTGGGGTGGTATAGAGCAAGTTAGGGGTGGTACAGGAAAATTAGGGTGGCACAGGGCAGGTTGGGGTGGTATAGTGCAAGTTAGGGTGACACAGGGCAGGCTGGGGTGGTATAGGGCTGTTTGGGGTGGCACAGGGCAGGCTGGGGTGGTATAGGGCTGTTTGGGGTGGTACAGGGCAGGCTGGGGTGGTATAGGGCAGGCTGGGGTGGCATAGGACTGTTTGGGGTGGTACAAGGCAGGCTGGGGTGGCACAGGGCAGGCTGGGTGGTGCAGGGCAGGCTGCGGTAGCACAGTGCTGTTTGGGGTGGCACAGGGCAGGCTAAAGTAGAATAGGGCTGTTTGGGGTGGCACAGGGCTGTTTGGGGTGGTACAGGGCAGGCTGGGGTGGCACAGGGCTGTTTCGGGTGGCACAGGGATGGCTGGGGTGGCACAGGGCAGGCTGGGGTGGTACAGGGCAGGCTGGGGTGGTACAGGGCATCTTGGAACTCTATGTAGTGACACTGTAACTTACATAGCATAGCATAGTAACTTACATAGCATGCCTGCAGATGAAGTCCCGGGCTTGTGGGCGGGGCTGCTGTGTCCTCGCCTCTATCTGCTTCAGCTACGGCATCATCCATAGTGAAGGAGTCTGTGGGAGAAGAGGAGGAGGCAGCCACACCCCCAGCTCCGCTGACTAACTCTGGCTCACTCTGGGATAGCCTGACTGAGGATGTTACAGGCAGCCTCCCCGCAAGGCTGGATGCCCTGCTCGCACCGCTTCGCCTCCTCCACAAGCAATACAGTACGGTGTTTAATGGCGCGGCGGCCCCGGTAACTCGCAACGTGTGACGCGTCGACGCCTTTCATGCATGTCGACGTATTTCTGTAGTCGACGTAATCGATTACGTCAACGTGTCGTGGCAGCTCTAGATCACTGTCACTAGACAAGAGCATCATCTGCAAGGTAGCACTGTTCAAGGCGGGCAGAGTTAAAGTAAAACTATAGGAAAAACTTTTTTTTTTCTTTGGATAAAGAAAGAGCGGGTTATAATATCTGTCATATTTTTTTTTTCATCATCTGTGTCCCATTGCATAGATTTTCCCTTCACTTCCTGTCCCAAAACAGGAAGTGAGAGGAAATCCCTGCAAATTAAGGGAATCCCTTGGGGACCCCCAGGTCACGAAACCCAGTGTCCCCATAGGAAGATTTTGCCTCTATTACTTTTCTGGGGACAACCCAAAATTTGGGGTTTTCTTTTACTTTCAATGACAATGGTAAACAGGACAAATAGTGAGGGTGAATCTCCCTAATGGGGGCACCGACAGCAATATGAACTGACAGGAGTTCTAATTAGAGGTCGACCGATATGGGGTTTTCTCTGGCCGATGCCGATATTTAGAAATCGGGTCGCCCACCAGTGCAGCCTGTCAGTGTCCATCAGTGCCACCTCATTGGTGTCCATCAGTGCCCACCAGTGCATCCCATCAGTGCAGCCCAGTGCATCTCATCAGTGCAGCCCAGTGCATCTCATCAGTGCCCATCAGTGCAGCACATCAGTCCCACCTCATTGGTGCCCACCAGTGCAGCCCATCAGTGCCACTTCATCAGTGCCCACCAGTGCAGCCCATCAGTGCAGCCCAGTGCCAACCAGTGCATCCCATCAGTGCCCACCAGTGCATCACATCAGTGCCAACCAGTGCATCACATCAGTGCCAACCAGTGCCTCCCACCAGTGCCAACCAGTGCATCCCATCAGTGCCCACCAGTGCATCCCATCAGTGCCCACCAGTGCATCCCATCAGTGCCCACCAGTGCATCCCATCAGTGCCAACCAGTGCATCACATCAGTCCCACCTCATCAGTGCCCACTAGTACAGCTCATCAGTGCCCACCAGTACAGCCTAATAATGTCATTCACTGCCACCTCATCAGTGCCCACCAGCCCCGCCTCTGCCTCCGGACTACAAACCCCAGAATGCAGCGCGGCCGGTAACAGCCAATCGGCGGCCGCCGCTGCCGACATCATCCACTGGAAAAATAAAAATCAGCAGACAGGGCCGTGATAGCAGCCGTTTAGAATAGACGGTGGGTGGCCGGGGAAATTTCCACCCAGCATGCCCCTGCCTCAGATCCCTCACAATCGGCCTTCTTTACATAATAATCGGCCGGTGCCGATTTCTTTAAAAAGGCAAAATATCGGTCGACCTCTAGTTCTAATCTCTCTCCACTCCATCCAATACGAAAAAAAAACAAAAAAAAACATTAGTTATTCTTTAAGGCAGGGCTTGACAAATTTGCTTGGAATCTAGGAGCCAGCTAAAAAAGTTAGGAGCCAATTTTTTTTTTTTTACTGACCGATGCGTGCAGAAGCGAACGCATACGTGAGTAGCGCCCGCATATGAAAGCGGTGTTTAAACCACACATGTGAGGTATCGCCACGATCGGTAGAGCGAGAGCAATAATTCTAGCCCTAGACATCCTCTAACTCAAAACATGCAACCTGTAGAATTTTTAAATGTCGCCTATGGAGATTTTAAAGGGTAAAAGTTTGTCGCCATTCCACGAGCGTACGCAATTTTGAAGTGTGCCATGTTGGGCATCAAATTTACTCGGCGTAACATTATCTTTCACAATATAAAAAAAAATTCGGCTAACTTTACTGTTGTCTTATTTTTTAATTAAAAAAAGTGTATTTTTTCCTCAAAAAAGTGCGCTTGTAAGACCGCTGCGCAAATAGTGTGACAGAAAGTATTGCAACGACCGCCATTTTATTCTCTAGGGTGTTAGAATAAAAAATATATATATATAATGTTTGGGGGTTAACTTCTAAGTAAAGGGAAGGAGATGGGCGGGCAGTGAAACAGGCAAGCATTGCTAGTTGTCTTGTCATACCAACGGCCACCACAAGAGGGCACCAGATTACAGAATGAAGCATAGGCCTGCAGAAGGCCGCAAAGCCGCGGCCTCAATTACCGGCCACCGCGGCCCGACAAGATCGCGCGATCGCGGGCGGGGGGCCCACGGAGACACAGGAAACCTCAGCTGTGTTGCCCCAGGCGCCAGGTCGCTAATTCTAGTTGCATTTGTGACCTGGCGCCCGGGGATTGTCGAACCCTGCTTTAAGGCACAGCCATGGCAGGTAAATGAACAACAGAAAACAAAACACAGTACTGGTTCGGAATCTGTAGTAACAAGAATGATCGTAATCAAGTACAACAAAGCGCATGGGGCTTTGAGTCCCCAGGCAGAAATGCACTAAAGAAATATCATTCTAATAATAAAAAAATTTTATTATTATGATCTGGGGCACCAAGCAACATTTTTATTTACCATCTGTTGACATCAGGCATATTTAGGCATGTCTGTACTGTACTGCATGTACTAAAAAATAAATAAAAATAGACTGACTTAAATTATGTATTATTAATAATAATTTTAATAATAATAATTTAATATTAATTAGTAAAGTGGAATTTCGGCCTAACACTAATTATGCTTTAAAATGGCCCCTCCCCAATCCTGCTACCTATCCTGTCTAACCTGTATAAAAAAATATCTCTAAACTTACCTATTTTGTGATCCTGTACCCCTGTGTTATTGAGCAGTGGCTGCAGGGGAGAAGATGGAACGATGAGGGAGCATACAGATATTTTTTTAACACAGGGTAGGCAGGGGATATTGTTAAAAGAGAGGTTCATAATTGTAGTAAAAAAAACAAAAAACAGATGCTGCATCTGTCTCCACCACTTCTAAAGCCTGGTACGATTGTTGGCCAACTGAGCGTCTGATTTTTGTCAAAAGGGCATGTGCCAGGATGTTGTCTTGCATACTAACGCTACACAGCTGTTGTGCCACAAACACGAACGTAGTGACGTACTATGAGGAATTTCAGCTCTTGAGCGCCACCATTTGGGCCCCTTCTGCTAATTTGGTGTTTGGTGAGCATTGATTCCGAACATGCGTGTTTGTACTTTTGACTTTTGTGTGACGGATTTGTGTACTGACCATACGAAAATCAGATGAGGAGCCGTTGTCCGCCGAAAATTTACTAGCCTGTCATCCAACATTTGTTGGTCGAAAATTTGACAACAATTGTCAAAAGGAGCGTAATAACTGTAAGATTTTAGCACAACAGTCTGTCAACAGACAATCTCCTGCGAACAATTGTACCGTGTGTATGAGGCTTAAGACTGAGCGATCAAAGACCACTGATTGCTCAGTTCTTGGTCATTGAGAAAAGAGCCGGTGATTGTCAGTCAGCGGCTCTCTGCTCTGCCCCTCCAACGCTGACAGGTGCGCCAGGCTGTGGAGGGGGGCCGGAGCGAGTCGCTGAGAGGCTGAGCCAGCTGCTGGTCCAGGCATCTGGGTCAATCCTGACTTTAAAGTCGGGATCTCACCAGAGTCTGGACAGGATCTGTGACGTCAGCTGACTGCAGACTTTAACCCGCTGTCAGCTGAAAACAGGTCACAGAAGTGCACTCCTGTGATCCACGGAAGTATGGCCAAAAGAGCGTTGGTCCTACTTCTCCTTTAACCACTTCCGACCGCCTGCTGTCGTTTTACATCGGTACTTTGAAGAGGGATATTGTTGTTATGGCAGCAGCTAGCTACCATAACCCCGGTACCCTCTTCTTCAGCGGGCGTTCCGCTTCAAGATAAAAGTGGTCTCTGCGGCGGATTCGCCAAAGATCACTTTTATCAGCGGCAAGAGAGGGCCCCCCCTCCTCTCGCCACACTCCGGTGCCCTCCGCTGTTTACCTGGCGGAGGCGATCGGGTCTGCTCCCTGGCTTGGCATGGAGATGAGTGAGGGGAAGATGGCCCCCACACGTCTCCATATCATTGCAGGGCGGAAGCGACGTCAAAACTTCACTTCCACCTATAGCTTTTAAAGGGACATTTTTTTTTTTTTTTAAATGACATTTCATTTTTATTTTTTTTTATTGCATTTTAGTGTAAATATGAGATCCGAGGTCTTTTGGACCCCAGATCTCATATTTAAGAGGACCTGTCCTACCGAGCTCGCGTGCAGAAGTGAACGCATACGTGAACGCATTGGTGTTAGTAGGATGAATAGTGTCCTATCATTGGTGTTAGTAGGATGAATAGTGTCCTATCATTGGTGTTAGTAGGAGGAATAGTGTCCTATCATTGGTGTTAGTAGGAGGAATAGCGTCCTATCATTAGTGTTAGTAGGATGAATAGTGTCCTATCATTGGTGTTAGTAGGATGAATAGTGTCCTATCATTGGTGTTAGTAGGAGGAATAGTGTCCTATCATTGGTGTTAGCAGGATGAATAGTGTCCTATCATTGGTGTTAGTAGGATGAATAGTGTCCTATCATTGGTGTTAGCAGGATGAATAGTGTCCTATCATTGGTGTTAGTAGGATGAATAGCGTCCTATCATTGGTGTTAGTAGGAGGAATAGTGTCCTATCATTGGTGTTAGTAGGATGAATAGTGTCCTATCATTGGTGTTAGTAGGATGAATAGTGTCCTATCATTGGTGTTAGTAGGATGAATAGTGTCCTATCATTGGTGTTAGTAGGATGAATAGTGTCCTATCATTGGTGTTAGTAGGATGAATAGTGTCCTATCATTGGTGTTAGTAGGATGAATAGTGTCCTATCATTGGTGTTAGTAGGATGAATAGCGTCCTATCATTGGTGTTAGTAGGATGAATAGCGTCCTATCATTAGTGTTAGTAGGATGAATAGCGTCCTATCATTGGTGTTAGTAGGATGAATAGCGTCCTATCATTGGTGTTAGTAGGATGAATAGTGTCCTATCATTGGTGTTAGTAGGATGAATAGCGTCCTATCATTGGTGTTAGCTGGATGAATAGTGTCCTATCATTGGTGTTAGTAGGAGGAATAGTGTCCTATCATTGGTGTTAGCAGGATGAATAGTGTCCTATCATTGGTGTTAGTAGGATGAATAGTGTCCTATCATTGGTGTTAGTAGGATGAATAGTGTCCTATCATTGGTGTTAGTAGGAGGAATAGCGTCCTATCATTGGTGTTAGTAGGAGGAATAGTGTCCTATCATTGGTGTTAGTAGGATGAATAGTGTCCTATCATTGGTGTTAGTAGGAGGAATAGTGTCCTATCATTGGTGTTAGTAGGATGAATAGTGTCCTATCATTGGTGTTAGCAGGATGAATAGTGTCCTATCATTGGTGTTAGTAAGAGGAATAGTGTCCTATCATTGGTGTTAGTAGGATGAATAGTGTCCTATCATTGGTGTTAGTAGGATGAATAGTGTCCTATCATTGGTGTTAGTAGGATGAATAGTGTCCTATCATTGGTGTTAGTAGGAGGAATAGCGTCCTATCATTGGTGTTAGTAGGAGGAATAGCGTCCTATCATTGGTGTTAGTAGGAGGAATAGTGTCCTATCATTGGTGTTAGTAGGAGGAATAGCGTCCTATCATTGGTGTTAGTAGGATGAATAGCGTCCTATCATTGGTGTTAGTAGGAGGAATAGCGTCCTATCATTGGTGTTAGTAGGATGAATAGTGTCCTATCATTGGTGTTAGTAGGATGAATAGCGTCCTATCATTGGTGTTAGTAGGAGGAATAGCGTCCTATCATTGGTGTTAGTAGGATGAATAGCATCCTATCATTGGTGTTAGTAGGAGGAATAGCGTCCTATCATTGGTGTTAGTAGGATGAATAGTGTCCTATCATTGGTGTTAGTAGGATGAATAGTGTCCTATCATTGGTGTTAGTAGGATGAATAGTGTCCTATCATTGGTGTTAGTAGGATGAATAGCGTCCTATCATTGGTGTTAGTAGGAGGAATAGCGTCCTATCATTGGTGTTAGTAGGATGAATAGTGTCCTATCATTGGTGTTAGTAGGATGAATAGTGTCCTATCATTGGTGTTAGTAGGATGAATAGTGTCCTATCATTGGTGTTAGTAGGATGAATAGTGTCCTATCATTGGTGTTAGTAGGATGAATAGTGTCCTATCATTGGTGTTAGTAGGATGAATAGCGTCCTATCATTGGTGTTAGTAGGAGGAATAGCGTCCTATCATTGGTGTTAGTAGGATGAATAGTGTCCTATCATTGGTGTTAGTAGGATGAATAGTGTCCTATCATTGGTGTTAGTAGGATGAATAGTGTCCTATCATTGGTGTTAGTAGGATGAATAGCGTCCTATCATTGGTGTTAGTAGGAGGAATAGCGTCCTATCATTGGTGTTAGTAGGATGAATAGTGTCCTATCATTGGTGTTAGTAGGATGAATAGTGTCCTATCATTGGTGTTAGTAGGAGGAATAGTGTCCTATCATTGGTGTTAGTAGGATGAATAGTGTCCTATCATTGGTGTTAGTAGGATGAATAGTGTCCTATCATTGGTGTTAGTAGGATGAATAGTGTCCTATCATTGGTGTTAGTAGGATGAATAGTGTCCTATCATTGGTGTTAGTAGGATGAATAGCGTCCTATCATTGGTGTTAGTAGGATGAATAGCGTCCTATCATTGGTGTTAGTAGGAGGAATAGCGTCCTATCATTATGTTATACAAAATAGGCTTATGCTTTGTTTTGAAGTCAGGAAAGGAAGGTGGGAAACTTGGAATTGTTTGACCACATTTATTGGTTCAAGGGACATTCAACACATGTGCCAACCATGACTTGTATACGAATGTTCTTTCCGTCTATGTTCCTATGGAAATAAAGATATATGATATAAAAAACTGAACCCCTGTCAGGTTATTACTGCTATCCGATGCTCCATTGGAGAGATATACAGTATCTTAACTTTTTTATCCTGATGACAATGATTTTATCATATCAGAAGTGTAACAGAGACTGTCCTAACCTTTACCGACTTAACTATTAAGAAAAAAAAAAAAGCTTTTTTATTCCTGTCTGAGTTGCTGTTGCAGATTTTCCCTCATTTTATGGCTGATGAAACCCATGCATAGGCGTGCGCACGGGGTGCGCCAAGTTTGCCTGGGCACACCGTAATCACCCCGCCTGGCACAGATTCCCCCTGTTGAGACCCCTGATATTTCAACAAAGCCCCCTAACAGAACTACTAAGAAAAAGTGTGAAAAAGTAATAAAAAAAATAAAAGACCTACTGACATCGTCCACTGCTCTACTGACACCAATCTTCGCCGTACTGACACCGTCCACTGCTCTACTGACACCAATCTCCGCCGTACTGACACCGTCCACTGCTCTACTGACACCAATCTCTGCCCTACTGACACCGTCCACTGCTCTACTGACACCGTCCACTGCTCTGCTGACACCGTCCACTGCTCTGCTGACACCGTCCACTGCTCTGCTGACACCGTCCACTGCTCTACTGACACCAATCTCTGCCCTACTGACACCGTCCACTGCTCTACTGACACCAATCTCTGCTCTACTGACACCAATCTCTGCCCTACTGACACCGTCCACTGCTCTACTGACACCAATCTCTGCCATACTGACACCGTCCACTGCTCTACTGACACTGTCCACTGCCCTACTGACACCAATCTCTGCCCTACTGACACCGTCCACTGCTCTACTGACACCGTCCACTGCCCTACTGACACCAATCTCTGCCCCACTGACACCGTCCACTGCTTTACTGACACCGTCCACTGCTCTATTGACCTACTAACACCAATCTCTGCCCTACTGACACCGTCCACTGCCCTACTGACACCAATCTCTGCCCTACTGACACCGTCCACTGCTCTACTGATACCGTCCACTGCCCTACTGACATCGTCCACTGCTCTACTAACCCCACTGCCCTACTAACACCAATCTCTGCCCTACTGACACCGTCCACTGCCCTACTGACACCAATCTCTGCCCTACTGACACCGTCCACTGCTCTACTGACACCGTCCACTGCCCTACTGACATAGTCCACTGCTCTACTGACACCAATCTCCGCCGTACTGACACCGTCCACTGCTCTACTGACACCAATCTCTGCCCTACTGACACCGTCCACTGCTCTACTGACACCGTCCACTGCTCTGCTGACACCGTCCACTGCTCTGCTGACACCGTCCACTGCTCTGCTGACACCGTCCACTGCTCTACTGACACCAATCTCTGCCCTACTGACACCCTCCACTGCTCTACTGACACCAATCTCTGCTCTACTGACACCAATCTCTGCCCTACTGACACCGTCCACTGCTCTACTGACACCGTCCACTGCTCTACTGACACCAATCTCTGCCATACTGACACCGTCCACTGCTCTACTGACACCGTCCACTGCCCTACTGACACCAATCTCTGCCCTACTGACACCGTCCACTGCTCTACTGACACCGTCCACTGCCCTACTGACACCAATCTCTGCCCCACTGACACCGTCCACTGCTTTACTGACACCGTCCACTGCTCTATTGACACCATCCACTGCCCTACTGACACCGTCCACTGCCCTTCTAACACCAATCTCTGCCCTACTGACACCGTCCACTGCCCTACTGACACCAATCTCTGCCCTATTGACACCGTCCACTGCTCTACTGACACCGTCCACTGCCCTACTGACACCGTCCACTGCTCTACTGACACCAATCTCTGCCCTACTGACACCGTCCACTGCCCTACTGACACCGTCAGTATATATACACATGCACACACATGCATATGTGTTTGAGCTTTGATGTGGACACCCTAATGCAATAGTCTGGGCACACCTAGAGATGTAAAATTTCCGAAAATTTTGAAGCTCGGAAAAAAACCTTTTTTCAGTTTTTTGGGAGAAAAAAATGAAATTTTCGGAAAAATTAAAAAAAATGCTACATTAGCACTTTTCTGTCCTTTTAAAGTGGAGTTCCACCCTGAATTTTTTTTCCCCAAAAATGTAAAAAATAATTGAAAAAAAAAATTGTTTTACCTTAAATCGCGCTTGCTATGCGGAAGTCCCTAATCTTCCTCTTCATTGTCCACAGCAGGTCTCCTTCCTCCGTTCTACTTGCGGTGTCTTCTGGTGAATGGGGCGCGCTGCCTTCTGGGAACTGTGTGTATCCCAGATAGCAGCCGGCCCATTCACGAAACGCTGCGCGGCTCGCGCATGCGCAGTAGGAAACGGGCAGTGAAGCCGCACGGCTTCACTGCCTGTTTCCCTTACTGAGTATAGCATCGCCGGGAGCTGCCAGCGCCGAGGGATCGGCCTCAGGGGGGGGGGGGGGGCTGACATCGTGGGCGCCTAGGACAGGTAAGTGTCCTTATTAAAAGTCAGCAGCTACAGTGTTTGTAGCTGCTGACTTAAAAACAAAAAAAACGCGGGTGGAATCCCGCTTTATGTTTGAAAGTCATTCTGTTACGAGAACGTTGAGAACAACTATGTGCATTGTCATCATTGTTGTCCTCTTCGCTTCGATCCATGAAGGATTTTTTAATATCTACAGGACACTTGTTACACACAAGAATGTGTTTTGTCATCCTGGTAGCATTTGGAAATGTATATTTCATCTGACAATATTTGCAAATCACATTTTTCTTTTCAGAACTTGTAATGTGAAAATGCCTCCATTTTTCTGAGGAGATTAGGAAATAAAAACAAGAAAAAATGACTACTTCGCAAGAAGACACTAATCTATGGTTGTGTGTAGGGGTGCAACGGATCAAAAAACTCACGGATTGGATCGATCCTCGGATCAGAGGCACGGATCGGATAATTTTTCGGATCAGCAAAAGAAAAAAAAAACACAAAATCTTGTTACACCCACCGGAGTTTTAGATTTCGGTTATTTTCATCACAAAACGGAGCTTATATGCTTAGATACAGTATATGTAAATCCGACGGACTCTTTACATGTTACATTTTAAAAGAAGCAGCAGCAAACCTGCTGACCTTACATGGTTGCTAATGTGACAGAACACCTCTGATTTTCACATTTAACTAAATGTTAAATGTGAAAATCAGAGGTGTTCCGTCACATTAGCAAGCATGTAAGGTTTGCTGCTGCTTTTAAATTTAACATGTAAACAGTCCATTGGATTTCCAAATAATGTATTTAAGCATATAAGCTCCGTTTTGTGTTGAAATAAACTGAAATCTAAAACTCCATTGGGTGTAACAAGATGTCTGCTTGGCCCCTTCTGCACAGTAATGATAGTGAGGAGTGTGGGGTGGAGCAAGATGGCGGGGAAACGTCACTACAGCGGCCGCCGCCGGGTGTACAAAATAGGCCGCCGCTCCAGAGCTAGGCCGAAGCCGCTGCGTTTCCTATGGTCGAGGCTCCGCAGCGCTCCGCGGATCGCGTGGTGTTCTGATCCAAACAGGGTGACCAGTTCGGATCACGGATCACCACTGATCCGTTGCACCACTAGTTGTGTGTGGGGGTGGGGGAAGAGCCAGATTACTGGTAATTAAATTATTATTTACACAAAAGTTTATAAAGATAAACTAATGTAGCTAAATGATTCAGTTTTCTGGATTCAGAATCAGATAAATGTAAACTCTTACCTTTTTTAATTAAGTATATACTTTCAGGTCCTTTTTGTTGCTCTGTATTTTCTTCCAATGCTTTTGAGGCCTAGTGAAGAGGACAGAACAAACCAAACACACCCACTAACATGCAGAAGCAAAACTGAAACCTTTTTCTTGTTACAATAGCAGCATAGCGCCTCCTAAAGGAAGAAATGCATACTGTTCTTGCATTGGAGGGTTCAGTTTGTTACCTAGGACTTGCTTGTCCTCACTCTGGAGAAATCTGCACAGAAATTAGAATAATCTGATATCATACATTTTTTTTAGAAATGATTTGGAAAATATTTGAACACCCTGTCTTAAAATATTTTATTCATCATAAAATAAAAGATTCCACAATTTTTTTTCTTTTTTTCAATTTTTCAATTTTTTGGAAAAAAAAAAAAACCTTCAGGAAAAAAATAAGTTTACTCTTTCGTCCATGGACCGACACAGCTTCTCTATTGACAAAGTGGGTATTATCCGTTAATTAGGAGTGACTAGGCAGAAAAACTTGTAAAAAGTGTTGCATCACACCTTCTACAGTACCGCCCAGGGGGCGGACCCTCTGGGTATACCCTCTCAGTCTGCACATCGCAGATCAGTTTTTTTCTGTCTAGCAAGGAGTAGGACATGGCTCCCTTCGGGCCCATTGGTCCGGGGAAAAAAGATATATATATTTTTTTTTTTTTGCTACATTTGTTGTTTCCTGCGATCTTCGATCAACTGCCGACTGGGTGACAGGCTGGATCCTCGATCCTTGTAGTCTCCCCAGTTTCGGCCATCGAGCGTGTGCCGACCCTAGCTACGCGCTGGGTTTTCCACGACATGCCCGTCGCTCCACGGGTGGCTGGTGAGCCTACGCTCCAGGGCCTGCATCGGACCGCTCAGCTTCGGCTGACCTTACGGCCGAGTCGCAGCAGACTGGCCGGTGAGCTTACGCTCCAAGGCTTGCATCGGACCGCTCAGCTTCGGCTGACCTTACGGCCGAGTCGCAGCAGCCTGTCCGGTGAGCATCATGCTCCAGGGCATACATATGATCGTCCCTTCTGGGTCCAATCACAGCATGCTTGGCCAACAGTCACCTTCCGTGCGCGGACGATGATCTGTTTGGAATGTCTTCCAGCAGAATACATGCATGATAGGTAAGTAAAACTCCCCTGCCTCGACTGGGTGATTTAGCTGGACATTCCTGGAGAGATCAAGTAAGTGGTTGTGGCCCCTTTCTTCCCTCTCTCCCTGCCTTTCCCTCCTCCCTGGGCTTCTAGCTAAAGGTTGCTGGGTGCTGGGGGTCACCTAGGGGGTCCCACTGGAGCGGGGCTGGCTGTAACTAACATTTAAAAGAAATGTCATTTTTGCTTACCTGTGTTTCTGTGTCTCCATGCTGTCGGCAGCCATTTTGAGGTGGTCCATGCCAAGTTTGGCCTCTTGTAACTGCCTGGCGGCCATCTTCCTGTGGTTCGGCCACACCCACTGGCCCCTATCAGGTGATCGGCGGCCATGTTGGTCCACCCTGTATGCAGATATTGCCGTTCGGCGGCCATCTTTTTGTGGGCTATGGCTGCCTGACCTCTATCTTCTGTCGGCGGCCATTTTCTTAGCGCCCACATTATCTTCCATACAGACGTTTTTGGCAACCATTTTGCGAGAGCCTCCGGCCTCTAGGGTGCATTACACTGGCGCGAAAATTCACACAGGAAGTGCTGATAAAAGAAGCAGACTGACACAGCAGCAAGGGGACAGCATCACAGGCGCAGCATAGCAGTACCTATCCAGGGTGGTGAGTCCTCTGGGTGACCTGGCCTCTCTGCAGCACAGGAGGGTGGCCTATTGATATCTTGCCTGGAGCCCTGTGAGTGTCAGCGTGTGGTCAGCATGGCATCTGAGCCAGATGTCTTCTCCCCTGAAACACCAGATTTAGCAGCTGGTGTCCCTGAGGTGTCTATGGACGCTATGTCGGCAATCCTAGAGGCGTTTGCTGCCAGGGTGGAAGCAGCACACGGGAATACAGGGGGTAATAAACGCCCCCGTCCCCTGCAATCTTCTGGGGATATTTCTGATGCAGAACCAGGTCCAGCTACGGCTCATGGCCCAGATTCTGATGCATCAGAGACTGCAGACCGTGACTGATCGGACAGTGAGGAGGACTCCAAGTCCAGGTCAGTACGCGAGACGGCTTTGGTATCTGACCTTATTACTGCAGTGCGGGATACGCTAAAGTTGGAAAGGACTGAAGTAGTAGCAGATACTCCAGTCCCCTTTGGGTTTCGTAAACCTGCCCGCACTGCTAAGGTGTTCCCTTGTGTGTCTTATGTTGACAAACTCTTATACAAGGAATGGGAGAACCCACTGAGGGTCTTTACAGCCCCAAAGAGGTTTGCAGTACGGTACCCCTTTGAGGAGAGTTTTCTGAAGATATGGACCTCTCCCCCTATAGTGGACCCTTCGGTGTCCAGACTTAATAGAGCCACCACTATTCCAGTAGAAGGGGCTCCTGTTTTCAAGGACCCTGTGGATAAGAAGGCTGAAGCACTCGCTCGCTACCTATACTCAGTGGTAGGCTCGGCAGTACGCCCGGCATTGGCGGGGGCCCTAGTGTCTCAGACACTTACTGAATGGGCAAAATTGCTACTCCAGGGGTTAAAGGAGCGAGATGCTCCTCCTAATGAGATAACTTTGGCCGACCAGTTGGTCCAGGGCCTTAAGTTTGTCTGCGAGTCAGACATGGATACTATTCCCCTGCTGTCAAGAGCTTCGGTTTATGCAGTAGCAATACGCCGCCTGATCTGGCTAAAGGGCTGGTCTGCGGACCAGACTTCCAAGAAAGCCCTATTGGATCTGCCTTTTAAGGGCGACAGACTTTTTGGGGCTTCTCTGGATGACATCATCAAGGATGCCACAGGAGGTAAAAGCACTTTGCTTCCCCAAACTAGCAAGGGTAGGGGACCACGCCAAGGGCAAGGGCCCTCCTTTACTGCACGTAAGCGTTTTTTTCGCCCCCTTAAGGCGACAGGGAAAAGACCCCAGGCCGATAAAGCGCCTGCCCAAGGACAAAAGCGTCCTTGGTCCCGCAGACCCAACAAGCCTGCGGACAAATCTGCATCCACATGAAGGTCCGCCCCCACCCAGCTCTCGGGTGGGGGGACGTCTTCGCAAATTCGCGACTCAGTGGACTGCTCTAGTCTCCGACAGGTGGGTTTGCGAAGTAATCTCCTCAGGCTACAAGATAGAATTTCTCTCTTGTCCACCAGACAGATTCATCACCTCCAATCTCCAGCTACTACCGACCCGTCGGGAGGCCCTGTATGGGGCGGTCCAGGGTCTACTGGAACGCGAGGTAGTTATTCCAGTTCCAGAACAGGAACGGGGTCAGGGTTTTTACTCAAATCTGTTCATTGTGCCAAAGAAGGAGGGGGTTCGTCCAATCTTGGATCTCAGAGCCCTCAATTGCTTTGTGAAGGTACAAAGATTTGGGATGGAGTCGGTTCGATCCGTAGTCACGGCTCTCCATCCGGGGGACTTTCTGGCCTCCTTGGACATCAAGGACGCATACCTGCATGTCCCCATATACTCCAGACACCAGAGGTTTCTGCGATTTGCTATCGGGAAGAACCACTACCAGTTTGTGGCCCTCCCGTTTGGCCTTGCCTCAGCACCCAGGACGTTCACCAAGGTGCTCGCTCCGATTCTGGCACTTCTAAGACAGCGGGGTATCGCTATCACAGGTTACTTGGACGACCTTCTGCTGAAGGCCCCTTCAAGCTCAGAATTAGAGGTAAGCGTGTCCATTACCTGTCAGACTCTTCGAGACTGTGGTTGGATACTAAACACGCAAAAGTCAGTATTGGTGCCCACTCAACGCCTAGTGTACCTGGGGTTGATTCTGGATTCCTCAGAGGCAAAGGTATTCCTCCCTGTGGAGAAGTTGCAGACCCTCCGGGCTGCAGTACGGCAGCTGACTTCCAGGAATTGGTCGTCACTCCGTTTTTGCATGCGAGTGTTGGGCCTCATGGTAGCCTCCTTCGAGGCGGTCCCATATGCTCAATACCACACTCGAGTGTTACAGAAGGAAGTTCTGTCCAGATGGAACAGATGCCCTTCATCTCTGGATTATCAAATCCGAGTGAGCCACCTAGTCAGGAGATCCCTGGTATGGTGGCTGACAGCACCGGCTCTAATGGCCGGGAAGTAATTTCTTCCGGTTTACTGGATAGTGATCACGACGGACGCCAGCCTTACAGTTTGGGGGGGAGTCTGGGGTGTCCAGTCGGCGCAAGGTCGCTGGACCCCAGAGGAAGCCCTCCTGCCGATCAATGTCCTGGAGATCCGGGAGATCAAGCTGTGCCTCTTCAAATGGTCTCAGAGACTGCAAGGGCGTCCAGTCAGGATCCAGTCAGACAACGCCACAGCAGTGGCATATGTCAATCATCAAGGAGGAACAAGAAGCTCAGCTGCAGCATCGGAGATCGCTCGCATCCTGAAGTGGGCAGAGAGGAGCGTACCGGCACTGTCGGCCGTGTACATTCCGGGTGTGGAAAACTGGCAGGCGGACTACCTGAGCCGCCAGATGCTGGACCAGGGAGAATGGTCCTTACACCCGGAGGTGTTCCAACTCCTCTGCCAAAGATGGGGCACACCAGACGTAGATCTTCTGGCTTCCTGACTCAATCGGAAGGTATTGAGGTTTGTGGCCCGGTCAAGAGACCCATGGGCAGACGCAACAGACGCGTTGGTAGCATCGTGGGGTCAGTATCGGTTAATCTATGCCTTCCCTCCCTTAAGGCTTCTTCCTCTTCTGCTCCGCAGAGTGGAGGCAGAGGGAATTCCAATGATCCTAATCGCGCCAGATTGGCCTCAGCGTCCTTGGTACGCCGATCTAGTACGTCTGGTAGCAGACGTCCCCTGGCGCCTACCACTACGGAAGGACCTGCTATCGCAAGGTCCCATATTCCATCCTGCTTTACAGTCATTGGCTTTAACGGCATGGCTGTTGAGAACCAGGTACTGAGAGATCGGGGCCTGTCAGACTCAGTAATCTCTACTATGAGAAGTGCTCGGAAACCATCCTCTAGGAAGGTCTATCACCGCACTTGGAGGGCCTACATCTCCATGTGTGAGGAAATGAAATGGCATCCGCGTACCTATTTGGTTTCCAGAATCCTGCTGTTTTTACAGCATGGGGTAGACCAAAGGCTTGCCCTAAGTACGATTAAGGGACAGATATCTGCCCTGGCTGTCTTTTTTCAGCGACCCCTGGCGACTCACTCTCTCGTGAGTACATTTGTGCAGGGGGTTCGACATGTGGCCCCACCGGTCCGCCCCCCGTTACCTCCGTGGGACTTGAACCTGGTCCTCTCGGTGCTTCAGACGGCACCGTTTGAGAATATTAGAGATATTCCCCTGTTGACACTTTCTCAGAAGGTGGTCTTTTTGGTGGCTGTTACGTCAGTTAGACGAGTCTCTGAGCTGGCAGCCCTGTCCTGCAAGGCTCCCTATTTGATTTTCCACAAGGATAAGGTGGTGCTGCGGCCGCAGCCTTCCTTTCTTCCGAAGGTCGTTTCGGCTTTTCATCTCAACAAAGACATTGTACTTCCATCCTTGTGTCCTCAGCCATCGAATCCTAAGGAGTCGGCGTTGCATTCCTTGGACGTTGTCCGAGCTTTGAGAGTATACATATCTGCTACTTCCCTGTTCCGGAAGTCAGACTCACTGTTTGTTTCGGTGGCTGGTCCCAAGAAGGGCCAAGCAGTCTCATCGGCCACCATCTCTAGGTGGATCCGACAGATAGTAATCCAGGCTTACGCTTTAAAGGGTCAGGCGCCCCCCTTTCCTGTCACGGCGCATTTGACCAGGGCAATAGGTGCCTCTTGGGCTTTCCGACATCAAGCGTCTGTTTCCCAACTATGTAAAGCGGTGACTTGGTCGTCCGCTCACACTTTCACAAAATTCTACAAAGTTGATGTAGGTGCATCTTCGGATGCCTCTTTCGGCCGCAAGGTTTTGCAGGCGGCTGTTTAGAGTTGCAACTCCTCCGTTGGAGGAGTGCTGTTTTGTGTTTTGGGGTGAAGTTTGTTTTTATGCTGTTACCACCCCTCGTTTTTTCTCTGACACTGCTTTGGGACGTCCCACTTTGTCAATAGAGAAGCTGTGTCGGTCCATGGACGAAAGAGTAAATAGGATTTTTTACTCACCGTAAAATCCTTTTCTCTGAGTCCATGGACCGACACAGCACCCACCCCTCCTTTTAAGTTTGTACTGCTTTTTGACGAACTGATCTGCGATGTGCAGACTGAGAGGGTATACCCAGAGGGTCCGCCCCCTGGGCGGTACTGTAGAAGGTGTGATGCAACACTTTTTACAAGTTTTTCTGCCTAGTCACTCCTAATTAACGGATAATACCCACTTTGTCAATAGAGAAGCTGTGTCGGTCCATGGACTCAGAGAAAAGGATTTTACGGTGAGTAAAAAAATCCTATTTTTTTTTTTTTCCGAATTTTTCATTTTTTTTTTCCGGGCCTTCACATCTCTAGGCACACTTATGAACCCATGTCAGCTGGAAAGGAAGGAAAACTCTCTATGGCACCCATCATAGTCAGCACCAAAAATACTGCAGTTCTTAGGGGTTTGGATTTGATAGTGATAGGCCTGCTAGGGATACATTTCTGATAATATGGTCCTCTAAACAAGGCATTGTCGAAGAACACCCACCACAGAAGTAGGGTGACCACATTTCCAAACTACCAATCAGGGACACCCTCCCCTTCCCAAAAATCAGCTTGTGCTGTAACTAATCACAGCACAGGGATTGGACACAAGAGGCGGGATTTATGATTTCTCCAATCACAAGCAGGGGGCGGGATTGTGCTCCTCCAGGCATTCCCGGCCAGGACAAGTACTGTCAGTGAATAAAGCGGTGATGTGGCGGCCTTTTTTGGGGGCATCAGATTGGTCCGGGGGGTGGCTGTGTCAGTTTCATTCCGGGACACTGTATTGTCCTGGAATGAATGTGCCCGGGACAGACCTGCAAAATGCGGGACTGTCCTGGGCAATCCGGGACACATGCTCACCCTACACAGAAGTGGACTCTGCACATCACATACCCTGTCTGAAGACATTTGGAAAATGTATGTTAAAAAAACAAAAGCATAAAATACACACTGGGGCATCTAGAGGGGTCACTAAGGAAGAGCTTAAGCCCAGGGTTGGCCTATGAAGCACAAGAGCTGACTATCTCAACAAACTGTATGCTAAAGACCCAGGGCCTGATTTGAGAAAGCTAATTGTCATTTTAGTCCCTGCAGCTTACTATCTATTGTCACAGTCAGTGGAGTAAAAGCTGTATTAAAAAAGACAGATGTTTTTATGAGAAGTGTTGTTTGCTGTTTTAGGCTCAGGAGCTGACAATCTATACTTACACCCAGTGCCCAACCTGCTGCAGTCTATGGATATTTATTGTGAGGTCATTGGGCCCCTAAGGCCAGTGTTATCCCTGTCTAGGTGTTTTCCTGTGTATTGTAAGTATGGCCCAGTTATTCCTTTTTGTATTGTTTATAAAGGATAAGGATCTTTGCTTTAGTCATGTGACTGTCATTTTTAAATCTCATCTGTATAAAATAAATACAAATAAAAAATAAAAGAAAGGTCTGGTGTCACCAGTGTCACACTTCCATCCCTAATAGTACAATAAAAACATAGGTATCGCCCTTTGGGACTTTGTATGAGGTGTGCACGATTGTCCATTGAAGTTGACAAATATAAATACAATAAAAACATTTATTGCAGAAATGATCACACACGAAAGAGTGGCATAAACAGAGGCAAAGCTGGTACAATTTTGTACATGGTTAAATCTCACCTGGACTGAAAATAACACTTTGTAAAATATAAGGAATATTATATATATACATATTTAATACAAAAAATTATATTATATCATACTAAGATAATATTAATACATTTCAGAGAGAGCGATATGATATATATACATTATTAATACTGTGTATTGCCCCCTTTAATATCAATGACAGTCTTTTGTGGTATTTGTGGATGAAGCTCTTTATCTTCTCAGATGCCCATTCCTCTTGGCAAAAAGCCTCGAGTTCCTGTAAATTCTTGGGCTGTCGTGCATAAACTGCACGTTGGAGATCTCCCCAGAGTGGCTCAATGATATTGAGGTCAGGAGACTGAGATAGCCACTCCAGAACCTTCACTTTATTCTGCTGTAGCCAATGACAGGTCGACTTGGCCTTGTGTTTTGGATCATTGTCATGTTGGAATGTCCAAGTATGTCCCATGCGCAGCTTCCTGGCTGATGAATGCAAATGTTCCTCCTGTATTTTTTGATAACATACTGCATTCGTCTTGCCATCAATTTTGACCAAATTTCCTGTGCCTTTGTAGCTCACACATCCTCAAAACATCAGCGATCCACCTCCGTGTTTCACAGTAGGAATGGTGTACCTTTCATCATAGGCCTTGTTGACTCCTCTCCAAATGTAGCGTTTATGGTTCTGGCCAAAAAGCTCAACTTTGGTCTCATCACTCCAAATGACTTTGTGCCAGAAGGTTTGAGGCTTGTCTCTGTGCTGTTTGGCGTATTGTAAGCGGGTTACTTTGTGGCATTTGTGTAGTAATGGCTTTCTTCTGGCGACTCGACCATGCAGCCCATCTTTCTTCAAGTGCTTCCTTATTGTGCATCTTGAAACAGCCACACCACATGTTTTCAGAGAGTCCTGTATTTCACCTGAAGTTATTTGTGGGTTTTTCTTTGCATCCCAAACAATTTTCCTGGCATTTGTGGCTTAAATTTAAGTTGGTCTACCTGACCGTGGTTTGGTTTCAACAGAACCCCTCATTTTCCACTTCTTGATTAGAGTTTGAACACTGCTGATTGGCATTCTCAATTCCTTGGATATCTTTTTATAACCCTTTCCTTTTTTATACAGTTCAACTACCTTTTGCCGCAGATCCGTTGACAATTCTTTTGCATTTCCCATGACTCAGAATCCAGAAACGTCAGTGCAGCACTGGATGAAAGATGCAAGGGTCTGTCAGGAGTTCAGAAACTCATTGACCTTTTAGCCCTCATGTCCACGGACGTTTTTACAGCCACTTTTATGACCGTTTTTTGCAGCTTAAAAACGTCTCTCCATGTTAGCCTATGGCCTCATGCCCACCATGACGTTTTTGAGCTGTATATGGCATAGCCGTTTTTAAGCTGCAAAAAAAAACCAAGACCAGTGCATTCTGAAGCTCCAGCGTTAGAGCTGTAAAGACGCCAGACGCTGACAAAGGGTGTTAAATGCGATTTAACAAGGCTTAACGCTGTGTTAAGCCTCGTCCGACGTATAAGTCGTTGCGAACAGCGTACACGGCATTACAGCGGGGGAGAGCGTCATGTTAACATCGAAGAAGAGAAGAGGGAAGAAGACGGCGGAGAAGGCCGGGCCAACGCTAGCAAAAGAGCGGCAGAAGATAGCAGAGGAGCCCGGCAGAAGAACCGGAGAGCGGGATAAGAACCGCAGGGCGGGAGAAGAGAGCGGAGAAGTCAGAAGAATACCCCCGATGTCGGAAGAAGACCCCCGGAGCTGCCTAATAAATTACTTTAAAAACCTGTCTAGTGTGTTTTTTTTTATTGACACTTTTTTCCCCCAGGTGAATGGGTAGGGGTACCCCCCATACTCATTCACATAGAGTGGGGAGCCGGGATCTGGGGGCCCCCTTTTTAAAGGGGGCTCCCAGATTTCGATAAGCCCCACTCCCGCAGACCCCGACAACCAGTGGCCAGGGTTGTCGGGAAGAGGCCCTTGTCCTCATCAACATGGGGACAAGGTGCTTTGGGGTGGGGGGCGCAGTGCCCCCCCTGCCCCAAAGCCCCAACCCCCATGTTGAGGGCATGTGGCATGGTATGGTCTAGGAGGGGGGGCGCTCGCCCCCCTTTCCTGACCTGCCGGGCTGCGTGCTCAGATAAGGGTCTGGTATGGATCCTGGGGGAACCTCACGCAAAATTTTTCTTTTTTAATTTTCGCGGGGTTCCCCTTCAAGATTCTCCGCACACGAGTTGCCCCGCAAGTCGGATCATCTTGATCCGACTTCTGGTGCGACCTCTATTCAAATCAATGGGCTCCCATAGGGAACCATTGATTTTGAATAGATAAAGTAAAACGCGTCTGAAAGCTAGCGTGGGGAAACGTGCATTGAATTCAATGCAAAATGCGGAAAAAATCGCGGAAAAAAACGCTTCTTTTTTCCTGGCGTCTGTACTAGCTTTACAGCCCGTTTTTTTCAAATGTCCGTAGGCATGAGGCCTTATACACACACACACTAATGGCCATTCAAACCCCTTTGTGTCAACTTGTGTGCATGTTATCAGGCCAAAATCACCAGGGTATGTAAACTTTTGATCAGGGTCATTTGGGTAGTTTCTGTTGCCATTATGATTTAAAAATAATAAACACCGTTGATTGATAATAAATAGCTTCAGCCAAACACTAACCATGAGTGAAAGAAAAGTTTTTGTGTTATCATTCATATTCTCTGAAAAATGGACAGGAAATCATAAATTCTGCCAGGGTATGTAAACTTATGAGCGCAACTGTATATATACACAGTGCTGTGAAAAAGTATTTGCCCCCTTCCTGATTTGACATTTTTTTTGCATATTTCTCACACTTAAAGGGGTTGTAATGCCCTGTACACACAATCAGAATCTCCTATGGGATAAAATCTGATGGAATTTTCCGTAGGAATTCCGTTCAAGCTGTCTTGCGTACACACTGTCAGACCAAATTCCGACCGCCCAAAATGCGGTGACGTAAAACACTACGACGAGCCAAGAAAAATTAAGTTCAATGCTTCCGAGCATGCGTCGACTTGATTCTGAGCATGCGTGTTTTTTTCTCCGTCGAGTTCCACACAGACGATCGGAATTTCCATCAGAAAAAAATAAAACATGTTCTATTTCTAAACTCCTATGGAAAAAAGTCTGATGGGGCCCACACACGGTCGGAATATCCGATGAAAAAATTCCGTCAGACTTTTTTCATCAGAAACTCTGATCGTGTGTACAAGGCATAAAGGTTCGGTTTTTTTTCACCTTAATGCATCATATGCATTAAGGTGAAAAAAAACCTGGCAATGATGGCCCCCCCAGCCCCCCCGGTTTTACTTACCTAAGCCCCGAAACTCCATGGGCTCGTTCCCGCAACGGTTTCCCCCAGCTTGAGTCGGCTCGTCATTGGATATTGATAGCAGCGCAGCCATTGGCTCCCACTGCTGTCAATCAAATCAATGACGTGGCGCGCTGGGGGGGCGGGGCCGAGTGATGCAGTTGGCGGCTATATCACGGGAGTGCGCCCGCAAGAACTAACCCCCATGGGAGAGAGCTCCCATGAAGGGGGTTAGTTTTTGCGGGGAGGAGCCGAGACAGCCGCCGAGGGACCCCAGAAGACCAGGATCGGGGCCACTGTGTGCAAAACGAGCTGCACAGTGGAGGTAAGTATATCATGTTTGTTATTTTTATTTTTTTAAACAGGAACCTTTAGTGTCCATTTAAATGTTTCAGATCATCAAACAAATTTTAATATTACACAAAGATAACCTGAGTAAATCCAAGATGCAGTTTTTAAATTATTATTTAATTTATTAAGGGAAAAAGGCTGTTCAAACCTGCCCTGGGCCTATGTGAAAAAGTAATTGCCCCCTCCCATGCTGAATCATGAATGAACTGTCATTAACCACAACTTTTTGGAAAGCTGAGTTAAATTTCACTTGCCACACCCAGGCCTGATTACTGCCAGACCTGTTGAATCAAGAAATCACATAAATAGAAGATGTCTGACAAAGTGAAGCACGCTAACAGATCACAAAAAGCCACACATCATGCCAGAATCTAAAAAAATTCAAGAACAGATTAGAAACAAAGTAATGTCCGTGTATCGGTCTACGAAGGGTTTCAAAGACATTTCTAAGGCTTTGGAACTCCAGTGAACCACGGGGAGATCCATTATCCTTAAAAGGAGACGTATGGGATGGGTTAAATAACTAGTACATATTACATTCGTCACAGATCAGCTAATCTTTTCTTCCTACCTCTTTTAGTTTTTACAGCATGTGCAAAAACGGTCCATTTTCAGTTTGAAAAGTTTCAGGGGGTGTGTTCATCTCCACCAACAAATTAACACACCCCCTGCCTCTGTCCCCCCTCCCCTAAGAGACGTGGCTGTGCTGATAGATAGAAATATATAGTGTAGATTCTTATACTGTACACAGCACTATCAGTGACTTCTCTCACATTACACTCACTGAAGTGCTGAAATCTCTGCCGACTCTTCTGACCATTGAAACAAGCTGCAGAGGCAGAGGGAGGAGGAGGAGAGAGGAGTGAGAAGGGAGGGGGGAGCAGCTATGCTCTGTGAAGTTTCAAGAATGAGCAGAGGGAGGAGAGCTGACATCAATCAAGCAAAATAACAGGAAAGGGGTGGATCCAGACTTCATATCCAGGCCATTAAATAAAGAAAAAAACTGCGCTAAGACCAGTACATAGATCGTTTAAACTAAAAAGAACAAGGCAGCAGCAACAGTGAGATAACCACAAACATGCATAAAATAAAGAAAAAGCTGCGCCAAATTGGTGCAGCTTTTTCTTTATTATATCAAGGCCATTGTTAGGATGATGCTGTATGAAAGACTGTAGAAGCTCCCACAGGTATTTATTTCGATTTTAACAGAATGGGGTCACTTCTGAGAGGGCTGGAAAGGTTTATAGATATAAGCAGCTCACATAGAATAGATGTAAGCAAAAAAAAGGAAACCCATACTTCTCTTTTGAATGGAGATAACGTGGAACAGTGGTGAACCTTCCCAGGAGCGGTCGGCCTACAAAAATTAATGCAAGAACATGACGACGACTCATCCAGGAGGTCATAAAAGAACCCAGAACAACATCTAAAGAACTGCAGGCCTCACTTGCCTCAGGTAAGGTGGGTGTTCATGATTCAACAATAAGAAAGAGACTGGGCAAAAATGGCCTCCATGGGAGAGTTCCAAGGCCAAAGCCGCTGCTGACCAAAAAGAACACAAAGACTCATCTCACATTTACCAAAAAACATCTTGATTATCCCCAAGACTTTTAGGCAAATATTCTGTGGACCGATGAGATAAAAATTTAACTTTTTGAAAAGTGTGTGTCCCGTTATATCTGGCATTAAAACGAATACAGTATTTCACAACAAGAACATCATACCAACAGTCAGACATGGACGACTTACCATAATTGATGGAACCATGAATTCTGAGCTCTACCAAAAGGAGAATGTCCGGACATCAGTTCCTGACCTCAAGCTCAAGTGCACTTGGGTTATGCGGCAGGACAACGGTCCTAAACACAACAGCAAGTCCACCTCCAAATGGTTCAAACAAAGCAAAATTTAGGTTTTGCAGTGGCCCAGGCAAAGCTCGGACTTAAAGCGGTGTTCCGGCCGAAATTTTACTTTTTAGATTAAAAAATACCCCTATAATCCTCATGCTTAAAGTATTCTAGTAAAGGTATGCTGTAAACTAAGGTCCGATTTTTATTTTTGCACCATTGATTTCTTACTTTTGTAAGTCCCAGCAGGCCGTGGCCATCTCATGTGTGGGCATCTGAAGCCAGACTGTATCTCTTCCTGTATTCCATGCAAGGCTGGTTACCCAGCATGCACCTCCAGATCTCACACATGCTCAGAGCAGCATGAGCAGTGTAATAGGTTGTAAGTCGGGTTTCCATAGCGACAGCAGTGTCAGAGGAAGTTGCCGCCCCTTAGCTATGGAAACCTCTCCTCCCCCTCCAGGAACTAGGAAGTTTATCTACATTTACAAAGATTATAAATCTAGAAATACAAAAAGCTCCTGCAAAAGGTAATTCGTTTTTAAAAGATGCTAATTTTCAATTATATATATCTTGTTTCTGTGTAGAGATTTTATATATATATATATATATATATATATATATATATATATATATATATATATATATATATATCATCTGCACAGAAAGAGGGATATCATTTACAATTAGCATTGTTTAAAAAGTAATCAATTTTTCCAGAAGCTGCTCCATCATACTGCCCCCATCAAAACTGCCCCCATCAAAATTGCTCTCATCAAAATTGCCCCATTATATTACCCCCATCATACTGCCACCATCAAAACTGCCACCATCAAAACTGCCCCATCATACTGCCACAATCAAAATTGCCCCATCATACTGACACCATCCTATTGCCCCGATCGAATTTGCCACATCAAAACATCATCATCATATTGCCACCATCAAAATTGCCCCATAAAAATCTGCCCCATAAAATTGCCCCATCAAAATAGCACCATCATATTGCCATCATCAAAATTGCCCCATCCGATTGCCCCATCAAATTTCCCCCCATCAAAATTGCCCCATCAAAACTGCCGCATCAAATTGCCACCATCAAAACTGCCCCCATCAAAAAACTGCCCCATATATTGACCCATCAAAACTGCCCCATCAAGAACTGTCCCATCAAAAACTGCCACATCATATTGCCCCATCATACTGCCCCATCCTATTTCCACCATAAAAATTGCCCCATAAAAATGTGCCCCATCCTATTGCCCCCATCAAAATTGCCCCATTAAAACTGCCCCATCAAAACTGCTCCCATCATATTGCCCCCATCAAATTTGCCCCATAAACTACCCCATCCTATTGCCCCCATCAAAACTGCCCCATACTATTTCCCCGTCAAAATTGTCCCATCATATTGCCCCCATCAAAACTGCCCCATCAAAATTGCCCTATCAAAACTGCCCCCATTCTATATCCCCATCAAAACTGCCCCATCAAAAACGGCACCATAAAAATAGCCCCCATCAAACCTGCCCCATCCAAACTGCCCCATCAAATTGCCCTCATCAAAATTGCCCCCATCAAAACTGCACCGTCAAATTGGCCCCATAAAAACTGCACCATCAAAATCGCCCTCATCAAAACTGCACCATCAAAATTGCCCCATCCTATTGCCCCATCAAAACTGCCCCCATCAAAACTGTCCGAATCAGGCTATCCCCCATAGCATTATTTTAGCAGATGGTCTCTATATTTCAAAAAGAGGACAGTTATATTCAGTTAAGTCCACGGAGATTTGCCCCCACAACTGATGAAAATTAATATTTAATGTATTTATTAATTTCAGTAACTTCTCATGTTAAAATTCCACCCAATAAGCTTAATTCACAAAGCTAACACACAAGGACGATGTTGTTTATTTGATATATAAAACATTACAATTTGAATAATAAACTCATGTGATGACAATAAAGATATTTATCCAGGTGTTAGAGCTTTGTGAATTCATCCCCATTATTATTGCTGACAGTTACTGTGTATAGAGAGCCCTTTGCATTACATGGTATTGGGATCATTAGACCAGAGCTGTTTGTGCAAAATAAGAGCTAAAAATAGCTCTGCTCACTTGGGTCATGTGACCTCTGAGTGATGTCATAGTTGGGTCATGTGACCTCTGAGTCATGTCATAGTTGGGGCAAGACTATAAAAGCCAGTAACTGCCGGCAGACAGTCAGTTTACTCCAGGATCTTGAAGTGAACAGTGCTGCTTTACATTGCTGAAGCCGCAATCTTTAATAAACATATTTTTAGCTGCATTTAAGTGCTCTAATTATTAAATTGAACCGATTGACATCTGCTGAAACAAGTAAGTAATTTTATCCATGTATTTATATATTCTGAATAAGTAGTAAAAAGTTTTTTTTTCCTCATTTGCCTCAACCTATACAGTAAATATTGTGCAGAAACTTTCACAACACAGGCAGTGAAATGTCAGCTCCTCTCCCTATTGTTTTCTATAGAGAGCAGACTCTTGGCTGCCTTCCAGCCCTCTAATAGAAACACATAGCAGGTGCTGCCCCCTAATGGAAAAATGCATCAGGTGCTTTTATATAATTTCATTATGTGGCTAAAGTAATTCAGTGGGTTTGATTTACTAAAACCTGGAGAGCGCAAAATAATGTTGTGAGATGTGTGAGAAAAGAAGGAAGAGTGGTGCAGCCAACCTACTTGTATCTTACATAACTCACACCCAATGAAACACACAACATGATCTGTGACACAATCTATATTCTCTTATATTTTATAACTCATCATCCTTTATAAATTAAATTAAAAAAAATGTGTAGCCTGATGGATGTGACAATATTTACATGTTCTATGAGGAGGCAGGATAGGAAAGCCAAGATTTTTTTCATGTTCAGTGTGTTGTCCACCCCCCCCCCCCATACCATACCATACCATACCATACCATAGCAGAAATATATATATATATAAATTGACAGTTATTTTCTATTTAGATTTGAATTTTTGGGAAAATCATGGTTAAAGGATGGGCACTGAGTTATGCTAGGCAGCTGCCCCCCCCCCCTATGCCTTATAAGCAATTTAAAAAAAGTGACAGTTATTTGTGAGTTGAGATTTGAAAGAATTTGAAATGTATGGCTAGAGATCTGCACTATGTATGCTAGACAGTTGCCTAGCAACCCCCCCCCCCCCAAGAACAGACTGGTGTAAATGGACATTTTACATACCATATTTATTGGCGTATAACACGCACCCTAACTTTAAGAGGGAAGTTTCAGGAAAAAAACACTCCACAGTCCCTGCGTATAACACGCAGGCACAGTTTACCCTCTATTTTCAGGGTAAAAAAGTGAGTGTTATATGCCAATAAATACAGTATTTATTCATTTCAGCAACTTCCCATATTAAAATGACACCCTATAAGATTAATTCACAAAGCTAGCACACAAGGATATATAAAAATATACATTTATTTTTCCATGCAGTTGAATTTGAATATTAAACTCATGTGATCCCAATAAAGACAATTATCCAGGTGTTAGAGCTTAGTGAATTGTTTCCCATTATTATTGTTGACAGTTACTGTATATAGCCCTTTGTATAACATGGTATTGGGATCATTAGAACAGAGCTGTTTGTTCAAAACAACAACTAAAAATAGCAGCCAAACAGCTTTGCTCACTTGAGTCATGTGACCTCTGAGTGATGTCATAGTTAGGGCCAAAGCTAGGTTAGCCAGTAACTGCCGGTAGACAGTCAGTTTACTCAGGATCTTGTAGTGAACAGTGCTGCTTTACATTGCTGAAGCCTCAATGTTTAATAATCGTATTTTTATCTGCATTTAAGTGCTCTAATTATAAAATTTATCATCGATCGACCACTGCTGAAACAAGTAACTTTATCCATATATTTATATATTCTGAACAAGCGGTATTTTTATTTTTTTTATCATTCACCTTAAACTTTTTTTTAGTTTTCAACAAAAGAACACCATTATAACCATTTTCTTTTATTTTACAGGTTTTACAGCAATGTTAAAAGTGATATATAAATCACTCACCTCTTATTTTGGCCACACTAGTCCGTCACTATCCTCCGTGATGGAAAAGGATAAGGAGGTTAAAAACGATACTACGGTAGCCATCGAAAAAAGAAAAAAGCAAATTTTCAAAGGAAATGAAGATGCTATAGTAAAAATACGCTCCATCGTCGGGAGCGGACACCCCAGACAGCTTTCGAAGGGTTTGCTTGGCACAAAAATTCCATCCGTTTGTGCCAGCCAAAAGGGTTCCCATTCCTCGGGTCCCTTGGAAATCACTTTTCTCCAAGGGTTGCTGCTAAATTATCTTAAGGATGACGTTTCTGCAAAAATGAAAGCCATCCAAAATCAAAAAGAGGAGTTGAATACCTTGGACCAGAAAATATCATCTTTTGTGAGTTCCAAACAGATACTAGAAAAGCTTGTGGACCGATACCCTAAACTTAACATGGACAACAGGTTTCTCATTGAAGAGGGCATGTTCGTAGACAGGCAACACATGCTTGAGCTGCAGAAGAAGACGCAGATAATGGAGCCCTATCAGCACATCTTCTTTCACTTACAGACCCAACCAAAGTACCTGACCAAGCTTATCTGTCAGATGTCGGAACGTGACTATACCAGTCTTACAGAAGGGCTTCTCCCCAGACTGTACAAAAAAGCCTTACCACCACGAGAAGAATATTATCTTTTGAAGCTTTTGGAAAATGTCATTCGGTATGAGGTCAAGCAAAAATGTACAAACATCAAGGATATATCTGAAGAAAAATTTAAGAGCATTAAGACAGCCTTCAACTTTTACAGGGAGCCTGCAAAATGCGAGGACCTCAACCAGAATCTCACTCCAGTGATAAACGAGATTATTCACTTACAATACTTTTTAATAGAGAAACCGTTTGACATAACTGCCATAGCAGACTTAGTCGTACGCGCAGTATTCCGTGATGTGCACAGTATACCTTATGGAATTAGGTATGTGGCAAAAGTCTTAAGACAAGCCCTGCACAAAAAGTTCCCCCAGGCCACTGAAGATGAAGTCCTGGAGAGTCTTGGCCTTTTCATGCACGAATATTTGCTGCCATCTATAGTTTGCCCAGGTGAAGCTGGCATAATTGTAACCAGAGTGAAAAAAGATTCAGGGACAAAAGAGAACCTCATTGTCGTGTCTGAGCTTGTCCGCCACATCATGAGCAACAATCTTTTCCCCATGGAAAATACTAATGCCGTCATACAAAATAAGTATGTGGTAAAAGAATACCCACATTTCAGGAGAATGTTTGAGGGTGTTTTTAAAATTCCAGAACCAGAGGAGAAATTTGCCTTCAATGAATATTCTGACTTCATTTTTCTGAAGAAGCCAGTGATAAGGCTCCCTGTAATGGAAATTGTAGGCACACTGAAGCTGCTTTCAAAATATAAAAAAGTGGTCTTCCCAGATCAAATGGACATCCTTTATAGAATTGTCAAGTCTCTTGAACCTGTTCCTGCTGTTAAAGAGATTCTTTTTGGTAAAGACGCAGTTGCTGCTTACAGAGGTAAGGATGTGAGGAAAATTGAAGTCTACCTCACCTTAGGCGGAAAATATATTTCACCTAAAGAAAATAATTTGACAAGCCCAAGGGCTTTAAAGGATGCTAAACTGAACAATTTGACAAACCCAAAAGCTGGGCTTTCAAAATCAATAGACTTTCAAGATATCCTGAACAATATCGCCAAGGATATCCCAACGAAAAACGAACTTCAACTGCAGCAAAAAGCAGAAATAACGAAGCTCAGAAGCTCAGTGGATGTCCTAAGCGCCAGATCCACATACTACCAGGACCAGATAGATCAGTATCAGAGGTTCTGGAACAGCTGCCTTGAAAACTTAGTAAGCCAAAAGTCATCCAATACTGGTATGACCACTAAGGAAAAAGGGCACACAATGACGGAGACGGAGAAGCAAGATGAGGTTAAAATATCGGGGCTGACGGGGGAGAAGCAAAAGAGGAAGAAGTGGACCTGGTTTCGTAAACTGGTCAGCCCAAAGTCATCCAATACTGGTATGACCATGAAAGAAAAAAAAGGGAACACAAAGATTCTGAAGGAGACGGACAAGCAATATGACAATAAGGTATCGGGGCTGAAGGTGGAGAGGAATGAGGAGAAGCAAAATAGTAAGAAGAGTTGGCTTCGTAAACTGGTCAGCCCAAAGTTACCCACTAGAGTCAGAAAGCTGAAATATACTGCAGCAAAACTGCAGAACAAAGGTGTCATCACTGGCACCATAGGTAAGGAGACCAAGAAGCTGATGAGAGAACGGCTGACAATAGAAATTGAAGCGGATCACCAAATTAAAGTCAGCATCGGCAAAAGGTCTGTTCTTATTCACATTGCTGACATCGTAAAACATCATTATACCAGATCACCAACCATGGAGATATTCTACTATCATGTTGATGCCAGCATGTTGTTATATTTGGTGTACAGCAAGCTGTATGTCAGACCAAACAACGCATAATTTACTATAGCATCTGTGATTTACACTGGAGGGATTTCATTGGGGGGATCGCACTGGGAGAATTTACTTGGAGGGGGGATACACGTTGGGGGATTCACACTGGAGGGATTACGCCTGGGGGATTCACAAAAGGGGGGTGACACAGAGACACAGGGAGGATTAACACCAGAGGGATTTCATTGGGGGCTTTACACTTGGGGGTCACACTGTGACGATTACACTGAGTGGGGGATTTACACTGGGAGATTACACCAGGGGGATCTGGGGGGATCTCCCTGGGAATATTTACTCGGAGGGGGGATACACTTTGGGGGATTCACACTGGAGGGATTACACCTGGGGAATTCACAAAAGGGGGTTACACTGGGGAGGATTTACACTGGACGGATTTCATTGGGGGCTTTACACTTGGGGGGTCACACTGTGACGATTACACTGAGTGGGGGATTTACACTGGGATATTACACCAGGGGGATCCCACTGGGATGATTTACTTGGAGGGGGGTACACTTTGGGGGATTCACACTGGAGGGATTACACTTGGGGGATTCACACAGGGGGGATTTACACTAGAGAGATTTTATTGGGGGCATTACACTGTTAGGATTACACTGGGAGACTACATCAGAGGGATCGGGGAATCCCACTAGAGTGATTTACATAGAGTGGTTTGGGGGGGGGACACAGTGCAGGGATTGTATGGAGTACGGGATGCACTACGTATGGAATGCGGGGTGCGCTACGTATGGAGTGTGGGGTTGAGGGGTGCGCTACGTATGGAATGCGGGGTTGAAGGGTAAACTTTGTATGGAATGCGGGGTTGAGGGGTGCACTACGTATGGAATGCAGGGTTGAGGGGTTCGCTACGTATGGAATGCGGGGGTTGAGTGGTGCACTACGTATGGAATGCAGGGTTTAGGGGTACGCTACTTATGGAATGCGGGGTTGAGGGGTGCACTACGTATGGAATGTGGTGTTGAGGGGGTGCGCTACGTATGGAATGCGGGGTTGAGGGGTGCACTACGTATGGAATGCGGGGTTGAAGGGTAAACTTTGTATGGAATGCGGGGTTGAGGGGTTCGCTACGTATGGAATGTGGGGTTGAGAGGTTCGCTACGTATGGAATGCGGGGTTGAGTGGTGCGCTACGTATGGAATGCGGGGTTGAGGGGTGCACTACGTATGGAATGCGGGGTTGAGGGGTTCGCTACGTATGGAATGCGGGGTTGAGGGGTGCACTACGTATGGAATGCGGGGTTGAAGGGTAAACTTTGTATGGAATGCGGGGTTGAGGGGTTCGCTACGTATGGAATGCGGGGTTGAGGGGTTCGCTACGTATGGAATGCGGGGTTGAGTGGTGCGCTACATATGGAATGCGGGGTTGAGGGGTGCACTACGTATGGAATGCGGGGTTGAGGGGTTCGCTACGTATGGAATGCGGGTTTGAGGGGTGCACTACGTATGGAATGCGGGGTGTGTCAATTGTGACAGGGCCACAGGCTATACATCTAGTTTTATGGTTTACGAGGGAAAAGATAGTTACGTAGAGCCAGAGAACTCCCCAGATTAAATAGGGAGTGCTGGCAAGATAGTGTGGAACTTGGTGTCACCCTTATTTGGAAAGGGGTACCACTTGTACGTGGACATTTATTACACGAGCTTGACACATTTTAGTCACCTTTTTGATTGTGGAATTGGCGCATGTGGCACCATCGCACAACGGCTTGTAGAATCCTGACTTAGACGGGGGGATAGAGCCTGCTTGAGGTGTAATAATTTGTTAGCAGTGAAGTGGAGGGATTTACGGAATGTTTTCGTTCTGTCCTCACTTTACGCAGACATGACAGTCAAAATTCCTACAGCGACTGGTTTTGGGGAGAAACATGAATACAACCTTAACATGGGAGGGGTGGACCTCAACGACCAGTTATTGGCGCCGTACATAGTTGCCCGTCAGGCCAGACGCTGGTACAAAAAAGTGTCATGTGCTATACAAAGCTTCAGGACGGACTGGATCCTTCTTTAAATTCCAGGAAGAGATTGTCAGAGCCCTTCTGTTTCCAGACGGTGCTCTTGCCCAACTTCCCAATCCAAATGCAGTGAGCCGGCTGCATGAGAGGCATTTTCCTTTTGTCCTCCCTGGTACCCCTACCCAAAGAAACCCCCAAAAAAGATGTTGTGTCTGCAGCAAACGTGGATTTAGGCGTGACACCCGCTTTTATTGTCCCTTCTGTCCTGACCAACCTGGTCTCTGCATTGGTGAATTTTTCAAACGCTACCACACACTAGTTGAGTTTTAGCGTAGGGTACAGCACCACACAGTCCTAGGCACACTAACACAGGGTCTCGGAGTCTCGAAAGATGTGATGGCCATCACATTTTGAGAGACCCTAATCTGCAACGTTCAGTTTACAGTTTTTTTACAGTTTTTATAAAAGTGAAAAAAGTGAAAAAAATAAAAATAAAACACACACACACACAAAAACACAAAAAAATATATATAAAATAAAAAATCAAAAAATAGTTGTGGTTGTATTTTTCTCCTCTCTCTCTATTGTTCTCTCTCTTATGTTCGCTCTCTACTGTCCACTCTACTGTTCACTCACTATTGTTCTATATCTATCGTTCTCTCTATTTTTACTATGTTTTATTGTATTTGCTTTCATCACACGCCAAGCCACGCCCCCTACAGTAAGAATCACTCATTAGGCTCCCAGTGCCCCAGCAAAGCCAGTGAGACCCGTAAGTGAGGGGAGAGAAGAGCTGCAGACGCGCACAGCGCTGGATCGAATGAGGGCTCAGGTAAGTAGAAGGGGGTGAGGGGCCATATGGGGGCCACAAGTTCTGATGACCTGGGGGTCCCCAAGAAATTCTGATAGATAGATGAAGGGCAGATGACTGGAGGGTTGGGCTCCCTCCAGTTATCTGCCCTTTTTCTATCCATCAGAATACATGTTCTCCCACTGTGGAGACTCTCCAGATTTAGAGTTAGGGTCTGCAGGATACAGGGTGCCTTGGCGGGGTCTGCAGGATACACGGTGCCTTGGCGGGGTCTGCAGGATACAGGGTGCCTTGGTGGGGCCTGCAGCTTACACATGTATTTGCAAATGTGTGCAACTAAACCCCTGTTTTTAAAGCATACTGTTAGACAGGTTAATTCTGTTGGTCGCAGGCTGGTTGGTAAGTTGAGCTTGGAAATTCTTTGGTTTTATTTCACATGAGTTTGCCCTTCCAGTGCTCCTTGCTGTGAAGACCAGTTATAGGTGGCGGCAGTGACCTTTTTTTGTATTGTTGACATATTGGTCAGGCAACGCACTGACACCTTTGCTCCCATTGTGCAATGTGCTGGGTGTCTAGTGTGTTCTTGTGCCTTTAAGGAGGGTTGGGCTCCCTCCAGTCATCTGCCCTTCATCTATTCATCAGAATACATGTTCTCCCACTGTGGAGACGCTCCAAATTTAGAGTTAGGGTCTGCAGGATACAGGGTGCCTTGTCGGGGCCTGCAGCTTACGCATGTATTTGCAAATGTGTGCAACTAAACTCCTCTTTTTAACGCATACTGTTAGACAGGTTAATTTGGTTGGTCGCAGGCTGGTTGGTAAGTTGAGCTTGGAAATTCTTTGGTTTTATTTGACCTATGATGTCTAAAACCAGAGCAACATCTCCATTTTAGATCTAAAAATAGGAACAAGATCTAGACACCAACTTGACCCATGAACAAGTACGGAGGATGTACTTCTTCTATCTGATAATCCTCAATCTGCTCCATAGAACGTGACTATAAGACACCCCCGTGATAGTACAAGGCCCCTGTCCAGAGAAATTAAATGTATCTGCCCCTGACCAATGCTGGAGGTGTGGGACGGGGTACTGCTCCATGTTTTTTGGTCCTGCCCTAAATTGTCAGATTTCTGGTTCAATATACAGTGGAACCTCGGATTGCAAGTAATGCGGTTAACGAGCGTTTCGCAATACGAGCACTGTATTTTGAAAAACTCTAACTCGGTTTGCGAGTGTTGTCTCGCAAAACAAGCAGGATTCAGGCCAAAGTGGTGTGCAGTACCGCGTTTGGCCTGAGGTGGAGGGAAGCGCCGGAAGCCGATCGGCGCTGTTTGAAAATGCTCGGAAAGACCCGGAAATACTCTGTTCCCGAGCCTTTCCGAGGTGTCCTCGAGCCTTTCCGGCTGTTTCCGAAGCTCTCCGGCCCCCCCCCCACCTTTGGCCGCATGCGGTATTGCATGCCATTGAATTCAATGCGGAACTAATTATTTTCGTTTCCATTGACTTCAATAGGGAAACTCCCTTTGATATGTGAGTACTTTGGATTATGAGCATTCTCCTGGAATGGATTGTGCTCGTAATCCAAGGTTCCTTTGTACAAAGAATTTGATCACAATTCACAAACTACTTTAGACCAGTAGTCTCCAAACTGCAGCCTGTGGGCTCTATGCTTGCCTTTATCTGGCACTTGGGGCACACTTCCAACCACTGACACCAATGATGGAGCACCATTTCTCTCACTGACACCAATGATGGGGCACTATTCCTTCCACTGATACCAATGATCGGGCACTATTCTTCCTACTAACACCAATGATGGAGCACAATTCCTTTGCTGACATTGATGATGGGGCACTATTCCTCCCACTTATACCAATGATGGCACACTATCCCTTCCACTGACACCAATGGTGGGGCATTATTCCTCGCACTGATACAAATTATGGAACACTATCCCTTCCACTGATACCAATGATGGCACACTATCCCTTCCACTGACACCAATGATGGCACACTATCCCTTCCACTGACACCAATGATGCCACACTATCCCTTCCACTGACACCAATGATGGCACACTATCCTTTCCACTGACACCAATGATGGCACACTATCCCTTCCACTGACACCAATGGTGGGGCATTATTCCTCGCACTGATACAAATTATGGAACACTATCCCTTCCACTGACACCAATGATGGCACACTATCCCTTCCACTGACACCAATGATGGCACACTATCCCTTCCACTGACACCAATGATGCCACACTATCCCTTCCACTGACACCAATGATGGCACACTATCCTTTCCACTGACACCAATGATGGCACACTATCCTTTCCACTGACACCAATGACGGCACACTATCCCTTCCAGTGACACCAATGATGGCCACAGTCTGCCCCACCCCCAAAGCCTTAAGAACAGAGAACTGGCCCTTTGTTATCAAAGTTTGGAGACGTGCTCTAGACCCATCTTTCTTTCTACTACATAATAACTCCATATCCATTAGTTTTCGATAAAAAAAAATCTCAAATACAGTGCCTTGAAAAAGTATTCATACCCCTTGACATTTTCCAAATTTTTTCATGTTACAACCAAAAACGTAAATGTATTTTATTGGGATTTTATGTGATAGACCAACACAAAGTGGCACATAATTGTGAAGTGGAAGGATAATTATAAATGGTTTACAAATAAATATATGAAAAGTGTGGCGTACATTTGTATTCAGCCCCCCTGAGTCAATACTTTGTAGAACCACCTTTACTGCAATTACAGTTGAATAAAATAATTCCCTGTATTGGTGTCAGTGGGATAAAATAAAACATAATGGGTAAAGGGGGGATTTTGGGACATTATATGAAGTGCATGACAATTTATAGTCATGCGCCTCCATCCCTGTATCTGAAATTAAAAGGAAGGAATTTGGGACTTTATATGAGGCACATGGCACACAACTTGGTAAAATAATCACTACATGATGACATTTTTTTCCATATATAAACAGAAAACGTAGCACATTGAAATTTATATATATATAACCATATATATATAAATATATATATATATACACAGAGATAAAAATTCATATATATTCACTGATAACATATGACATGTTGCAATTCATAAACAGTGGGGAAAATAATTATTTGATCCCCAGCAGATTTTGTAAGTTTTCCCACTTACAAACAAAATGAAGGGTCTAAAATGTTTATCATAGGTGTATTTTAAAGAGGAAGTAAACCCTGATGGGTGTTACTTCCTCTTTGTTTCCCTGCAAAGGTAAAGCATAATAGGCTACTATGCATCGCATAGTAGCCCATTATGTGACACTTACTTGCAGGAGAAGCCCGCGATGTTCCCGTCTTCCTCGCTAGTAGCGAACGACCATTCTTCACCCCTCTTCTTCCGGGGGCCACGAACTCCGGCTCTGCGACTGTCCGGAGTCGCGTGAAGCCTCGTGACGTCACTCCTGTGCATGCGCGCGGGAGACGCTTTTCATGGCATGACCCGAGATAGAAACGGCACAGCCGTGCTCTTTCTAACTCCGGCGCATGCGCAGAAGAGATCGCCGTACGGCAATTTGCAAATATCTTCTAGACCGTGCAGGTCTGGGAGATATTTCAAGCACCTACAGGTAAGCCCTAATCTAGGCTTACCTGTAGGTTAAAGTGGTTGTAAAGGGTTTACAACCACTTTAAATGATAGAAACAGAATATCAACCAAAAATCCAGAAAAAAACAATACAAATGTTATAAATTGAGTTGCAGTTCAGTGGGTAAAATTCATGATGGTACGCCGAGTAAATAGATACCCAAAATGTCACGCTCTATTTATTTGGGCCCACTCATGGAATGGCGACAAACTACGATAATAAAAAATCTGCATAGGCAATGGCTTAAAAATCTTTACAGGTTACCAGTTTAGAGCTATAGAGGGAGTCCAGTGCTAGAATCGCTCGGATCACTTTTATGAGAAAGAGAATAGCCAGGTGAAAAGAAAAAAAATACTGGGGTTTTGGTTGAAAGCTTCAGTAATAACCCTGGTAAACCACTTCAAAGCCACAATGTATATATACAGTATCTCACAAAAGGGGTGTACTCACTTTTGTTGCCAGCGGTTTAGACATTAATGGCTGTGTGTTGAGTTATTTTGAGGGGACAGCAAATTTACACTGTTATACAAGCTGTACACTCACTACTTTACATTGTAGAAAAGTGTAATTTCTTCAGTGTTGTCACATTAAAACATATAATAAAATATATGTTAGGGGTGTACTCACTTTTACTCACTAATATATGTGAGGGGTGTACTCACTTTTGTGAGATACTCTATGTAGATATACAAATAATACACCTGAGCTCATCTCTTCACCACACACACGGCCATAAAGGCAAGAGAATTCTTGTTGGGCAGTGTATTGGTGCTCGGACGAAACCCCCTTTGACTTTTAATGGTTCCAAGAATGTCAGGCAAAATGGTCGGCCCACGCGCATGTTCACTTCATCAAATCTGGCCCTCTTTGAAAAAAGTTTGGACACCCCTGGTGTAATGCAATGTGTGTTTGGATTGTAATAAAGTGTGTTCAAACTTATTTGCACTATCAGAGCTCTCCTTTTTTCCTCCCATATACCGTACGTTCTACCATTTGGGAGTGAATATTTGCTTTGGATGTTATGAAGATTGCATTTGGATACAGTTTTTCCACTACAACGGATCATGGATTGAGAGATTTAAAGCACATGAACTCTCTAATGGACTGAACTGTCTTTCCAATTCCGATAGTCTGTACGGAACTCCGACGGAGAAAAAAATGTGCATGCTCAGAATCAAGTCGACGCATGCTCGGAAGCATTGAACTTAATTTTTCTTGGCTCGTCGTAGTGTTGTACGTCACCGCGTTCTTGACGGTCGGAATTTAGTGTGACCGCGTGTATGCAATCATATGTACAGGGCATTACTCACATCTTCTGTCTATATTATGCACTGGATCAGTTTGACACCAATAAAAAAATACATTTTTGTTTTGCATTTTATATTAGCTTTTCAGTGCTGCTATTTACCAATGTTATTACATGATTTGGGTAAATTTATAGAGCAAACACTCACATTATCTCGCCTCATGGAGTGACCCTCCACGTGCCTGCAGCCTCTCATCCGTCCCGCTCCTGTGGGCAGGCTCGGGAGTGTAGTCTCTGCCCCCAGGGATTGCTATAAAGCTGCTGGCGATAGGAACTACATGTCCCACGATGCTTGGCAGCTGCTGGAGTCCTGCCAGGTGATGGGCTCCTGCCCCCTGCCAATGAGGAAGCAGGGGAGGGAAAAGAACGCACGGCATGGCTCTGCGAGCGCACACTGCATTGTTAGGAGGAGAGGGAGGGGGGAAAATCCCCCGCAGGAGCTGACAGGCTAACTCTCACTCGGAGCTTGTCAGTGGATTTGTGTAAGCGCAACCGGCGGGAGGTGCAGGGCCGTGGGTGACAGAGCGACCCCCTCTACATAAGTGAGTGCCACTTGAGCTTTGGTGTCCCCCCTCTGCCTCAGCTCATATCCCTGCGCATACTTTAAAGGCCAGTCCTGCAGGATGTGGCTGCTAGCGGGAACGGCATTCCTGCTGTGGAAAAAGTACAGGAACGCTGTTCCTGTACGTTCCTGCAAGACTCAAGCCCTGTATAGATACAAATATAGTCTGATGGGTAATCCAAACAATGGGGAGGGTGAAGGAGAGGAAAAAAGATATCCATCCCTGAATTACTTACAAGTTGGGTCCAAATTCAGACATGAGGGCTGCTGGGAGTATCTGTCCCGGGAGATGTGGCAGTACAGACCTGCGGAAGCCCAAGGTGCATACTTACAGAACCCCAGGAGGGTAAGGGTCTTCATGTTATAATCTGTGATGGTGCAAAGTAGTAGCTCCAAAGGTTTCTATGAAAGTAATTAATTATGTGTAACTATTATATATTGGAGAATGCTGCTACCATGAGTGAATATAACCAGTGACCACTGGTGACTTCAGAGAAACAAAGAGCGAGTGTAGGTTAAAGTATATACAAGATAAACCATAGCCCAAGTGCAGAAAAGGAATGAAAATAGTATGTCAAGTGTTGCACCATACAACTTCCCCACAGGGGAAACAAAAAGTCAAGATCGACACATTACTAAAGAGACCCTATAGGCATGGAAATTTCCAGAGTGATTACCTTGTATTCCCACATAATAATAAAAATGATCCAAGTGTGGTGTGCAATGTATCCAGAATAAGAAGCTGGAAAGACTGTCTGTTCCAACTGGGGGCATTATATGCACCAGGTGTGACCACGAGTCCCTTCCAGCATCACGCTGGCGTGGTTAATGAGGAGAGGCATCCTCGCCAGAGCGGCAGCCGCCGCCCGCAATTGGTACCAACAAACCTCCCTTATAGAGCAGCCAGTATTACTAGTATTAGTATTATAGTATTAGTATTACTGGCTGCTCTATGAGGGAGGTTTATTGGGGCCAAATGCGGGAGGCAGCTGCTGCTCTGGCGAGGACACCTCTTCTCATTAACCACGACAGCGGTTAATGGTTTTATTATGTGGGAATACAAGGTAATCACTCCGAGAGTTTCCCTGCCTATAGGGTCTCTTTAGCAATGTGTCTATCTTAACTTTTTGTTTCCCCTGTCTGGATGTTGTATGGTGGGTTCCATGCAACACTTTACATACTATTTTCCATCCATTTCTGCACTTGGGCTATGGTTGATCTTGTATATCCTTTAACCTACACTCACTCTTTGTTTCTCTGAAGTCACCAGTGGTTCACTCATGGTAGCAGCATTATCCAATATATAATAGTTACACATAATTCATTACTTTTATAGAACTACTACTTTGCACCATCACAGATTATAACATGGAGACCCTTATCCCCCTGGGGTTCTGTATGCATGCACCTTCGGTTTCCGGGGGTCTGTACTGCCACAGCTCCCAGGACAGATACTCCCAGCAGCCCTCAGTTTGCAGCACCTCATGTGTGAACTTTGACCTGACTTGTAAGTAATTCAGGGATGGATATCTTTTTTCCTCCCTCCTTCATCCTCCCCATTGTTTGGATTAATCATCAGACTAGAGTGGTATCTATATGTTTTTTGCAGATACGCGTTATGCATCCGCTCCTGAGCAGGGATGAGCCGAACACCCCCCTGTTCGGTTCGCACCAGAACCTGCGAACAGACAAAATGTTCGTGTAAACTTTAGAACCCTATTAAATACAATGGACTCGAACGTTCGAAATCTAAAGTGTTAATTATAAAGGCTAATATGCAAGTTATTGTCCTAAAAAGTGTTTGGGGACCCGGGTCCTGCCCCAGGGGACATGTATCAATGCAAAAAGAAGTTTTAAAAACGGCCGTTTTTTCGGGAGCAGTGATTTCAATAATGCTTAAAATGAAAAAATAAAAGTGAAATATTCCTTTAAATTTCGTACCTGGGGGGTGTGTATGATATGCATGCGAAGTGGCGCATGTTTCCCGTGCTTAGAACTGTCCCTGCAAAAAATGTCATTTTTGAAAGAAAAAAATGCATTTAAAACTGACTCGCGGCTATTAATGAATTGTCGGCTCCCGGCAATACATACAAAAGTCATTGATAAAAAAATTTAAAAAAAGCGTGGGGGTTCCCCAGAATTCAATTACCAGGCCCTTCAGGTCTGGAATGGATATTAAGAGGAACCCCGCCGCAAATTAAAAAAAAATTGACGTGGGGTTCCCCCAAATATCCATTCCAGGCCCTTCAGATCTGGCATGGATTTTAAGGGGAACTCCACCCCAAATGTAAAAAAAAATGGCGTGGAGTCCCCCTAAAAATCCATACCAGACCCCTTATCCGAGCACGCAACCTGGCCGGCCGCAGGGGAAAAGGGGGGGACGAGAGAGCGGCCCCCCCTCCCTCCTGAAAAAAAAAAAAAAAAAGATAAAAAAAAAACCAAAAAAAAACATTCCAGCGGTGAAATCCAGTGTCCCGCGGCGATCCCGATGTCCAGCGCTGTCCTTCATTGGTTGTGCCTGAGCGGACCTGATGGGGAACTCCCTCTCAGTATTTTAAATGTATAGACCCGCCCCTTCTAAAGTTCCCCATCAGGTCCGCTCAGCGGACGAGATGCGGAACATGAGAAGGGGCGGGTCTATACATGTATTACCACAGTGAGAGCAGTTCCCCATCAGGTCCGCCCCCTCGGTATGTCGGACCAGCCTACTTCATTGACTTGAGCGGGGAACTTCCTTCACTGTGTAATTTAAATTTACATAGTGAAGGAAGTTCCCCGCTCAAGCCAATGACGTAGGCTGGTCCGACATACCGAGGGGGCGGACCTGATGGGGAACTGCTCTCACTTTGGTAATACATGTATAGACCCGCCCCTTCTCATGTTCCGCATCTCGTCCGCTGAGCGGACCTGATGGGGAACTTTAGAAGGGGCGGGTCTATACATTTAAAATACTGAGAGGGAGTTCCCCATCAGGTCCGCTCAGGCACAACCAATGAAGGACAGCGCTGGACATCGGGATCGCCGCGGGACACTGGATTTCACCGCTGGAATGTTTTTTTTTTTTTTTTTTTTAAATAAAGGACTTTTTCAAGATGTTTGTGTGTTTTTTTAAACATTTTTTTACGCTTTCTTCGTGAAATGGTAGGGGTACAATGTACCCCTTACCAATTCACATAGGGGGGGGCCGGGATCTGGGGGTCCCCTTTGTTAAAGGGGTCTTCCAGATTCCGATAAGCCCCCCGCCCGCAGACCCCCACAACCACCGGGCAAGGGTTGTGGGGATGAGGCCCTTGTCCCCATCAACATGGGGACATCCTCCCCATGTTGAGGGCATGTGGCTTGGTACGGTTCAGGAGGGAGGGGGGGCCGCTCTCTCGTCCCCCCCTTTTCCCCTGCGGCCGGCCAGGTTGCGTGCTCGGATAAGGGGTCTGGTATGGATTTTTAGGGGGACTCCACGCCATTTTTTTTTTAAATTTGGGGTGGAGTTCCCCTTAAAATCCACGCCAGATCTGAAGGGCCTGGAATGGATATTTGGGGGAACCCCACGTCAATTTTTTTTTAAATTTGCAGCGGGGTTCCTCTTAATATCCATTCCAGACCTGAAGGGCCTGGTAATTGAATTCTGGGGAACCCCCACGCTTTTTTTTTTTTTTTTTTTTTATCAATGACTTTTGTATGTATTGCGGGAGCCGACAATTCATTAATAGCCGCGAGTCAGTTTTAAATGCATTTTTTTCTTTCAAAAATGACATTTTTTGCAGGGACAGTTCTAAGCACGGGAAACATGCGCCACTTTACATGCATATCATACACACCCCCCAGGTACGAAATTTAAAGGAATATTTCACTTTTATTGTTTCATTTTATGCATTATTAAAATCACTGCTCCCGAAAAAACGGCCGTTTTTAAAACTTCTTTTTGCATTGATACATGTCCCCTGGGGCAGGACCCAGGTCCCCAAACACTTTTTAGGACAATAACTTGCATATAAGCCTTTATAATTAGCACTTTAGATTTCTCCCATAGATTTTTCGAATTTGCCGCGAACACCCCAATTTGTTCGCTGTTCGGCGAACGGGCGAACAGGCAATGTTCGAGTCGAACATGAGTTCGACTCGAACTCGAAGCTCATCCCTACTCCTGAGGAAGTGGAGTGATTCCACTAAAACGCATCAAGATTTTTGGATGCAGCTAAAACTTAAACATACGTTTTTATTTTAATTTACATTATGAAATGAATGCAATTATGAATGATTTTATGATCCGGATTATAAATCAGCTCACAATATCATATACCGCAATGTGCTACGATTATATCTGGGTATATACAGTAAATGAATTGCAACATGCCATATGTTATCGGTGTGAATATATACATGAATTGATTAATATATATATATATATATATATATATATATATACAGTGGGTACGGAAAGTATTCAGAACCCCCTAAATTTTTCACTCTTTGTTATATTGCAGCCATTTGCTAAAATCATTTAAGTTAATTTTTTTCCTCATTATTGTACACACAGCCCCCTATATTGATAGAAAAACACAGAATTGTTGAAATTTTTGCAGATTTATTAAAAAAGAAAAACTGAACTATCACATGGTCCTAAGTATTCAGACCCTTTGCTGTGACCCTCATATATTTAACTCAGGTGCTGTCCATTTCTTCTGATCATCCTTGAGATGGTTCTACACGTTCATTTGAGTCCAGCTGTGTTTGATTATACTGATTGGACTTGATTAGGAAAGCCACACACCTGTCTATATAAGACCTTACAGCTCACAGTGCATGTCAGAGCAAATGAGAATCATGAGGTCAAAGGAACTGCCTGAAGAGCTCAGAGACAGAATTGTGGCAAGGCACAGATCTGGCCAAGGTTACAAAAAAATATCCGCTGCTCTTAAGGTTCCTAAGAGCACAGTGGCCTCCAAAATCCTTAAATGGAAGACGTTTGGGACGACCAGAACCCTTCCTAGAGCTGGCCGTCCGGCCAAACTGAGCTATCGGGGGAGAAGAGCCTTGGTGAGAGAGGTAAAGAAGAACCCAAAGATCACTGTGGCTGAGCTCCAGAGATGCAGTCGGGAGATGGGAGAAAGTTGTAGAAAGTCAACCATCACTGCAGCCCTCCACCAGTCGGGGCTTTATGGCAGAGTGGCCCGACGGAAGCCTCTTTTCAGTGCAAGACACATGAAAGTCAGCATGGAATTTGCTAAAAAAACACCCGAAGGACTCCAAGATGGTGAGAAATAAGATTCTCTGGTCTGATGAGATCAAGATAGAACTTTTTGGCCTTAATTCTAAGCGGTATGTGTGGAGAAAACCAGGCAATGCTCATCACCTGTCCAATACAGTCCCAACAGTGAAGCATGGTGGTGGCAGCATCATGCTGTGGGGGTGTTTTTCAGCTGCAGGGACAGGACGACTGGTTGCAATCAAGGGAAAGAAGAATGCGGCCAAGTACAGGGATATCCTGGACGAAAACCTTCTCCAAAGTGCTCAGGACCTCAGACTGGGCCGAAGGTTTACCGTCCAACAAGACAATGACCCTAAGCACACAGCTAAAATAACGAAGGAGTGGCTTCACAACAACTCCGTGACTGTTCTTGAATGGCCCAGCCAGAGCCGTGACCTAAACCCAATTGAGCATCTCTGGAGAGACCTAAAAATGGCTGTCCACCAACGTTTACCATCCAACCTGACAGAACTGGAGAGGATCTGCAAGGAGGAATGGCAGAGGATCCCCAAATCCAGGTGTGAAAAACTTGTTGCATCTTTCCCAAAAAGACTCATGGCTGTATTAGATCAAAAGGGTGCAAATACTAAATACTGAGCAAAGGGTCTGAATACTTAGGACCATGTGATATTTCAGTTTTTCTTTTTTAATAAATCTGCCAAAATTTCAACAATTCTGTGTTTTTCAGTCAATATGGGGTGCTGTGTGTACATTAATGAGGAAAAAAAATGAACTTAAATGATTTTAGCAAGTGGCTGCAATCTAACAAAGAGTGAAACATTTAAGGGGGTCTGAATACTTTCCGTACCCACTGTATATATGTATATATATATATATATATATATATATATATATATATATATATATATATATGTATTGCAATGTGCTACGTTATCTGTTTATGCATGTAAAAATAAATATGACATCATTTATTGATCATTTTACCAAGTTGTGTGCCACAAGCCTCATAAAAAGTCCAAATCTCCTAAAGTGGGATAAAATAATTCCCTTTATTTGCATCAATAGGTGACAATTGAAGAAAATAAGCCCCATCATTGGTGTCAGTGATATAAATGAGTTCCTTTTATTGGTGTCAGTGGGATAAAATTGTTTCTTTTATTGGTGTCCATGGGATAAAATAGTTCCTTTTATTGGTGTCAGTGGGATAAAATAGTTCCTTTTATTGGTGTCAGTGGGATAAAATAGTTCCTTTTATTGGTGTCCATGGGATAAAAAAGGTCCTTTTATTGGGGTCAGTGGGATAAAATAGTTCCTTTTATTCCTTTTGATAAAATAAGCCCCATCGTTGGTGTCAGGCTACAAAAAGAAAACAAATGCAGCCACCACATCTATGGACTGGAAAGCTGCAATATTTTACACTTCCTGAGGTTTAGATCCACTTTATAGAATTAGGACTAAAACGTTAGAAATCACACAAAGAAGGCCCGTGCTATCACTATACAGATCTCTTATATCATGGGATGACCATTTAATCAGGCCGTTATATAGAGCGTAATGATAAATCTAACAACTCACCATAACTGATGTGCTTAGCGCTCCGCCAGCTTCAACGCTCACATTTTATGTATAGTCCATTAAATGAGGGCGATGGTGAGCGTCAGTGGGGGACTGTGGCCGCCTTTTTGCTGGAAGAAGTAAATGTAGAAGGTAAGCGTTCCATAGTGGACAAATCCTGTATACTGCTTATTGAAAAAGCTCCTGGGGGCCCCAATGCTCCTCAGCTTTAAAACAACTCATCCATTACCTTTATCACAGGGTGACAACTCTGCTGTGTGATTTCCCTGCAGGAGAAATAGCGTTGTCACCCTGTTAAAGGAAGTAGAAAAATAACAGATCTACTGACAGTTAAATGCTAAAGGGGACACTCAGTAATAATATCAGTGAATAACGGCTTCATATAGGTCATGGGTTTGAGGATAAAATGGAAATAATTCTACTCTGCAGACGCCGCCAATACTTCTTACACTTCCCACATCATTACTTCTCTTTGCGCTGCCTTACCTAGTGACCCCAACAAAGTGACAACATATCCGCATAGTCACCTTTATATTTGGAAGCATGATTGATATTCTTTTATAAATTTTATGGCAATAAAGCCTCATACACACTATCAGTTTTTCTGCAGGTGTTTGTCTTCAGGTTTACCAAAACCATCTAATATGAGGTCAAACCTTAAGAGTTTCAATTCGTATGCAATCAGACAGGCCCTTCTACCACATGGTTTTGGTAAACCTGAAGACAAAAACCTGCAGAAAAGCAGATAGTGTGTATGGGGCTTTATTGTACTTTACTGTCACCTGGTGGTGGATTTTTAAAATACAACCAATGTGAATTACACAGGACAGCAAAGATTTTTCTTCACTTATCGGCATATTTTATAGATTTTTTGGCTGCTAACCAGGAAAAAGCCCTTTCCTGGGTTAACCTATTACATACTTCTTTTATGGAAATCTTAACTTTTTTTTAATTTGAAAAACCTGTTGACAATGCTGCACACATGAAAGAAAAGCATGAAAACATGGAAGTGTTGCTGAAGCTCATCCAGTACACCAAGTAAAATTGGAATATCTACTAGAAGTAGTGGCTCTGCTGCTTGGAATGCAGCTCACATATACCAATTGCTGTTGCTACATAGGCAAATAGGACAGCCATGCAATATGCTATGCTACAGCTATAGGTGTAGGTCGTGCATCTTCTGAAGCCTGGCTGAAAAACTCCCAGGGATGGCATCATCCCATCCTTTCTTGTTGCTAGGACGTTGCTAACACACTTCCAGCCGTTACTGCTGCCCTTCACTATCACAGGCGCAAGCTCACACACCCCCAAACATGTGTGGCTCACGGTCTCCTCAATTGCAGCATCGCTGGGCTCTGAGCTACTGCAACAGGGTAGGAAGATCGCATGCAAGGGGGGTTTTGAATCAGCTGGGAGTGTCTTAGCAATGTCCTAGCAACCAGGCAGGATGAGATGATGCCATCTGTGGGAGTTTTTTGGGCAGGCTTCATGAGGTAGGTAAATGGCCTACACCTACGTATTAAATCAGGATACTCTCTTGAGTTTCAATAGGGACTTCTCCTTTACAAATGGGCATTGTACATTGTATATTATCTGGTTAGATGATGTCTGGACCCTGACCAAGATAAACTGTTAGAATATCGTGCTGTCTTGTCTCTGCTTTTGTTCTTGTCTCTGTCTTTGTTTCTGTCCTCCTTTTTGTCACCCCATGAAAACGTGTCTTGTAGTCCTTGTGTCCTCTCCCATCTAACGAATAGTTTAATCCCCCGTTGACCGCTATACTGACTGACTGCCATAAGCAAGTCCATTCGGAGCAACTACAAGACGCTAAAAGTATGAAAAAATCAATGAACTATTGAGCTTCACTATAGACACAAGACGTTCAATTCATGCCTGACTCATTTAAATCTGTAAAATAGGGATGGATAGGGATGGATTCATACAAGGAGAGGATACTGTAAAAAAGGAGCCCTTGTATGTCGCAATCGCACCGTGAAACGCATTGACGTCACTTCCGCCCGGACGCCACCTTTGCATGTCCCACTGTATTGGCGAGTCAATGAGGAAGTGGAGACAGTGTGTATGAGTAAGCATCATGTCTTGATGTGAAACGCGTTAGCCTTGTTCCCTGCATGTCCACTTCTTCATGTTTGATTGCTTTGGATGGTTTTTGAATATTTTTGGATTTTTACTTTTTCATAATAAACGTTTGAACAGAGTGCGGCAGTCCAGGAAATTTTCTTCCTCCATGGATCAGAGCAGAGCCAGCACCTGTGAGTGAAGCAGGGTGGGAGCAATCAGAGGGATTTGGAACCTTCAGAGCGGTACACCTTCTCTCATCAATGAGGAAGTGAATGGGGAGTCCATCTACGTGGTCGGCACGGGGACGAAAGAGCGGCCCTGCATCCGCGGGCCTGTCTATGCCTATGTCTATGGCAAAGTGGCAGACATACGAAACATCAGCAGCGAGCCACTGGCTGATATTCAGCTCCACAGGGATAAACGGACAGTCCACCCCGCTGCACGAGGAGATGCCCTGAACAGGACACGGACTGAGCAACCTACAGGAGTGGTAATGTTTTCACTAATTGTGTGACATATCGCTCCTCATACGGTAAAAGTACACCAGTCACGAACCAAGCCTCCAAGTCAGCTTATTCCTATACAGAGGGCATAACAGCCACACAGTATACATCCTGTTGGAAGCCACCACATTCTGCTACACCCCGGAGATACCGCTACAGACTGTGCTGTTCAATGTATATGTATGCCGCTGCCATACATACAGGTGATACTCGAAAAATTTGAATATCGTGCAAAAGTTCATTTATTTCACTAATGCAACTTAAAAGGTGAAACTATTATATGAGATAGACTCATTACATGCAAAGCAAGATAGTTCAAGACGTGATTTGTCATAATTGTGATGATTATGTCTTACAGCTCATGAAAACCCCAAATCCACAATCTCAGAAAATTAGAATATTGTGAAAAGGTGCAATATTCTAAGCTCAAAGTGTCCCACTGTAATCAGCTAATTAAGCCATAACACCTGCAAAGGGTTCCTGAGGCTTTAAATGGTCTCTCAGTCTGGTTCAGTAGGAATCACAATCATGGGAAAGACTGCTGACCTGACAGTTGTGCAGAAAACCATCATTGACACTCTCCATAAGAAGGGAAAGCCTCAAAAGGTAATTGCAAAAGAAGTTGGATGTTCCCAAAGTGCTGTATCAAGGCACATTAATAGAAAGTTATGTGGAAGGGAAAAGTGTGGAAGAAAAAACGTGCACAAGCAACAGGGATGACCGCAGCCTGGAGAGGATTGTCAGGAAAAGCCCATTCAAAAGTGTTGAAGACTTTCACAAGGAGTGGACTGAGGCTGGAGTCAGTGCATCAAGAGCCACCACACACTGACGGATCCTGGACATGGGCTTCAAGTGTCGTATTCCTCTTGTCAAGCCGCTCCTGAACAACAAACAACGTCAGAAGCGTCTTACCTGGGCTAAAGAAAAACACACCTGGTCTGTTGCTCAGTGGTCCAAAGTCCTCTTTTCTGATGAGAGCAAATTTTGCATCTCATTTGGAAACCAAGGAGCCGGAGTATGGAGGAAGAATGGAGAGGCACACACTGCAAGATGCTTGAAGTCCAATGTGAAGTTTCCACAGTCTGTGTTGATTTGGGGAGCCGTGTCATCTGCTGGTGTTGGTCCACTGTGCTTCATTAAGTCCAAGGTCAACGCAGCCGTCTACCAGGAGATTTGGGAGCACTTAATGCTTCTTTCCGCAGACGAGCTCTAGGGGGGAGGCTGACTTTGTTTTCCAGCAGGACTTGGCACCTGCCCACACTGCCAAAAGCACCAAAACCTGGTTCAATGACCGTGGGATTACTGTGCTTGATTGGCCAGCAAACTCGCCTGACCTGAACCCCATAGAGAACGTATGGGGCATTGCCAAGAGAAAGATGAGAGACATGAGACCCAACAATGCAGAAGAGCTGAAGGCCGCTATTGAAGCATCCTGGTCTTCCATAACACCTCAGCAGTGCCACAGGCTGATCGCTTCCATGCCACGCCGCATTGAGGCAGTAATTGCTGCAAAAGGGGCCCAAACCAAGTACTGAGTACATATTCATGCTTCTACTTTTCACAGGTCCGATATTGTTCTGTGTACAATCCTTGTTTTATTGATTGTGTGTAATATTCTAATTTTCTGAGATTGTGGATTTGGAGTTTTCATGAGCTGTAAAGCCATAATCATCACAATTATGACAAATCACGGCTTGAACTATCTTGCTTTGCATGTAATGAGTCTCTCTCATATATTAGTTTTACCTTTTAAGTTGCATTAGTGAAATAAATGAACTTTTGCATGATATTCAAATTTTTTGGAGTATCACCTGTATACTCAGGTTTTTTTTGACCCCCTGCTCGGGTTCTTAAACTCCTTCCCCCCTCTGGGCTCGAGTCTCCAGGGGGCTGGTACATGTTTGCTCCACATAGACAACTGCATTGCAAATAGACAACGACTTGAGCCGAGTGGATGCAACATGTTCCAATTCACCTGGCATCCGGACGTTTTATGTATTATGTTATATGCTTTATGTTGTACAAAGGCTGTGCCTTTGTGTGCCGCCTCAGCTCCCATGCTAAATGGTGACCTAAACCCACCTTCAGTGATTGTTTCCACACTTGAGACTCATGGTTAGCTTGTAAGTATGGGTGGATGTCATACCACTTCCCCTCAATTTTTTATTCCTGCACCTAGTCTGACTCACTGTTTATACACTTTTTAGACACCCTGGCCGCATCTGCTCCTGATCATACTTACATGTATGTGTGTACTGGTTTTGATTATATTTATGGATACATGCAATAAACCTGTTACAGATTAACAGTTCATTACTCATTCCCAATTGCATGGTTTATTTAAAGTCCCAAACCTTTTCAACGCCTTTTACACTGGGACGTTTTTCAGGCGCCTGTAAAGTAGGGTGACCAGACATCCCCGGTTTCAGGGGACAGTCCCTGGACTGAGGACACTGTCCCCAGACCAAATCTGTCCCCGGTTTTGTCCCCTGATTGGATTTGAACAGGGGCTGGGGCAATTTCAAAGACAGTCAGTGCAGAATAAAAAAAAAAAAATCTTAATTACACCCCCCCGCTCCGCCGCGCCTACTAGCTTAGGGGGGTGTATTTTTTCCATTATCTGTGCCCCTTTCTGATGATCATGTGCTGGTCGGAGCGGAGGGAATATTTCTTCAATTTGGGGTGCATGCCCATTCAGCTCTGCTCGCATGTTCTTTTGCCTTGGCCCCAGTCCCGGCCAGCCGCCTGCCTGCTTATCTCCTTCCCTTCCCTGGCGTAGTGATCTTCCTCCGCTCCCCACCCAGTAGTAGCCGGGCCCCGGAGAGTAAGACTTGACAGGCTGTGAGGCGGGCGGCGACTGGCAGAGAGTCGCTGATTGCCGCCATTACTAGTAAAAAAAAATAATATGTCCTCGGATTTCATTTTAAAAATATGGTCACCTTACTGTAAAGCGCCTGAAAGAAGCCTCATCTGCAATCCCAATGTGAAAACCCGAGTGCTTTCAGAGCCCTTTCACACTGCCAGCGCCTGAAAAACGCTGGTAAAGCTCCGCTAAGACCCCTTTCACATGGGGGGCGTTAAAAAAAGTGCCTCAATGGGAAGGGGCGCTTTAGGAGCGGTGTATTCAACGCCTGAAAAACGCTCCAGTGTGAAAGGGGTCTTGTTTCTCTTGAGGCCCCTTTCACACTGAGGTGCTTTGCAGGCGCTATTGCGCTAAAAATAACGTCTGCAAAGCGCCCTGAAAAAGCCGCCACTTTGTATCCAATGTGAAAGCCCGAGGGCTTTCACACTGGAGCGGTGAGCTGGCAGGAGGGTAAAAAAAACTTCTGCAAGCCGCATCTTTGAGGCGCAATAGGAGCGGTAAAAATACCGCTCCTATAGCGCCCTTGCCCATTGAAATCAATGAGGTAGCGCCTCCAAAACGCCGCAAAGAGGCGTTATTGCGGGCGTTTTTAACCCTTTTCCGGACGCTAGCGGGGGTTTAAATCACCCTGCTAGCGCCCGCAAATCGCGGCAAAAACAACGGTATATCGGCGCTAAAAATAGCGCCGCTATACCGCCGCTAAAAATAGCGCCGCTATACCGCCAGCGCATCCAGGGCTTCAGTGTGAAAGTAGCCTTAGGGTACTTTCACACTGAGGCGCTTGGTGCGCTGGCGGTAAAGCGCCGCTATTTTTAGCGGCGCTTTACCGTCGTGTTTGTCGCGATTTTTGCCCGCTAGTGGGGAGATTTTAACCCCCGCTAGCGGACAAAAAAGGGTTAAACCCGCCCGCAAAACGCTGCTGCGGCGGCGGGTTGCAGGCGGTATGGCGGCGCTGCCATATTGATTTCAATGGGCAGGGGCGCTATAGGAGTGGTGTATTCACCGCTCCTACAACGCCTCAAAGATGCGGCTGGCAGGACTTTTTTTACCGTCCTGCCAGCGCACCGCTCCAGTGTGAAAGCCCTCAGGCTTTCACACTGGATAGAAAGAAGCGGCTCTTTCAGGGCGCTTTCCAGGCACTATTTTTAGTGCAATAGCGCCTGCAAAGCGCCTCAGTGTGAAAGCAGCCTTAGGTATGGAGGTAATTTTGACCCTCACGTCATAGACCTCATTTAAAGTCCCACAGCCCTCCCCTTTCTTTTTTGTTGTGCATAGTCCCCTGCATGTTGTTGAATAATTTGGCCTGTCCTAACAGACAAGCTGAATCAATGTTTACATGCCCCTTATTCATAACCATGTCCATTTCATTATGTTTTTAAACTAATTATATTACAATAAAGTATTTATACCTTTATACTGTGCCCTGTACCTCTGTCACTAAGGTAGCCCCTCTTCCCCCCCCCCCCCCGCGGAACTTTTTGCCCATTAAATCAGGACAGTATGATTTGTAAACAGTAGCAGTGTTTGAGGCCTTCAGGTCAATCTGTCAGTCCCAGAGGTCTGTGGTTGCCATGGTGATTGTAAACAATCCGGCCACAAGAAGGATGGGAATGTCACTCACCTCGTACCCTGAGGAAGGCACAGAGGCGTAACGCACAGGGCAGAGTTTTGGAGTGATGTCATTGTTCCAGAAGTCAAAGCGGATTTAAATTCCGAAATAATTACCTTAGTTCAAATGGTCTGATGCCCACAAGGTCTCTTGCTGGCGCCGGCATCTTCCTATCCAATCCTTTGGTGTACATACCTTAGATTAGGAATGAGGGCAAGCATGTGACCAAATTAGGGTGAGCGTGTAGGCGGTGGACCTGTGGAGCTCATCATCATGGTGCAGTTCCATAGAAGACGTACAGTCCACGATGAGCGCTGACATCTCTCCTTACTTCTTACTAGTAAATGATAGTTATATAATACCAAAAAATAATATTAAACCCATACCATGTCCAGTCCCCATCCAGGACAGCCACCAGTCTCCACCAGTCTCCAACAACTGCTCCTCTGTACTACAACAAAATGGCCACCACCCTCACATTGCCATGGTTACACAGAAGGTTTCCACCGGGCCTGCATGTTGACAGCCTGGCTGCTAAATATGAGGGATGTCACCATTGTTATTGATAGAAGAGGTTATACCTCGGTACTGACTGAACCGCATACATCATAATGCCTCATACACAGGGCTTTTTTTCTCACAGAATAGGTGCAGAAACTCCCCCCTTCCGAGACACCCCTTGTCTCCGCCCCCTACGCTCTTCTGAGCACCGCCCCTTCATCCCTACCCACCTCCCAGTACTGTACTGTCCCAAGTGTCATTTTGTGATGCTAAATAATTTGTATGGAATTTGCTCTTGTCTAAAAACAAGAAAAGCAGTAAAATAGATCCCATGGAGCCAGCAACAATAGATCCCCCAGTAACAATAGACCCCACCCCAGCAACAATAGATCATTCACACAACAATAGACTCTCCCCAGCAACAATGGACCTTACCTCAGCAACAATAGGACACCACCACAGCAACAATAGATCTGTAACACAACAATAGACTCCCCTAGCAACAATGGCCCCACCCCAGCAACAATAGATCTGTAACACAACAATAGACTCCCCTAGCAACAATGGCCCCACCCCAGCAACAATAGGTCCCCCCAGCAGCAATAGACCTCACCACAGCAACAATAGATCCCTCACACAACAATAGACACCCCCAGCAACAATAGTTACCTCACACAACAATAGACCCCCCCCCACACACACACACAGCAACAATGGACCACCCACAACTAGGGATGAGCTTCGTGTTCGAGTCGAACATACGTTCGACTCGAACATCGGCTGTTCGATCGTTCGACGAAGATCGAACGATTTGGGCCGTTCGCGCCAAATTCGAGTGACGCGAACGGCCCACAATGCACTACGCCATCGCAGTGTCATCCAGGCGCTGTGATTGGCCAAGCATGCACTGTGACCCCGCATGCTTGGCCAATCACAGCGCCGGCAGCGAGGAGAGCAATGATTGGCCACAGGCAGGATGCCTGTGGCCAATTATTGCTGATGGGGTTTAGTACACGCCCCACACTATAAAAGGCCGCCAGCGCGGCGGCCTTGTGTAGTGTGTTCCGGAGCAGGGAAAGAGAAGCATAGGCAGGGACAGTGTCATTTTTTTTCCTTTACTAATCCTGGATTCCTTGTGTTTAGGGACAAATAAGGATAGGTAGGGAGAGTGTCAGTGACAGTGTGCTATTCTGTGCTAATCCTTGTTTGTAGGGACAGAGAGGTACAGTGAGGGAAACTGACAGTGTGCTATTCTGTTCTAAAACTATTTTGCTGAACCATATTTTCAATCCTTGAGTTGAGGGACAGAGAGCTACAGTGAGGGAAAGTGTCAGTGTGCTATTGTGTTCTAAAACTATTTTGCTGAACCATATTTTCAATCCTTGAGTTGAGGGACAGAGAGGTACAGTGAGGGAAAGTGTCAGTGTGCTATTGTGTTCTAAAACTATTTTGCTGAACCATATTTTCAATCCTTGAGTTGAGGGACAGAGAGGTACAGTGAGTGAAACTGACAGTGTGCTATTCTGTTCTAAAACTATTTTGCTGTTCCATATTTTCAATCCTTGAGTTGAGGGACAGAGAGGTACAGTGAGTGAAACTGACAGTGTGCTATTCTGTTCTAAATCAATTTTGCTGTTCCATATTTTCAATCCTTGAGTTGAGGGACAGAGAGCTACAGTGAGGGAAACTGACAGTGTGCTATTCTGTTCTAAAACTATTTTGCTGAACCATATTTTCAATCCTTGAGTTGAGGGACAGAGAGCTACAGTGAGGGAAAGTGTCAGTGTGCTATTGTGTTCTAAAACTATTTTGCTGAACCATATTTTCAATCCTTGAGTTGAGGGACAGAGAGGTACAGTGAGTGAAACTGACAGTGTGCTATTCTGTTCTAAATCAATTTTGCTGTTCCATATTTTCAATCCTTGAGTTGAGGGACAGAGAGCTACAGTGAGGGAAACTGACAGTGTGCTATTCTGTTCTAAAACTATTTTGCTGAACCATATTTTCAATCCTTGAGTTGAGGGACAGAGAGCTACAGTGAGGGAAAGTGTCAGTGTGCTATTGTGTTCTAAAACTATTTTGCTGTTCCATATTTTCAATCCTTGAGTTGAGGGACAGAGAGGTACAGTGAGTGAAACTGACAGTGTGCTATTCTGTTCTAAATCAATTTTGCTGTTCCATATTTTCAATCCTTGAGTTGAGGGACAGAGAGCTACAGTGAGGGAAACTGACAGTGTGCTATTCTGTTCTAAAACTATTTTGCTGTTCCATATTTTCAATCCCTGAGTTGAGGGACAGAGAAGGACACTCGTAGAAATTATCAGTGTGCTATTCTGTGCTAAATCTTGTTTGTAGGGAGGGACAGAGTAGGACAGTGAGGGAAAGTGTCAGTGTGCTATTCTGTTCTAAAACTTTTTTGCTGAACCATATTTTCAATCCTTGTGTTTAGGGACAGAGAAGGATAGGCAGGGGACAGTGTCAGTGTCATTGTTGCTAAGCCTCCTGCACAATATACACCTGAAGGTAGCCCTTATTGCTGTTTTTCCCATCTCCCTGCAGGCCATCCATTAAAATGTCTGGAAGGCAACCAAGGAGAGGCAGACAGTCAGGAGGCAAAAAAAGAGGGCAAGCAGGCTCTGTGTCTGGGGGCAACAGTGCTGGTCGTGTACGCGGTGCATTGTCATCAGCACATGGCCATGGGACACGCTTGTCCTTGTTTTCGGCAGCTGGACATGTTGAGCCACATCATGCCGAAGACTTGGTAGAGTGGATGACCAAGCCCACCTCATCCTCCTCATCCTCTCTCACCCAGGCTCAGGGTAGTGGCAAAGCAGCTGCCAAAGCGTCCTCTTCTCTGGTATCATTATCTTCATTAGTCAATCCTTCCCTAGACCCACCATGCCCTCCTCCTGAGGAGTCCCCCGAACTGTTTGAGCACAGTGTTGGGTACATGCTCCAGGAGGATGCCCAGCGTTTGGAAGGATCTGATGATGATACCCAGCTAGAGGAAGGCAGCAGCGTGAGAGCAGAGAGAGGGGATGCTCAAGAAGGACACCAATCTGGCAGTCATGTTCCAGCAGCTGCAGCATACTGCCAGATTGGCTCCAGTGATGAGGAGGGAGGGGATGATGAGGTCACTGACTCCACGTGGGTGCCTAGAAGGAGAGAGGAGGAGGAGGAGGATGAGGAGGAGGCACATCTCCAACGAGGCAGGATGCCCTTGAGTGGCCAGCGTATGGGCAGCACACCGACGGAATCACACCGCAGAGCTCCGCCTGTGCAGGGCGCTGCCTCTGCCCGTCATTCAAAAAGTTCTTTGGTGTGGGCCTTTTTTGAGGCGAGTGCATCAGATCGCACAGCTGCTGTTTGCAACATATGTCTCAAGCGTATATCGCGTGGCCAAAACATCAGCCGCTTGGGCACCACATGCTTGATCAGACATATGTTGACCTGCCATGCAGCTCGTTGGCAAGCCTACCTTAAAGACCCACACCAAAGAACAAAGCTGACCTCTTCTTGCACCACATCAGCTGGGATCTCCAACCCCACTATACCTTCACTCCTCTCTGAAACCTGCTCTGAGAGGAATGAAGGTGTAGAATTAGGTGTGTCACAGGCAAGTACTTGCGGGCACTCTGCTAGCAGTACACCAACGTCCGATTCTAGCAGGCAAATTTCCCTGCCCCAGCTGCTGGACCGTCGAAAGAAGTTCACTCCCAGCCATCCACATGCCCAGCGGTTGAATGCTAGCTTGGCTAAATTGCTAGCGCTTCAACTGCTGCCTTTTCAGTTGGTAGACTTGGCCCCCTTCCGTGAGTTTGTGCAATGTGCGGTTCCTCAGTGGCAGGTTCCCAAACGACACTTTTTCGCACGGAAGGCTATTCCGGCTCTCTACAGGCATGTGGAAGGCAATGTCTTGGCCTCGCTGGACAGGGCGGTCAGCGGTAAGGTGCATATTACCGCTGACTCATGGTCCAGCAGGCATGGACAGGGACGTTACCTTTCTTTCACGGCCCATTGGGTCACTCTTTTGGCAGCTGGGAAGGATGCAGGACAAGGTGCAGTAGTGTTGGAGGTTGTTCCACCCCCACGCCTCCAAAATGCTACTACTGGTTGTGACACACCTCTCTCCTCCACCCCCTCCTCTTCTTCTTCCTCCATGGCCTCTTCCTGTGGTTTGTCCTCGGAACCAGCGGTGCTCTGTAGGCGTTCAAGGGGCTACGCAAGTACGCAGGCAAAAAGATGCCATGCCGTGCTTGCGCTGGTGTGTTTGGGGGACAGGAGCCACACTGGGGCAGAGGTCCTGTCTGCTCTGCAGGGGCAGGCCGAGAGGTGGTTGACGCCACGCCAGCTTAAGCCAGGAATGGTGGTTTGCGACAATGGCACCAACCTCCTCTCCGCCCTCCGACAGGGACAACTGACCCATGTGCCCTGTGTGGCTCACGTCCTTAACCTGGTGGTGCAGCGGTTCTTGGGCAGGTACCCGGGCTTACAGGATGTCCTGAGGCAGGCCAGGAAAGTCTGTGTGCATTTCCGCAGATCTTATAATGCCAGTGCTCGCCTGGCTGAGCTGCAAAAGGAGTTGAACCTGCCCAAGAACCGCCTTATATGTGACATGCCCACCAGGTGGAACTCAACGTTGGCCATGCTGCAGCGGCTGCACACGCAGCAGAGGGCCATCAATGAGTACCTGTGTGACTACGGCACCAGGACAGGGTCAGGGGAGCTTGGTTTTTTTCTCCACGCCAGTGGGGCATGATCAGGGATGCATGCACTGTCCTGGCACCATTTGAGGAGGCCACGAGGATGGTGAGCAGTGACAGTGCATGCATCAGTGACACTGTACCTCTTGTCCACCTGTTGGAGCACACGCTGCGTGGAATAATGGACAGGGCACTTGAGGCAGAACAGAGGCAGGAAGAGGAGGACTTCCTTGCCTCTCAAGGCCCCCTTTACCCAGACAGTGTTCCTTCTGTCCCACCCATCGCACAGGAAGAGGACGAGGAGGAGGAGGAGGAGGATTGTGTCAGCATGGAGGTGGAGCCTGGCACTCAGCAGCATCAACAGCAGCAGTCTTTTAGGGATGATTTACAGTCCCAAGAAACCCGTGGACTTGTACGTGGCTGGGAGGAGGTGGCTGCGGATCATGTCGTCCTTAGTGACCCAGAGGACTCCGGACCGAATGCCTCAGCTAACCTACGCTGCATGGCCTCCCTGATCCTGCAAAGTCTGCGGAAGGATCCTCGTATTCTTCGGATCAAGGAGAGGGACCATTACTGGCTGGCCACTCTCCTTGATCCACGGTACAAGGGTAAGGTTGCGGACCTTATGTTACCGTCGCAGAGGGAGCAGAGGATGAGACAACTCCGGGAGGCCTTGCAGAAAGGTCTGTGCAACGCGTTCCCAGAGACTGGGAGGTTACAAACTCCTGGTCCTGGACAACGAGTTGCTGAGGCTTCGGCCAGTCAAAGAAGGAGCGGTGGGGAAGGTGCCCGTCTGACCGATGCGTTCAGACAATTCTTTAGTCCGCAGCCCCAAAGTATGATCGGTTCCAGCAACCATCGCCAGCGTCTGATAAACATGGTGCAGGAATATCTAGGGGCAAGGTCAGACTTGGACACCTTCCCCACCGAAAATCCTCTGGCTTACTGGGTCTTGAGGATGGATCACTGGCCAGAGCTTGCACAGTATGCAATTGAGCTACTGGCCTGTCCTGCATCCAGCGTTCTTTCGGAACGCACATTCAGTGCTGCTGGAGGATTTATCACGGATCACAGGGTGCGCCTGTCCACCGACTCGGTTGATCGACTGACTTTCATCAAGATGAACCAGTCTTGGATCACCACCAGCTACCACACACCTGATGCTGATATAACAGACTAATTGATTTTAACATGTCACATCCCTTCAAGACTGATGCTGATGCTGAGTGCCTGTGCTGTTATGTTGACTGGCTATCCTCCTCCTCCGAGTCCTCAATGATACGATTGATGATGATAGCTTGGAAGATCATTTTTGTTTATGGGTGCCGCCACCAGTGCCTAACGCCCAATTTTTCAGCCCCTGTTTAACAGGGGCGTGTAATTACAATTTTTGAAGCAATACTTTGCAACAGGGCTCATTGCTGTGCTCCAAGTACAGTATCTGTGAGGGGTTGCAGTGTTGTGCCACCAGTGCCTAAGGCCCATTTTTTCAGCCCCTGTTCAACAGGGGCATGTAATTACAATTCTTGATCTAATAATTCACAGCAGGGCCCATTGCTGCACCCACCAAGAGTAACTCTGAGGGCTTACAGTGTTATGGCAACGCCACCACCACCACCACCACGAAAGGCCCAATTTTTCAGCCCCTGTTCAAAAGGGGCATGTAATTACAATTCTTGATCTAATAATTCACAGCAGGGCCCATTCCTGCACCCACCAAGAGTAACTCTGAGGGCTTACAGTGTTGTGGCAACACCACCACCACCACCACGAAAGGCCCAATTTTTCAGCCCCTGTTCAACAGGGGCATGCAATTACAATTCTTGATCTAATAATTCACAGCAGGGCCCATTGCTGCACCCACCAAGAGTAACTGTCAGGGCTTACAGTGTTGTGGCACCAGCACCACCATCAAAGGCCCAATTTTTACTACCACTGTTCAACAATTATATGTAATTACAATTCCTGATATAATAGTTGACAGCAGGGCGTTCCAGCACCAACCAAGAGTAACTGTGAGTGCTTACAGTGTTGTGCCAACACCAACAACTAAGGGGCCTATTTCTGCAGAGTATATACGGCAGGTCCCTACTTTCAAACATCCAACTTACAAACGACTCCTACTTGCAAACGCAAGAAGACAACAGGAAGTGAGAGGAAATCTACCCCTAGGAAGGAAAATTCTCTCCTGTAAGAATTAATATGGGAGAAAGGTGTCTCCTCTGTACTGATGCTTTATCACCAATCCTTGTTTCAAGAAAAACACCACATTTCAAAAACAGTTGTCATTGGGACGGAAAGTGAGGTGAAATGTTATGAACAGGGGCACAGACAGCAAAACAAATGTTACAGGGGTGATAACCCTTACCTATGTTTTCCAAAAAGTTTAAAAATAGATTTTTGGGCTGGAGCTACACTTAAACAATGTACCTGTTCAAAATTACAAACAGATTCTACATAAGAACAAACCTACAGTCCCTGTCTTGTATGCACCGCCTGTATACGGCTGTTCAGAGTATATAGGGCCTTTTTTATTTTATGTGCAGGGTCCCCCTTAATATCCATACAAGACCCAAAGGGGCTGGTAATGGGCTGGGGTAGGGGGGGGGGTCATGGGGTAGCTATGCCATTTTTCTTAAAGATTTTCATCCATATTACCGAGACCAGACATTACATTAAAGCCGCAAGCAGTTTTAAATGGCTTTTTTTTCCTTTAGAAGTGTCATTTTGTGCAGGGACAGTTCTAAACACGGGAAACACGTGGCACTTCAAAGGCATACTTTAGACATCCCCCAGGTACGATATTTAAAGGAATATTTGACTTTTTTTTTTTCACTTTATGCATCATTAAAATGACTGCTCCCGAAAAACGACCGTTTTTAAAACTTATTTTTGCATTGATACATGTCCCCTGGTGCAGAACCCGGGTTCCCAAACCCTTTTTAGGACAATAACATGGATAATAGTCGTTATAATTAGCACTTTAGAATTCGAACGTTCGCATCCATTGTATTTAATAGGGTTCTAATGTTCGTACGAACTTTCGGTCCGTTCGCGGGTTCTGGTGCGAACCGAACCCGGGGGTGTTCGGCTCATCACTATACAGGAGTGGTAATGTTTTCACTAATTGTGTGACATATCGCTCCTCATACGTTAAAAGTACACCAGTCACGAACCAAGCCTCCAAGTCAGCTTATTCCTATACAGAGGGCATAACAGCCACACAGTATACATCCTGTTGGAAGCCACCACATTCTGCTACACCCCGGAGATACCGCTACAGACTGTGCTGTTCAATGTATATGTATGCCACTGCCATACATACAGGTGATACTCGAAAAATTTGAATATCGTGCAAAAGTTCATTTATTTCACTAATGCAACTTAAAAGGTGAAACTATTATATGAGATAGACTCATTACATGCAAAGCAAGATAGTTCAAGACGTGATTTGTCATAATTGTGATGATTATGTCTTACAGCTCATGAAAACCCCAAATCCACAATCTCAGAAAATTAGAATATTGTGAAAAGGTGCAATATTCTAAGCTCAAAGTGTCCCACTGTAATCAGCTAATTAAGCCATAACACCTGCAAAGGGTTCCTGAGGCTTTAAATGGTCTCTCAGTCTGGTTCAGTAGGAATCACAATCATGGGAAAGACTGCTGACCTGACAGTTGTGCAGAAAACCATCATTGACACTCTCCATAAGAAGGGAAAGCCTCAAAAGGTAATTGCAAAAGAAGTTGGATGTTCCCAAAGTGCTGTATCAAGGCACATTAATAGAAAGTTATGTGGAAGGGAAAAGTGTGGAAGAAAAAACGTGCACAAGCAACAGGGATGACCGCAGCCTGGAGAGGATTGTCAGGAAAAGCCCATTCAAAAGTGTTGAAGACTTTCACAAGGAGTGGACTGAGGCTGGAGTCAGTGCATCAAGAGCCACCACACACTGACGGATCCTGGACATGGGCTTCAAGTGTCGTATTCCTCTTGTCAAGCCGCTCCTGAACAACAAACAACGTCAGAAGTGTCTTACCTGGGCTAAAGAAAAACACACCTGGTCTGTTGCTCAGTGGTCCAAAGTCCTCTTTTCTGATGAGAGCAAATTTTGCATCTCATTTGGAAACCAAGGAGCCGGAGTATGGAGGAAGAATGGAGAGGCACACACTGCAAGATGCTTGAAGTCCAATGTGAAGTTTCCACAGTCTGTGTTGATTTGGGGAGCCGTGTCATCTGCTGGTGTTGGTCCACTGTGCTTCATTAAGTCCAAGGTCAACGCAGCCGTCTACCAGGAGATTTTGGAGCACTTAATGCTTCTTTCCGCAGACGAGCTCTAGGGGGGAGGCTGACTTTGTTTTCCAGCAGGACTTGGCACCTGCCCACACTGCCAAAAGCACCAAAACCTGGTTCAATGACCGTGGGATTACTGTGCTTGATTGGCCAGCAAACTCGCCTGACCTGAACCCCATAGAGAACGTATGGGGCATTGCCAAGAGAAAGATGAGAGACATGAGACCCAACAATGCAGAAGAGCTGAAGGCCGCTATTGAAGCATCCTGGTCTTCCATAACACCTCAGCAGTGCCACAGGCTGATCGCTTCCATGCCACGCCGCATTGAGGCAGTAATTGCTGCAAAAGGGGCCCAAACCAAGTACTGAGTACATATTCATGCTTCTACTTTTCACAGGTCCGATATTGTTCTGTGTACAATCCTTGTTTTATTGATTGTGTGTAATATTCAAATTTTCTGAGATGGTGGATTTGGAGTTTTCATGAGCTGTAAAGCCATAATCATCACAATTATAACAAATCACGGCTTGAACTATCTTGCTTTGCATGTAATGAGTCTCTCTCATATATTAGTTTTACCTTTTAAGTTGCATTAGTGAAATAAATGAACTTTTGCATGATATTCAAATTTTTTGGAGTATCACCTGTATACTCAGGTTTTTTTTGACCCCCTGCTCGGGTTCTTAAACTCCTTCCCCCCTCTGGGCTCGAGTCTCCAGGGGGCTGGTACATGTTTGCTCCACATAGACAACTGCATTGCAAATAGACAACGACTTGAGCCGAGTGGATGCAACATGTTCCAATTCACCTGGCATCCGGACGTTTTATGTATTATGTTATATGTTTTATGTTGTACAAAGGCTGTGCCTTTGTGTGCCGCCTCAGCTCCCATGCTAAATGGTGACCTAAACCCACCTTCAGTGATTGTTTCCACACTTGAGACTCATGGTTAGCTTGTAAGTATGGGTGGATGTCATACCACTTCCCCTCAATTTTTTATTCCTGCACCTAGTCTGACTCACTGTTTATACACTTTTTAGACACCCTGGCCGCATCTGCTCCTGATCATACTTACATGTATGTGTGTACTGGTTTTGATTATATTTATGGATACATGCAATAAACCTGTTACAGATTAACAGTTCATTACTCATTCCCAATTGCATGGTTTATTTAAAGTCCCAAACCTTTTCAACGCCTTTTACACTGGGACGTTTTTCAGGCGCCTGTAAAGTAGGGTGACCAGACATCCCCGGTTTCAGGGGACAGTCCCTGGACTGAGGACACTGTCCCCAGACCAAATCTGTCCCCGGTTTTGTCCCCTGATTGGATTTGAACAGGGGCTGGGGCAATTTCAAAGACAGTCAGTGCAGAATAAAAAAAAAAAAATCTTAATTACACCCCCCCGCTCCGCCGCGCCTACTAGCTTAGGGGGGTGTATTTTTTCCATTATCTGTGCCCCTTTCTGATGATCATGTGCTGGTCGGAGCGGAGGGAATATTTCTTCAATTTGGGGTGCATGCCCATTCAGCTCTGCTCGCATGTTCTTTTGCCTTGGCCCCAGTCCCGGCCAGCCGCCTGCCTGCTTATCTCCTTCCCTTCCCTGGCGTAGTGATCTTCCTCCGCTCCCCACCCAGTAGTAGCCGGGCCCCGGAGAGTAAGACTTGACAGGCTGTGAGGCGGGCGGCGACTGGCAGAGAGTCGCTGATTGCCGCCATTACTAGTAAAAAAAAATAATATGTCCTCGGATTTCATTTTAAAAATATGGTCACCTTACTGTAAAGCGCCTGAAAGAAGCCTCATCTGCAATCCCAATGTGAAAACCCGAGTGCTTTCAGAGCCCTTTCACACTGCCAGCGCCTGAAAAACGCTGGTAAAGCTCCGCTAAGACCCCTTTCACATGGGGGGCGTTAAAAAAAGTGCCTCAATGGGAAGGGGCGCTTTAGGAGCGGTGTATTCAACGCCTGAAAAACGCTCCAGTGTGAAAGGGGTCTTGTTTCTCTTGAGGCCCCTTTCACACTGAGGTGCTTTGCAGGCGCTATTGCGCTAAAAATAACGTCTGCAAAGCGCCCTGAAAAAGCCGCCACTTTGTATCCAATGTGAAAGCCCGAGGGCTTTCACACTGGAGCGGTGAGCTGGCAGGAGGGTAAAAAAAACTTCTGCAAGCCGCATCTTTGAGGCGCAATAGGAGCGGTAAAAATACCGCTCCTATAGCGCCCTTGCCCATTGAAATCAATGAGGTAGCGCCTCCAAAACGCCGCAAAGAGGCGTTATTGCGGGCGTTTTTAACCCTTTTCCGGACGCTAGTGGGGGTTTAAATCACCCTGCTAGCGCCCGCAAATCGCGGCAAAAACAACGGTATATCGGCGCTAAAAATAGCGCCGCTATACCGCCAGCGCATCCAGGGCTTCAGTGTGAAAGTAGCCTTAGGGTACTTTCACACTGAGGCGCTTGGTGCGCTGGCGGTAAAGCGCCGCTATTTTTAGCGGCGCTTTACCGTCGTGTTTGTCGCGATTTTTGCCCGCTAGTGGGGAGATTTTAACCCCCGCTAGCGGACAAAAAAGGGTTAAACCCGCCCGCAAAACGCTGCTGCGGCGGCGGGTTGCAGGCGGTATGGCGGCGCTGCCATATTGATTTCAATGGGCAGGGGCGCTATAGGAGTGGTGTATTCACCGCTCCTACAACGCCTCAAAGATGCGGCTGGCAGGACTTTTTTTACCGTCCTGCCAGCGCACCGCTCCAGTGTGAAAGCCCTCAGGCTTTCACACTGGATAGAAAGAAGCGGCTCTTTCAGGGCGCTTTCCAGGCACTATTTTTAGTGCAATAGCGCCTGCAAAGCGCCTCAGTGTGAAAGCAGCCTTAGGTATGGAGGTAATTTTGACCCTCACGTCATAGACCTCATTTAAAGTCCCACAGCCCTCCCCTTTCTTTTTTGTTGTGCATAGTCCCCTGCATGTTGTTGAATAATTTGGCCTGTCCTAACAGACAAGCTGAATCAATGTTTACATGCCCCTTATTCATAACCATGTCCATTTCATTATGTTTTTAAACTATTTATATTACAATAAAGTATTTATACCTTTATACTGTGCCCTGTACCTCTGTCACTAAGGTAGCCCCTCTCCCCCCCCCCCCCCGGGGAACTTTTTGCCCATTAAATCAGGACAGTATGATTTGTAAACAGTAGCAGTGTTTGAGGCCTTCAGGTCAATCTGTCAGTCCCAGAGGTCTGTGGTTGCCATGGTGATTGTAAACAATCCGGCCACAAGAAGGATGGGAATGTCACTCACCTCGTACCCTGAGGAAGGCACAGAGGCGTAACGCACAGGGCAGAGTTTTGGAGTGATGTCATTGTTCCAGAAGTCAAAGCGGATTTAAATTCCGAAATAATTACCTTAGTTCAAATGGTCTGATGCCCACAAGGTCTCTTGCTGGCGCCGGCATCTTCCTATCCAATCCTTTGGTGTACATACCTTAGATTAGGAATGAGGGCAAGCATGTGACCAAATTAGGGTGAGCGTGTAGGCGGTGGACCTGTGGAGCTCATCATCATGGTGCAGTTCCATAGAAGACGTACAGTCCACGATGAGCGCTGACATCTCTCCTTACTTCTTACTAGTAAATGATAGTTATATAATACCAAAAAATAATATTAAACCCATACCATGTCCAGTCCCCATCCAGGACAGCCACCAGTCTCCAACAACTGCTCCTCTGTACTACAACAAAATGGCCACCACCCTCACATTGCCATGGTTACACAGAAGGTTTCCACCGGGCCTGCATGTTGACAGCCTGGCTGCTAAATATGAGGGATGTCACCATTGTTATTAATAGAAGAGGTTATACCTCGGTACTGACTGAACCGCATACATCATAATGCCTCATACACAGGGCTTTTTTTCTCACAGAATAAGTGCAGGAACTCCCCCCTTCCGAGACACCCCTTGTCTCCGCCCCCTACGCTCTTCTGAGCACCGCCCCTTCATCCCTACCCACCTCCCAGTACTGTACTGTCCCAAGTGTCATTTTGTGGTGCTAAATAATTTGTATGGAATTTGCTCTTGTCTAAAAACAAGAAAAGCAGTAAAATAGATCCCATGGAGCCAGCAACAATAGATCCCCCAGTAACAATAGACCCCACCCCAGCAACAATAGATCATTCACACAACAATAGACTCTCCCCAGCAACAATGGACCTTACCTCAGCAACAATAGGACACCACCACAGCAACAATAGATCTGTAACACAACAATAGACTCCCCTAGCAACAATGGCCCCACCCCAGCAACAATAGATCTGTAACACAACAATAGACTCCCCTAGCAACAATGGCCCCACCACAGCAACAATAGATCCCTCACACAACAATAGACACCCCCAGCAACAATAGTTACCTCACACAACAATAGACCCCCCCCACACACACACACAGCAACAATGGACCACCCACAACTAGGGATGAGCTTCGTGTTCGAGTCGAACATACGTTCGACTCGAACATCGGCTGTTCGATCGTTCGACGAAGATCGAACGATTTGGGCCGTTCGCGCCAAATTCGAGTGACGCGAACGGCCCACAATGCACTACGCCATCGCAGTGTCATCCAGGCGCTGTGATTGGCCAAGCATGCACTGTGACCCCGCATGCTTGGCCAATCACAGCGCCGGCAGCGAGGAGAGCAATGATTGGCCACAGGCAGGATGCCTGTGGCCAATTATTGCTGATGGGGTTTAGTACACGCCCCACACTATAAAAGGCCGCCAGCGCGGCGGCCTTGTGTAGTGTGTTCCGGAGCAGGGAAAGAGAAGCATAGGCAGGGACAGTGTCATTTTTTTTCCTTTACTAATCCTGGATTCCTTGTGTTTAGGGACAAATAAGGATAGGTAGGGAGAGTGTCAGTGACAGTGTGCTATTCTGTGCTAATCCTTGTTTGTAGGGACAGAGAGGTACAGTGAGGGAAACTGACAGTGTGCTATTCTGTTCTAAAACTATTTTGCTGAACCATATTTTCAATCCTTGAGTTGAGGGACAGAGAGCTACAGTGAGGGAAAGTGTCAGTGTGCTATTGTGTTCTAAAACTATTTTGCTGAACCATATTTTCAATCCTTGAGTTGAGGGACAGAGAGCTACAGTGAGGGAAACTGACAGTGTGCTATTCTGTTCTAAAACTATTTTGCTGTTCCATATTTTCAATCCTTGAGTTGAGGGACAGAGAGCTACAGTGAGGGAAACTGACAGTGTGCTATTCTGTTCTAAAACTATTTTGCTGTTCCATATTTTCAATCCTTGAGTTGAGGGACAGAGAGCTACAGTGAGGGAAAGTGTCAGTGTGCTATTGTGTTCTAAAACTATTTTGCTGAACCATATTTTCAATCCTTGAGTTGAGGGACAGAGAGGTACAGTGAGTGAAACTGACAGTGTGCTATTCTGTTCTAAAACTATTTTGCTGTTCCATATTTTCAATCCTTGAGTTGAGGGACAGAGAGGTACAGTGAGTGAAACTGACAGTGTGCTATTCTGTTCTAAATCAATTTTGCTGTTCCATATTTTCAATCCTTGAGTTGAGGGACAGAGAGGTACAGTGAGTGAAACTGACAGTGTGCTATTCTGTTCTAAACCAAATTTGCTGTTCCATATTTTCAATCCTTGAGTTGAGGGACAGAGAGGTACAGTGAGTGAAACTGACAGTGTGCTATTCTGTTCTAAACCAAATTTGCTGTTCCATATTTTCAATCCTTGAGTTGAGGGACAGAGAGCTACAGTGAGGGAAACTGACAGTGTGCTATTCTGTTCTAAAACTATTTTGCTGAACCATATTTTCAATCCTTGAGTTGAGGGACAGAGAGCTACAGTGAGGGAAAGTGTCAGTGTGCTATTCTGTTCTAAAACTATTTTGCTGAACCATATTTTCAATCCTTGAGTTGAGGGACAGAGAGCTACAGTGAGGGAAAGTGTCAGTGTGCTATTGTGTTCTAAAACTATTTTGCTGTTCCATATTTTCAATCCTTGAGTTGAGGGACAGAGAGGTACAGTGAGTGAAACTGACAGTGTGCTATTCTGTTCTAAATCAATTTTGCTGTTCCATATTTTCAATCCTTGAGTTGAGGGACAGAGAGCTACAGTGAGGGAAACTGACAGTGTGCTATTCTGTTCTAAAACTATTTTGCTGTTCCATATTTTCAATCCCTGAGTTGAGGGACAGAGAAGGACACTCGTAGAAATTATCAGTGTGCTATTCTGTGCTAAATCTTGTTTGTAGGGAGGGACAGAGTAGGACAGTGAGGGAAAGTGTCAGTGTGCTATTCTGTTCTAAAACTTTTTTGCTGAACCATATTTTCAATCCTTGTGTTTAGGGACAGAGAAGGATAGGCAGGGGACAGTGTCAGTGTCATTGTTGCTAAGCCTCCTGCACAATATACACCTGAAGGTAGCCCTTATTGCTGTTTTTCCCATCTCCCTGCAGGCCATCCATTAAAATGTCTGGAAGGCAACCAAGGAGAGGCAGACAGTCAGGAGGCAAAAAAAGAGGGCAAGCAGGCTCTGTGTCTGGGGGCAACAGTGCTGGTCGTGTACGCGGTGCATTGTCATCAGCACATGGCCATGGGACACGCTTGTCCTTGTTTTCGGCAGCTGGACATGTTGAGCCACATCATGCCGAAGACTTGGTAGAGTGGATGACCAAGCCCACCTCATCCTCCTCATCCTCTCTCACCCAGGCTCAGGGTAGTGGCAAAGCAGCTGCCAAAGCGTCCTCTTCTCTGGTATCATTATCTTCATTAGTCAATCCTTCCCTAGACCCACCATGCCCTCCTCCTGAGGAGTCCCCCGAACTGTTTGAGCACAGTGTTGGGTACATGCTCCAGGAGGATGCCCAGCGTTTGGAAGGATCTGATGATGATACCCAGCTAGAGGAAGGCAGCAGCGTGAGAGCAGAGAGAGGGGATGCTCAAGAAGGACACCAATCTGGCAGTCATGTTCCAGCAGCTGCAGCATACTGCCAGATTGGCTCCAGTGATGAGGAGGGAGGGGATGATGAGGTCACTGACTCCACGTGGGTGCCTAGAAGGAGAGAGGAGGAGGAGGAGGATGAGGAGGAGGCACATCTCCAACGAGGCAGGATGCCCTTGAGTGGCCAGCGTATGGGCAGCACACCGACGGAATCACACCGCAGAGCTCCGCCTGTGCAGGGCGCTGCCTCTGCCCGTCATTCAAAAAGTTCTTTGGTGTGGGCCTTTTTTGAGGCGAGTGCATCAGATCGCACAGCTGCTGTTTGCAACATATGTCTCAAGCGTATATCGCGTGGCCAAAACATCAGCCGCTTGGGCACCACATGCTTGATCAGACATATGTTGACCTGCCATGCAGCTCGTTGGCAAGCCTACCTTAAAGACCCACACCAAAGAACAAAGCTGACCTCTTCTTGCACCACATCAGCTGGGATCTCCAACCCCACTATACCTTCACTCCTCTCTGAAACCTGCTCTGAGAGGAATGAAGGTGTAGAATTAGGTGTGTCACAGGCAAGTACTTGCGGGCACTCTGCTAGCAGTACACCAACGTCCGATTCTAGCAGGCAAATTTCCCTGCCCCAGCTGCTGGACCGTCGAAAGAAGTTCACTCCCAGCCATCCACATGCCCAGCGGTTGAATGCTAGCTTGGCTAAATTGCTAGCGCTTCAACTGCTGCCTTTTCAGTTGGTAGACTCGGCCCCCTTCCGTGAGTTTGTGCAATGTGCGGTTCCTCAGTGGCAGGTTCCCAAACGACACTTTTTCGCACGGAAGGCTATTCCGGCTCTCTACAGGCATGTGGAAGGCAATGTCTTGGCCTCGCTGGACAGGGCGGTCAGCGGTAAGGTGCATATTACCGCTGACTCATGGTCCAGCAGGCATGGACAGGGACGTTACCTTTCTTTCACGGCCCATTGGGTCACTCTTTTGGCAGCTGGGAAGGATGCAGGACAAGGTGCAGTAGTGTTGGAGGTTGTTCCACCCCCACGCCTCCAAAATGCTACTACTGGTTGTGACACACCTCTCTCCTCCACCCCCTCCTCTTCTTCTTCCTCCATGGCCTCTTCCTGTGGTTTGTCCTCGGAACCAGCGGTGCTCCGTAGGCGTTCAAGGGGCTACGCAAGTACGCAGGCAAAAAGATGCCATGCCGTGCTTGCGCTGGTGTGTTTGGGGGACAGGAGCCACACTGGGGCAGAGGTCCTGTCTGCTCTGCAGGGGCAGGCCGAGAGGTGGTTGACGCCACGCCAGCTTAAGCCAGGAATGGTGGTTTGCGACAATGGCACCAACCTCCTCTCCGCCCTCCGACAGGGACAACTGACCCATGTGCCCTGTGTGGCTCACGTCCTTAACCTGGTGGTGCAGCGGTTCTTGGGCAGGTACCCGGGCTTACAGGATGTCCTGAGGCAGGCCAGGAAAGTCTGTGTGCATTTCCGCAGATCTTATAATGCCAGTGCTCGCCTGGCTGAGCTGCAAAAGGAGTTGAACCTGCCCAAGAACCGCCTTATATGTGACATGCCCACCAGGTGGAACTCAACGTTGGCCATGCTGCAGCGGCTGCACACGCAGCAGAGGGCCATCAATGAGTACCTGTGCGACTACGGCACCAGGACAGGGTCAGGGGAGCTTGGTTTTTTTCTCCACGCCAGTGGGGCATGATCAGGGATGCATGCACTGTCCTGGCACCATTTGAGGAGGCCACGAGGATGGTGAGCAGTGACAGTGCATGCATCAGTGACACTGTACCTCTTGTCCACCTGTTGGAGCACACGCTGCGTGGAATAATGGACAGGGCACTTGAGGCAGAACAGAGGCAGGAAGAGGAGGACTTCCTTGCCTCTCAAGGCCCCCTTTACCCAGACAGTGTTCCTTCTGTCCCACCCATCGCACAGGAAGAGGACGAGGAGGAGGAGGAGGAGGATTGTGTCAGCATGGAGGTGGAGCCTGGCACTCAGCAGCATCAACAGCAGCAGTCTTTTAGGGATGATTTACAGTCCCAAGAAACCCGTGGACTTGTACGTGGCTGGGAGGAGGTGGCTGCGGATCATGTCGTCCTTAGTGACCCAGAGGACTCCGGACCGAATGCCTCAGCTAACCTACGCTGCATGGCCTCCCTGATCCTGCAAAGTCTGCGGAAGGATCCTCGTATTCTTCGGATCAAGGAGAGGGACCATTACTGGCTGGCCACTCTCCTTGATCCACGGTACAAGGGTAAGGTTGCGGACCTTATGTTACCGTCGCAGAGGGAGCAGAGGATGAGACAACTCCGGGAGGCCTTGCAGAAAGGTCTGTGCAACGCGTTCCCAGAGACTGGGAGGTTACAAACTCCTGGTCCTGGACAACGAGTTGCTGAGGCTTCGGCCAGTCAAAGAAGGAGCGGTGGGGAAGGTGCCCGTCTGACCGATGCGTTCAGACAATTCTTTAGTCCGCAGCCCCAAAGTATGATCGGTTCCAGCAACCATCGCCAGCGTCTGATAAACATGGTGCAGGAATATCTAGGGGCAAGGTCAGACTTGGACACCTTCCCCACCGAAAATCCTCTGGCTTACTGGGTCTTGAGGATGGATCACTGGCCAGAGCTTGCACAGTATGCAATTGAGCTACTGGCCTGTCCTGCATCCAGCGTTCTTTCGGAACGCACATTCAGTGCTGCTGGAGGATTTATCACGGATCACAGGGTGCGCCTGTCCACCGACTCGGTTGATCGACTGACTTTCATCAAGATGAACCAGTCTTGGATCACCACCAGCTACCACACACCTGATGCTGATATAACAGACTAATTGATTTTAACATGTCACATCCCTTCAAGACTGATGCTGATGCTGAGTGCCTGTGCTGTTATGTTGACTGGCTATCCTCCTCCTCCGAGTCCTCAATGATACGATTGATGATGATAGCTTGGAAGATCATTTTTGTTTATGGGTGCCGCCACCAGTGCCTAACGCCCAATTTTTCAGCCCCTGTTTAACAGGGGCGTGTAATTACAATTTTTGAAGCAATACTTTGCAACAGGGCTCATTGCTGTGCTCCAAGTACAGTATCTGTGAGGGGTTGCAGTGTTGTGCCACCAGTGCCTAAGGCCCATTTTTTCAGCCCCTGTTCAACAGGGGCATGTAATTACAATTCTTGCTCTAATAATTCACAGCAGGGCCCATTGCTGCACCCACCAAGAGTAACTCTGAGGGCTTACAGTGTTATGGCAACGCCACCACCACCACGAAAGGCCCAATTTTTCAGCCCCTGTTCAAAAGGGGCATGTAATTACAATTCTTGATCTAATAATTCACAGCAGGGCCCATTCCTGCACCCACCAAGAGTAACTCTGAGGGCTTACAGTGTTGTGGCAACACCACCACCACCACCACGAAAGGCCCAATTTTTCAGCCCCTGTTCAACAGGGGCATGCAATTACAATTCTTGATCTAATAATTCACAGCAGGGCCCATTGCTGCACCCACCAAGAGTAACTGTCAGGGCTTACAGTGTTGTGGCACCAGCACCACCATCAAAGGCCCAATTTTTACTACCACTGTTCAACAATTATATGTAATTACAATTCCTGATATAATAGTTGACAGCAGGGCGTTCCAGCACCAACCAAGAGTAACTGTGAGTGCTTACAGTGTTGTGCCAACACCAACAACTAAGGGGCCTATTTCTGCAGAGTATATACGGCAGGTCCCTACTTTCAAACATCCAACTTACAAACGACTCCTACTTGCAAACGCAAGAAGACAACAGGAAGTGAGAGGAAATCTACCCCTAGGAAGGAAAATTCTCTCCTGTAAGAATTAATATGGGAGAAAGGTGTCTCCTCTGTACTGATGCTTTATCACCAATCCTTGTTTCAAGAAAAACACCACATTTCAAAAACAGTTGTCATTGGGACGGAAAGTGAGGTGAAATGTTATGAACAGGGGCACAGACAGCAAAACAAATGTTACAGGGGTGATAACCCTTACCTATGTTTTCCAAAAAGTTTAAAAATTGATTTTTGGGCTGGAGCTACACTTAAACAATGTACCTGTTCAAAATTACAAACAGATTCTACATAAGAACAAACCTACAGTCCCTGTCTTGTATGCACCGCCTGTATACGGCTGTTCAGAGTATATAGGGCCTTTTTTATTTTATGTGCAGGGTCCCCCTTAATATCCATACAAGACCCAAAGGGGCTGGTAATGGGCTGGGGTAGGGGGGGGGGTCATGGGGTAGCTATGCCATTTTTCTTAAAGATTTTCATCCATATTACCGGGACCAGACATTACATTAAAGCCGCAAGCAGTTTTAAATGGCTTTTTTTTCCTTTAGAAGTGTCATTTTGTGCAGGGACAGTTCTAAACACGGGAAACACGTGGCACTTCACAGGCATACTTTAGACACCCCCCAGGTACGATATTTAAAGGAATATTTGACTTTTTTTTTTTCACTTTATGCATCATTAAAATGACTGCTCCTGAAAAACGACCGTTTTTAAAACTTATTTTTGCATTGATACATGTCCCCTGGTGCAGAACCCGGGTTCCCAAACCCTTTTTAGGACAATAACATGCATAATAGTCGTTATAATTAGCACTTTAGAATTCGAACGTTCGCATCCATTGTATTTAATAGGGTTCTAATGTTCGTACGAACTTTCGGTCCGTTCGCGGGTTCTGGTGCGAACCGAACCCGGGGGTGTTCGGCTCATCACTATACAGGAGTGGTAATGTTTTCACTAATTGTGTGACATATCGCTCCTCATACGGTAAAAGTACACCAGTCACGAACCAAGCCTCCAAGTCAGCTTATTCCTATACAGAGGGCATAACAGCCACACAGTATACATCTTGTTGGAAGCCACCACATTCTGCTACACCCCGGAGATACCGCTACAGACTGTGCTGTTCAATGTATATGTATGCCGCTGCCATACATACAGGTGATACTCGAAAAATTTGAATATCGTGCAAAAGTTCATTTATTTCACTAATGCAACTTAAAAGGTGAAACTATTATATGAGATAGACTCATTACATGCAAAGCAAGATAGTTCAAGACGTGATTTGTCATAATTGTGATGATTATGTCTTACAGCTCATGAAAACCCCAAATCCACAATCTCAGAAAATTAGAATATTGTGAAAAGGTGCAATATTCCAAGCTCAAAGTGTCCCACTGTAATCAGCTAATTAAGCCATAACACCTGCAAAGGGTTCCTGAGGCTTTAAATGGTCTCTCAGTCTGGTTCAGTAGGAATCACAATCATGGGAAAGACTGCTGACCTGACAGTTGTGCAGAAAACCATCATTGACACTCTCCATAAGAAGGGAAAGCCTCAAAAGGTAATTGCAAAAGAAGTTGGATGTTCCCAAAGTGCTGTATCAAGGCACATTAATAGAAAGTTATGTGGAAGGGAAAAGTGTGGAAGAAAAAACGTGCACAAGCAACAGGGATGACCGCAGCCTGGAGAGGATTGTCAGGAAAAGCCCATTCAAAAGTGTTGAAGACTTTCACAAGGAGTGGACTGAGGCTGGAGTCAGTGCATCAAGAGCCACCACACACTGACGGATCCTGGACATGGGCTTCAAGTGTCGTATTCCTCTTGTCAAGCCACTCCTGAACAACAAACAACGTCAGAAGCGTCTTACCTGGGCTAAAGAAAAACACACCTGGTCTGTTGCTCAGTGGTCCAAAGTCCTCTTTTCTGATGAGAGCAAATTTTGCATCTCATTTGGAAACCAAGGAGCCGGAGTATGGAGGAAGAATGGAGAGGCACACACTGCAAGATGCTTGAAGTCCAATGTGAAGTTTCCACAGTCTGTGTTGATTTGGGGAGCCGTGTCATCTGCTGGTGTTGGTCCACTGTGCTTCATTAAGTCCAAGGTCAACGCAGCCGTCTACCAGGAGATTTGGGAGCACTTAATGCTTCTTTCCGCAGACGAGCTCTAGGGGGGAGGCTGACTTTGTTTTCCAGCAGGACTTGGCACCTGCCCACACTGCCAAAAGCACCAAAACCTGGTTCAATGACCGTGGGATTACTGTGCTTGATTGGCCAGCAAACTCGCCTGACCTGAACCCCATAGAGAACGTATGGGGCATTGCCAAGAGAAAGATGAGAGACATGAGACCCAACAATGCAGAAGAGCTGAAGGCCGCTATTGAAGCATCCTGGTCTTCCATAACACCTCAGCAGTGCCACAGGCTGATCGCTTCCATGCCACGCCGCATTGAGGCAGTAATTGCTGCAAAAGGGGCCCAAACCAAGTACTGAGTACATATTCATGCTTATACTTTTCACAGGTCCGATATTGTTCTGTGTACAATCCTTGTTTTATTGATTGTGTGTAATATTCTAATTTTCTGAGATTGTGGATTTGGAGTTTTCATGAGCTGTAAAGCCATAATCATCACAATTATGACAAATCACGGCTTGAACTATCTTGCTTTGCATGTAATGAGTCTCTCTCATATATTAGTTTTACCTTTTAAGTTGCATTAGTGAAATAAATGAACTTTTGCATGATATTCAAATTTTTTGGAGTATCACCTGTATACTCAGGTTTTTTTTGACCCCCTGCTCGGGTTCTTAAACTCCTTCCCCCCTCTGGGCTCGAGTCTCCAGGGGGCTGGTACATGTTTGCTCCACATAGACAACTGCATTGCAAATAGACAACGAATTGAGCCGAGTGGATGCAACATGTTCCAATTCACCTGGCATCCGGACGTTTTATGTATTATGTTATATGTTTTATGTTGTACAAAGGCTGTGCCTTTGTGTGCCGCCTCAGCTCCCATGCTAAATGGTGACCTAAACCCACCTTCAGTGATTGTTTCCACACTTGAGACTCATGGTTAGCTTGTAAGTATGGGTGGATGTCATACCACTTCCCCTCAATTTTTTATTCCTGCACCTAGTCTGACTCACTGTTTATACACTTTTTAGACACCCTGGCCGCATCTGCTCCTGATCATACTTACATGTATGTGTGTACTGGTTTTGATTATATTTATGGATACATGCAATAAACCTGTTACAGATTAACAGTTCATTACTCATTCCCAATTGCATGGTTTATTTAAAGTCCCAAACCTTTTCAACGCCTTTTACACTGGGACGTTTTTCAGGCGCCTGTAAAGTAGGGTGACCAGACATCCCCGGTTTCAGGGGACAGTCCCTGGACTGAGGACACTGTCCCCAGACCAAATCTGTCCCCGGTTTTGTCCCCTGATTGGATTTGAACAGGGGCTGGGGCAATTTCAAAGACAGGCAGTGCAGAATAAAAAAAAAAAAATCTTAATTACACCCCCCCCCCCGCTCCGCCGCGCCTACTAGCTTAGGGGGGTGTATTTTTTCCATTATCTGTGCCCCTTTCTGATGATCATGTGCTGGTCGGAGCGGAGGGAATATTTCTTCAGTTTGGGATGCATGCCCATTCAGCTCTGCTCGCATGTTCTTTTGCCTTGGCCCCAGTCCCGGCCAGCCGCCTGCCTGCTTATCTCCTTCCCTTCCCTGGCGTAGTGATCTTCCTCCGCTCCCCACCCAGTAGTAGCCGGGCCCCGGAGAGTAAGACTTGACAGGCTGTGAGGCGGGCGGCGACTGGCAGAGAGTCGCTGATTGCCGCCATTACTAGTAAAAAAAAATAATATGTCCTCGGATTTCATTTTAAAAATATGGTCACCTTACTGTAAAGCGCCTGAAAGAAGCCTCATCTGCAATCCCAATGTGAAAACCCGAGTGCTTTCAGAGCCCTTTCACACTGCCAGCGCCCGAAAAACGCTGGTAAAGCTCCGCTAAGATCCCTTTCACATGGGGGGCGTTAAAAAAAGCGCCTCAATGGGAAGGGGCGCTTTAGGAGCGGTGTATTCAACGCCTGAAAAACGCTCCAGTGTGAAAGGGGTCTTGTTTCTCTTGAGGCCCCTTTCACACTGAGGTGCTTTGCAGGCGCTATTGCGCTAAAAATAGCGCCTGCAAAGCGCCCTGAAAAAGCCGCCACTTTGTATCCAATGTGAAAGCCCGAGGGCTTTCACACTGGAGCGGTGAGCTGGCAGGAGGGTAAAAAAAACTTCTGCAAGCCGCATCTTTGAGGCGCAATAGGAGCGGTAAAAATACCGCTCCTATAGCGCCCTTGCCCATTGAAATCAATGAGGTAGCGCCTCCAAAACGCCGCAAAGAGGCGTTATTGCGGGCGTTTTTAACCCTTTTCCGGACGCTAGCGGGGGTTTAAATCACCCTGCTAGCGCCCGCAAATCGCGGCAAAAACAACGGTATATCGGCGCTAAAAATAGCGCCGCTATACCGCCAGCGCATCCAGGGCTTCAGTGTGAAAGTAGCCTTAGGGTACTTTCACACTGAGGCGCTTGGTGCGCTGGCGGTAAAGCGCCGCTATTTTTAGCGGCGCTTTACCGTCGTGTTTGTCGCGATTTTTGCCCGCTAGTGGGGAGATTTTAACCCCCGCTAGCGGACAAAAAAGGGTTAAACCCGCCCGCAAAACGCTGCTGCGGCGGCGGGTTGCAGGCGGTATGGCGGCGCTGCCATATTGATTTCAATGGGCAGGGGCGCTATAGGAGTGGTGTATTCACCGCTCCTACAACGCCTCAAAGATGCGGCTGGCAGGACTTTTTTTACCGTCCTGCCAGCGCACCGCTCCAGTGTGAAAGCCCTCAGGCTTTCACACTGGATAGAAAGAAGCGGCTCTTTCAGGGCGCTTTCCAGGCGCTATTTTTAGTGCAATAGCGCCTGCAAAGCGCCTCAGTGTGAAAGCAGCCTTAGGTATGGAGGTAATTTTGACCCTCACGTCATAGACCTCATTTAAAGTCCCACAGCCCTCCCCTTTCTTTTTTGTTGTGCATAGTCCCCTGCATGTTGTTGAATAATTTGGCCTGTCCTAACAGACAAGCTGAATCAATGTTTACATGCCCCTTATTCATAACCATGTCCATTTCATTATGTTTTTAAACTATTTATATTACAATAAAGTATTTATACCTTTATACTGTGCCCTGTACCTCTGTCACTAAGGTAGCCCCTCTCCCCCCCCCCCCCCCCCGGGGAACTTTTTGCCCATTAAATCAGGACAGTATGATTTGTAAACAGTAGCAGTGTTTGAGGCCTTCAGGTCAATCTGTCAGTCCCAGAGGTCTGTGGTTGCCATGGTGATTGTAAACAATCCGGCCACAAGAAGGATGGGAATGTCACTCACCTCGTACCCTGAGGAAGGCACAGAGGCGTAACGCACAGGGCAGAGTTTTGGAGTGATGTCATTGTTCCAGAAGTCAAAGCGGATGTAAATTCCGAAATAATTACCTTAGTTCAAATGGTCTGATGCCCACAAGGTCTCTTGCTGGCGCCGGCATCTTCCTATCCAATCCTTTGGTGTACATACCTTAGATTAGGAATGAGGGCAAGCATGTGACCAAATTAGGGTGAGCGTGTAGGCGGTGGACCTGTGGAGCTCATCATCATGGTGCAGTTCCATAGAAGACGTACAGTCCACGATGAGCGCTGACATCTCTCCTTACTTCTTACTAGTAAATGATAGTTATATAATACCAAAAAATAATATTAAACCCATACCATGTCCAGTCCCCATCCAGGACAGCCACCAGTCTCCAACAACTGCTCCTCTGTACTACAACAAAATGGCCACCACCCTCACATTGCCATGGTTACACAGAAGGTTTCCACCGGGCCTGCATGTTGACAGCCTGGCTGCTAAATATGAGGGATGTCACCATTGTTATTGATAGAAGAGGTTATACCTCGGTACTGACTGAACCGCATACATCATAATGCCTCATACACAGGGCTTTTTTTCTCACAGAATAGGTGCAGAAACTCCCCCCTTCCGAGACACCCCTTGTCTCCGCCCCCTACGCTCTTCTGAGCACCGCCCCTTCATCCCTACCCACCTCCCAGTACTGTACTGTCCCAAGTGTCATTTTGTGGTGCTAAATAATTTGTATGGAATTTGCTCTTGTCTAAAAACAAGAAAAGCAGTAAAATAGATCCCATGGAGCCAGCAACAATAGATCCCCCAGTAACAATAGACCCCACCCCAGCAACAATAGATCATTCACACAACAATAGACTCTCCCCAGCAACAATGGACCTTACCTCAGCAACAATAGGACACCACCCCAGCAACAATAGATCTGTAACACAACAATAGACTCCCCTAGCAACAATGGCCCCACCCCAGCAACAATAGATCTGTAACACAACAATAGACTCCCCTAGCAACAATGGCCCCACCCCAGCAACAATAGGTCCCCCCAGCAGCAATAGACCTCACCACAGCAACAATAGATCCCTCACACAACAATAGACACCCCCAGCAACAATAGTTACCTCACACAACAATAGCTCCCCCCACACACACACACACAGCAACAATGGACCACCCACAACAAAATACCACCCCCAGCAACAGTAGACCCCCCCAGCAGCCAACATTAATAGACCCTTCAGCATACAGCAACAATAGACCTCTCCCTCAATAGTGGATTACTACTAGCAACATAAGACCCCCACCAGCAACAATAGATCCCCCACCAGCAACAATAGACCCTGACACAAAAACAGATCCCCACTAGTGACAATAGATTGCCCTGCAACCAGCATCAATAGACCCTCCAGCACACCCCACACCCCTTACATACATTTAGTGCTGGAAGTGCCAGAACTGCGTTCCCCCGCGTTCCTGCTGAAAAAAAGCCCTGCTCATACATCATTATATCTCATATAATATAGCTCATGCCTCACTAAACCATATTAAACCTCAGTAAGGTATACAGTCCACACAGCCCTGATCTCTCCTCTTACTTCTTACTAGTGATTGTGAATGATAATTATGTAGCACCCTCTAGCTTAGTGTGCTAGGTGTATACAGTTTGTAAGCTGTAGTGTAGGTAAATTTTAGCTTGGCTGAGAGCCAGGCTGGATTGAATCTGGGTCAGGGATGAGTGACCCAGGGAGACTGGATGACTCATCGAGCAGCACCTCTGGTAACTCCCCTTGCTTGCTGGAACCTTGGAGAAGCTTCCAGACGTAGAGGGTGAAGTCTGGGAGGAGCTGCTTGGAGTATTGATGAGGGCCCCAGCCAATCCTCAGCAGGTGATGGGCACCTCTTAAATACTCTGGAGTCATGCCAGAAGGGGCAGTCGGGTGGAAGATGGAGTGCTGAGGAGGCTGTCGGTGGCCCTTGAGGGTGCCCCCTAGCCTTGGGGGGGGGGCTTACCTCGGGCCTGGGACCCTCTACAACACATAGAGGAAATCCTTCCTGGATGCACAGGAGCAAGGAGAGGACAGCAGGATAGAGTCAGCATGTCCAGGAGATCTCCAGGAGAAGTCAGCTGGGTGGGCTGGTGAGTGAGCAGTCTGGGAGGACTGAGGAGAGAGAAAGACTGTCAGTCTGGGAGGACTGTGGAGAAGTAGCCAGGAGGGCTAGTGAAAGAGGCAGCTGCAGTCAGGCAGGCTGGCAGTGCCTGAAGAGGTGGTGATGCCACAGGGAAGTAAGCTGGACACTGCATTTTACTACACAACCAAAGGGGCCGGGGTCTAATCTGGCTGAGTGCTTTGCCAGAATTATTAAATTGTCCCAGATGAGTCTGTGTTTTTTTTGTGCAAGCAAGTGAAGTGCTGGAGGAAGCAGAGGAGTGTATATAGACTGTAGGATAGTTGTCCCTGAAGAGTTGTCTGAAGTCAAGTGGGCATCCCATAATACCCCTACTCCCCATCCAAGTTTTATCCGCTCAATAAATACAAAAAGGTACTAGACTATTTTCTGACTCTGAAAATTCAGTGTGCCTGGCTGTGTAGGGTGGGGGGATCCCAGTTCTATTTGCGGGTCCTACATGGGGTGCGCTACAATAGAGAAAAACTTTTTGGATGTTTTTGATAGAATAGAGAAGGGTAAAACAAATATATATTTTTTATTTTTTGCTGCTGAAATGTCATTGGGGAGATTTTCTTTCACTTTCTCTCCTAGAGATGCAACATTATGGCAAGCAATAGATTATGCAATTTTCTTTCCTTCTACCACGGGTGGAAAGAAAGAAAATTTCTTGATTCCCCACATCAACAGTCAGTGATGACGGGGGAATCCCTCCCCCAGCGCCAGTGGCGGCTGGTGCTCAAATTTTTTTGAGGGGGGCGTAAACAAACTGAAAAATTCTCAAAAAAACACATCAATTGCAGGCTCACTGCACCCATCAATTGCAGGCTCACTGCACCCATCAATTGCAGCTACTGTGCCCATCAATTGCAGCCACTGTGCCCATCAAACGCACCCACTGTGCCCATCAAACGCACGCACTGCGTCCATCAATTGCAGCCACTGTGCCATCAAACGCAGCCACTGTGCCATCAATTGCAGCCACTGTGCCATCAAATGCCGCCACTGTGCCCATCAAATGCCGCCATTGTGCCATCAAATGCCGCCACTGTGCCATCAAATGCCGCCACTGTGCCATCAAATTTAGCCGGTTCCATACAGCGAATCGCGCTGTGTTTTCTGAATGGCCCGGTGGCGGGGGAAGGAGGAGGGGGTTCGAACATCTGAGTAATCTCATGCGGCAAGATCTCTCTCAGAAGTGGGGATGGGTAACTGTCAAAAACAGGTACCCACACCCCCCCCCCTCCCCTCGAAAGGTGCAAAATGTGGCAGATAAAAATACACCGTTCCCGAGTGTTTTCGAACCTCTCCAAGGGTTTCCGAGTGCATCCGAGCAGCTCCCAGCGGTCTCTGAGTATTTCCAAGTCTCTCCGGCGCCCCTCCTCCACCTCTTACCAAATGCGGCACTGCATACAATAGAATTCAATGTGGAATGAATTATCTTCGTTTCCATTGACTTCTATGGGAAAACTCGCTTTGATATGCGAGTGCTTTGGATTACAGGCATTCTCCTGGAACGGATTATGCTTGTAATCCAAGGTTCCACTGTATATTCAAAACTTTGCTTTGTTTGTGTGGATCAAACATAAAATTCAGTCCTTTATTGATAATGGTGATAAAAAGTCATAAAAACAAAAACGTTTCAGCCCTCAGGCCTTAATCTTGGCTACCATAGAAATTGCACAATGCCTTTAAATTGGCCTGTTTAATTCAGGGGTGTCCAAACTTTTTTCAAAGAGGGCCAGATTTGATGAAGTGAACATGCGTGAGAGCCGACCATTTTGCCTGACATTCTTTGAACCATTAAAATTCGGTCTAAGTGTGTTCGTTTGAGCACCAATACACTGCCCAACAAGAATTCTCTTGCCTTTGTGGCTGTGTGTGAGTAAAGAGATGAGCTCAGGTGTATTATTTGCAGGCCCGGATTTACTCCCTTTGCCGCCCCAAGGCCGGGTCCTTCAATGCCGCCCCCCCCCACCATCACATAGGGGGGGGGGGCGGGGGGCGACGCGCAGGGGTGGTAATCGATTTTTCGCAGACAATGACTGGTGTTGGTGCTTCAATCATTCTGGCACCATGGTTGTTATGGTGTCAGGATGAAATGCATTGTTTCTATCATTACATTGTAATATAAAAAGAAATAGTTCAACTCACCATAAAGCAGAATGAGTGGGAGCCCTGAGCGTGTCACTTGCCACCGTCGCTTGTCACCAGATGGGAATGTCACTTACCACGCTGCCTGCCACTACATGGGAATGTCACTTGCACTCTCTGCCCCCGTCTCTCACTCTCCATCTGCCTCTGTCTCTCTCTGCCTCTCTCTTTGCCTCTGTCTATTTCTCTCTCTCTTTCTCTCTTTGCCTCTCTCTTTCTCTCTCTCTTTGCCTCTGTCTCTCTCTCTCTCTTTGCCTCTGTCTCTCTCTCTCTCTTTGCCTCTGTCTCTCTCTCTCTCTTTGCCTCTGTCTCTCTCTCTCTCTTTGCCTCTGTCTCTCTCTGCCTCTGTCTCTCTTTGCCTCTGTCTCTCTCTGCCTCTGTCTCTCTCTGCCTCTGTCTCTCTCTGCCTCTGTCTCTCTCTGCCTCTGTCTCTCTCTGCCTCTGTCTCTCTCTGCCTCTGTCTCTCTCTGCCTCTGTCTCTCTCTGCCTCTGTCTCTCTTTGCCTCTCTTGCGCTCTTTGCCTCTCTCGCGCTCTTTGCCTCTCTCGCGCTCTTTGCCTCTCTCGCGCTCTTTGCCTCTCTCTCGCTCTCTCTTTGCCTCTCTCGCTCTCTCTTTGCCTCTCTCTTTGCCTCTCTCGCTCTCTCTTTGCCTCTGTCTCTCGCTCTCTCAGTGCCTCTGTCTCTCTCTCAGTGCCTCTGTCTCTCTCTCTCAGTGCCTCTGTCTCTCTCTCTCAGTGCCTCTGTCTCTCTCTCTCAGTGCCTCTGTCTCTCTGCCTCACTCTCTCTTTGCCTCTGCCGCTCTGTCTCTGCCTCCGTCTCTCTCCCCAGTCTGTGTTCCTCCTCACCTGCTCTTCCTGCATCATGGACATAGGTCCGGAGGATAGGAGGAGGCGGCCGCCATGTTTGTTCAGTGTCCCGGGCACTGCGATTGGGCGTATGGAGGTCATGTGCAGAGGGGGGAGTTCAGGATCATGGACAGGCCAGGCCCACACCGCACATGACCCCCATGGCCCAATCACAGTGCGCCGGACTTTGAAAAATGGCGGCCGGAGCTTCAGGCGGCCGGGGACACAGTAAATGAATTTTAGGAGGACTTGTCTCCTCCACGGCGCCGCCCTTTCACACAGTGCCGCCCCGAGGCCTGGCCTTGTTGGCCTTGTGGGAAATCCGGCCCTGATTATTTGGATATACCGTATTTATCGGCGTATAACACGCACCTTCATTTTAAGAGGGAAGTTTCAGGAAAAAATAAAAAATTTTAAATAAAGAACTGTGAAGCAAAATAAGGGTCAGTGCCCATCTGCAGCCACACAAATGGCCATATGCAGACCCACCATTGCCAGGAACGTGGGACGCGATTGGCCCGCAGGCCGGACTTTGGACATGCCTGGTTTAATTGGATGGTCTGGCTTCCACCCATTATTGATCGTGTAATCAGAAAAGACACAAAAATCTAAAATAAAATTACGGGGTTCCATGCATTGCAATGTGTATCATATTTCAATAATATATCACAAATTTTACAAAATAAAGAAACAATGGCTAAAGAAGAAAGAGCCACAAAAAAACGTGTAAAGTATAGAGGGATAAATCACATTTCTATTTAATAGATATAGAGCCATATCCCACCTTTGGTTAGGACCATGGGGAAACATGGGTCTGCATCGCATAGTAGCCCATTATGTGACACTTATCTGCAGGAGAAGCCCGCGATGTCCCTGTCTTCCTCGCTGGCAGCGAGCGTCCATTCTTCACCCCTCTTCCACCCGGGCCGCGAACTCCGGCTCTGTGACTGGCCGGAGTTGCATGACATCACTCCCGCGCATGCGCGCGGGAGCCGCCTGTCACGGCATGACCCCAGCTTGAAATGGCACAGCGTGCCCTTTCAAGTCGGCGCATTCGCAGAAGAGGCATTCGTTCGGGGACATTGCAACTATCTCCCAAACCGTGGAGGTTTAGGAAATATTTCAAGCACCTACAGGTAAGCCTTAATCTAGGCTTACCTGTAGGTGAAAGTTGTCCCTGAGGGTTTACAACCACTTTAATTACAATAAGTAAGTAATATACAAATAATTATTATATGTTGTTTTTAAGGTAATTTACTATATTTTCAAAATCTGTACTCAAGCAGGTGGCTTAACGGACAAATTACTGAAGTTTGAAGTCATAACTTCAAACCAGTAATTTCACAGTAAATAGATAATTAATAAATTATTATCTTTTTTTTAAAAAAACATAAAAGTTTATGGAAGAAAAAGGAAATACAAGAATGAAGTCACAGCTCTAATTTGGCAGGTAACAAATATGCGGTGAAGTAATATGTTGGATAACATGAACAATCAGAAACGTAGTCTGTTAAAGTGGAGTTCCACCCAAAAATGGAACTTCCACTTTTTGGAACCCTCCCCCCCCTCCGGTGTCACATTTGGCACCTTTCAGGGGGAGGGGGGAGCAGATACTTGTCTAATACAGGTATTTTCTCCTACTTCCTGGCATAGATCACCTCAGTGATCTACGCCACTTCCGGCGCCTTCTCTGCGCCCCCGCTGGCTTCTGGGAGACACACAGCTCCCAGAACACAGTGGGGACCAGTGAAGACACGCAGCGCTACTCGCGCATGCGCAGTAGGGAACCTGGAAGTGAAGCCGTAACGCTTCATTTCCTGATTCCCTCACCGAGGATGGTGGTGGGGGCAGCCGAGAGCCGAGCGATTGCTCGACCTCGGCTACCCGACATCACGGGCACCATGGACAGATAAGTGTCCATATATTAAAAGTCAGCAGCTGCTTATTCACATTGTGAACCGTTCTAGGTGTTTCATCATTAAAACAGTCATACAACTTTTGTGCTAATGGAATATTGTCTCTTGGCCTTGGAAGCCTGGCCGTGCTTTCTTTAATGGATTGCTTTTGTCCAATGCTGCCTACGTGACTTTGGCTGAAGCCACAGCTGCCGCGAAAACATGTCAACGCCTTGGCACATGTTATGAGGACGACTCCGGTTTCCCATGTTGACTAGAGACCGCAGGGTTCCAAGCTTCAACAACAAACTCAAATGCAAGGTGACTCCTGTGAAACCAGGAAGGGCACATCTGGAGAATGCGGGCGTTGATCCCACTACCTCTCACATGCTAAGCGAGCGCTCAACCACTTAAGCTAATCCCCCTTGGCTTGAGCTCTTTTTGGTGCTATGGCTGATCCCTGGCCTCTTATCTGCTATGCATCATATATGCAGTTTTGCTAAATTCACAAACCTGCTCTGGCTGCTGGACACCAGGACATCAGAAGAAGGTGGTTTAAAAAAAAAAAATCACAACGCCTAATAAGTTCTAGACACTAAACAGCCTTGACGGATTCCACTGGACTTGAAATTGGGGGCGAGAGCTACCTGGGGCGCTATCGACATAGAGACCATAATTGCATTGGCCAAGAATCGAACCCAGGATTCCCGCATGGCAGGCAAGAATTCTACCACTAAACCACCTATGATCCACATAATCACATGCCCCCATCACCCCCACTCAGCTGGCCTAGGAGAGACCAGCTTTCAGCCACGCTTGATTTGGGATTAGCTTGTGGAAATCAATGGAAACGCCTCGTCATCTACATTGTTGTGAATTGGCCAGATGGACCCACGCCCTATGGGATCGGCAGCAAACTAGATGCAACAAGAGCAGAGTGGCGCAGTGGAGAGCGTGCTGGGCCCATAACCCAGAAGTCGATGGATCGAAACCATCCTCTGCTATGTTGACTTTTCCTATGCCAATCAATATTTGCTTGCGGGGCCAAAGGGCTTTCTTTCACACAAAGAGAACTTGAACCTGATTCTGGTGATTAAACAAGTCCAAAACTCTCAGCATAAGGATGGCACTTGCAACTCTAGCGCTAATGGAATATTGTCTCTTGGCCATGGAAGCCTGGCCATGCTTTCTTTAATGGATTGCTTTTGTCCAATGCTGCCTGCGTGACTTTGGCTGAAGCCACAGCTGCCACGAAAACGTGTCAACGCCCAGACCATATCGGCCCCATAAAGAATGAGAAAGAACATCTGGTTACAAAGGATTGGGAGATGGCAAAGGTATTTAATTTATTCTTCTCCTCAGTCTTCACGAGGGAATAAGGGGGCTTCAGTAACCAAAACTGCAGTGTTTATCCTCATGACACATCACAGGATGCACCCTCATGGCTAACAGAGGACAGAATTAGAAATAGACTTGGGAAACTTAACATTAAAGTGGATGTAAACCCGACATTTTTTTTTCAGGCTTGCACTATACAGTATAGGATTTCCTATCATCTGTGCCCAGCCTTGCCATAAATAGTTAATCCAGCTCTGAGCAATCCTCTTATCTTTTTTCAGTGATTTACATATCTTGTGCAGGAGCCTGAGAGAGACATTCTGTGTACTAAGTTCACAATTCACATCCCCCTCCCCTCTTCTTCAGCTCTCCCAGGATTGGCTGCCTTTCCTGTGTTTTGACTGGATGTTTCTCATCATGGGGTGTGATCCACAGAAGGAGGAAATGAATGGTGCAGAGAACTCACAGGACAGGACAGTCAGCAGAATATACAAAGACAAGTGATTTGATTTAGGGGAGATGTATCTAGTAAGAACTGGGCAGAGGGGAAGCTCCAGTGATCTGATTATTGTTATTGTGCAGTGTGTGTGTCTGAGGTCACCTGATCAAAGTTCCAACATTCCTTTTGATCACCAGGATGTGTTATGTGGGGGCGGGGTGGATGTCTCTCTTTTCATAATTACATAATTTAAGCTGAATGAGCTTAAAGCTTACAGCCTACCCATGTCAACTGACTGCTCCCACCAAGTCCCTACACGAGTCACCCGACTGCTCCCACCAAGTCCCTACACAAGTAACCCGACTGCTGCCACCAAGTCCCTACACGAGTCACCCGACTGCTCCCACCAAGTCCCTACACGAGTCACCCGACTGCTCCCACCAAGTCCCTACACAAGTAACCCGACTGCTCCCACCAAGTCCCTACACGAGTCACCCGACTGCTCCCACCAAGTCCCTACACAAGTAACCCGACTGCTCCCACCAAGTCCCTACACGAGTCACCCGACTGCTCCCACCAAGTCCCTACACGAGTCACCCGACTGCTCCCACCAAGTCCCTACACAAGTAACCCGACTGCTCCCACCAAGTCCCTACACGAGTCACCCGACTGCTCCCACCAAGTCCCTACACGAGTCACCCGACTGCTCCCACCAAGTCCCTACATGAGTCACCTGACTGCTCCCACCAAGTCCCTACACAAGTAACCCGACTGCTCCCACCAAGTCCCTACACGAGTCACCCGACTGCTCCCACCAAGTCCCTACACGAGTCACCCGACTGCTCCCACCAAGTCCCTACATGAGTCACCTGACTGCTCCCACCAAGTCCCTACACAAGTAACCCGACTGCTCCCACCAAGTCCCTACACGAGTCACCCGACTGCTCCCACCAAGTCCCTACACGAGTCACCCGACTGCTCCCACCAAGTCTCTACACGAGTCACCTGACTGCTCCCACCAAGTCCCTACACGAGTCACCCGACTGCTCCCACCAAGTCCCTACACAAGTAACCCGACTGCTCCCACCAAGTCCCTACACGAGTCACCCGACTGCTCCCACCAAGTCCCTACATGAGTCACCTGACTGCTCCCACCAAGTCCCTACACAAGTAACCCGACTGCTCCCACCAAGTCCCTACACGAGTCACCCGACTGCTCCCACCAAGTCCCTACACGAGTCACCCGACTGCTCCCACCAAGTCCCTACATGAGTCACCTGACTGCTCCCACCAAGTCCCTACACAAGTAACCCGACTGCTCCCACCAAGTCCCTACACGAGTCACCCGACTGCTCCCACCAAGTCCCTACACGAGTCACCCGACTGCTCCCACCAAGTCCCTACACGAGACACCCGACTGCTCCCACCAAGTCCCTACACAAGTAACCCGACTGCTCCCACCAAGTCCCTACACGAGTCACCCGACTGCTCCCACCAAGTCCCTACACGAGTCACCCGACTGCTCCCACCAAGTCCCTACATGAGTCACCTGACTGCTCCCACCAAGTCCCTACACAAGTAACCCGACTGCTCCCACCAAGTCCCTACACGAGTCACCCGACTGCTCCCACCAAGTCCCTACACGAGTCACCCGACTGCTCCCACCAAGTCTCTACATGAGTCACCTGACTGCTCCCACCAAGTCCCTACACAAGTAACCCGACTGCTCCCACCAAGTCCCTACACGAGTCACCCGACTGCTCCCACCAAGTCCCTACATGAGTCACCTGACTGCTCCCACCAAGTCTCTACACAAGTAACCCGACTGCTCCCACCAAGTCCCTACACGAGTCACCCGACTGCTCCCACCAAGTCCCTACACGAGACACCCGACTGCTCCCACCAAGTCCCTACACAAGTAACCCGACTGCTCCCACCAAGTCCCTACACGAGTCACCCGACTGCTCCCACCAAGTCCCTACATGAGTCACCTGACTGCTCCCACCAAGTCTCTACACAAGTAACCCGACTGCTCCCACCAAGTCCCTACACGAGTCACCCGACTGCTCCCACCAAGTCCCTACACGAGTCACCCGACTGCTCCCACCAAGTCCCTACACGAGTCACCCGACTGCTCCCACCAAGTCCCTACATGAGTCACCTGACTGCTCCCACCAAGTCTCTACACAAGTAACCCGACTGCTCCCACCAAGTCCCTACACAAGTAACCCGACTGCTCCCACCAAGTCCCTACACGAGTCACCCGACTGCTCCCACCAAGTCCCTACACGAGTCACCCGACTGCTCCCACCAAGTCCCTACACGAGTCACCCAACTGCTCCCACCAAGTCCCTACACGAGTCACCCGACTGCTCCCACCAAGTCCCTACACGAGTCACCCGACTGCTCCCACCAAGTCCCTACACGAGTCACCCGACTGCTCCCACCAAGTCCCTACACGAGTCACCAGACTGCTCCCACCAAGTCCCTACACGAGTCACCCGACTGCTCCCACCAAGTCCCTACACGAGTCACCCGACTGCTCCCACCAAGTCCCTACATGAGTCACCTGACTGCTCCCACCAAGTCTCTACACATGTAACCCGACTGCTCCCACCAAGTCCCAACACGAGTCACCCGACTGCTCCCACCAAGTCCCTACACAAGTAACCCGACTGCTCCCACCAAGTCCCTACACGAGTCACCCGACTGCTCCCACCAAGTCCCTACACGAGTCACCCGACTGCACCCACCAAGTCCCTACACGAGTCACCCGACTGCTCCCACCAAGTCCCTACATGAGTCACCTGACTGCTCCCACCAAGTCTCTACACAAGTAACCCGACTGCTCCCACCAAGTCCCTACACGAGTCACCCGACTGCTCCCACCAAGTCCCTACACGAGTCACCCGACTGCTCCCACCAAGTCCCTACACAAGTAACCCGACTGCTCCCACCAAGTCCCTACATGAGTCACCCGACTGCTCCCACCAAGTCCCTACATGAGTCACCCAACTGCTCCCACCAAGTCCCTACACAAGTAACCCGACTGCTCCCACCAAGTCCCTACACGAGTCACCCGACTGCTCCCACCAAGTCCCTACACGAGTCACCCGACTGCTCCCACCAAGTCCCTACACGAGTCACCCGACTGCTCCCACCAAGTCCCTACACGAGTCACCCGACTGCTCCCACCAAGTCCCTACACGAGTCACCAGACTGCTCCCACCAAGTCCCTACACGAGTCACCCAACTGCTCCCACCAAGTCCCTACACAAGTAACCCGACTGCTCCCAACAAGTCCCTACACGAGTCACCCGACTGCTCCCACCAAGTCCCTACACGAGTCACCCGACTGCTCCCACCAAGTCCCTACATGAGTCACCTGACTGCTCCCACCAAGTCCCTACACAAGTAACCCGACTGCTCCCACCAAGTCCCTACACGTGTCACCCGACTGCTCCCACCAAGTCCCTACATGAGTCACCTGACTGCTCCCACCAAGTCCCTACACAAGTAACCCGACTGCTCCCACCAAGTCCCTACACGAGTCACCCGACTGCTCCCACCAAGTCCCTACACGAGTCACCCGACTGCTCCCACCAAGTCCCTACACAAGTAACCCGACTGCTCTCACCAAGTCCCTACATGAGTCACCCGACTGCTCCCACCAAGTCCCTACATGAGTCACCCAACTGCTCCCACCAAGTCCCTACACAAGTAACCCGACTGCTCCCACCAAGTCCCTACACGAGTCACCCGACTGCTCCCACCAAGTCCCTACATGAGTCACCTGACTGCTCCCACCAAGTCCCTACACAAGTAACCCGACTGCTCCCACCAAGTCCCTACACGAGTCACCCGACTGCTCCCACCAAGTCCCTACACGAGTCACCCGACTGCTCCTACCAAGTCCCTACACAAGTAACCCGACTGCTCCCACCAAGTCCCTACACGAGTCACCCGACTGCTCCCACCAAGTCCCTACACGATTTACCCGACTGCTCCCACCAAGTCCCTACACGAGTCACCCGACTGCTCCCACCAAGTCCCTACACAAGTAACCCGACTGCTCCCACCAAGTCCCTACACGAGTCACCCGACTGCTCCCACCAAGTCCCTACACGATTTACCCGACTGCTCCCACCAAGTCCCTACATGAGTCACCCAACTGCTTTTACCAAGTCCCTACACGAGTCACCTGACTGCTCCCACCAAGTCCCTACACGAGTCACCTGACTGCTCCTACCAAGTCCATACATGAGTCACCGGACTGCTCCCACCAAGTCCCTACATGAGTCACCCGACTGCTCCCACCAAGTCCCTACACAAGTCACCTGACTGCTCCCACCAAATCCCTACACGAGTCACCCGACTGCTCCCACCACGTCCCTCGACTGCTCCCACCAAGTCCCTACACGAGTCACCAGACTGCTCCCACCAAGTCCCTACACAAGTCACCCGACTGCTCCCACCAAGTCCCTACATGAGTCACCTGACTGCTCCAACCAAGTCCCTACATGAGTCACCGACTGCTCCCACCAATGCTAATTTTTAGCTCTGATCGCTGTATAAATGTCAATGGTTCCAAAAAAGTGTCAAAAGTGTCCACCACAATGTCGCAGTCCCGCAAAAAATCGCTGATCACCACCATTACTAGTAATAAAAAAAAAAAAAGAATAATAAAAATGACATGAATCTATCCCCTATTTTGTAGACGCTATAACTTTTGCGCAAACCAATCAATATACGCTTATTGCGATTTCTTTTACCAAAAATATGTAGAAGAATACATATATAAACCTAAACTGAGGAAGAAATTAGTTTTTTTATATTTTTTGGGGGGATATTTATTTAAGCAAAAAAAAAATCTATTTTTCAAAATTGTCGCACTTTTTTGTTTATAGCGCAAAAAATAAAAACTGCAGAGGTGATCAAATACCCTCAAAAGAAAGCTCTATTTGTGGTAAAAAAAGTAAGTCCATTTTGTTTGGGTACAGCGTCGCTTGACCGCTCAGTTGTCAGTTAAAGAGACGCAGTGCCGTATCGCAAAAAATGCCATGGTCATTAAGGGGGCAAATCCTTCCGAGCTTAAGTGGTTAATAGCAAACATCTTTATACTTACCTGTTTTGTGCAATGGAATTACACAGAGCGGCCCCAACCCTCCTCTTCTCAGTTCCATTGCTGGTGATGATGTCAGTGAAATAAAATAAGCCCCACCAAATATGTCAGAGGGATACAATTATTTATATTCTTAAAACTAAAGGAGCGAGATATATTCCAGGCTTCTCAATTTCTAATGCCGCGTACACACGACCATTTTTCTCGTCGGGAAAACTGTCATTTTTTCACTTGGACGAGAAAAGCGGCCGTGTGTAGGCTCTCCAGCAGTTTTCCTGACGAGAAAACCGCAGAGAAAAATTAGAACATGCACTAATTTTTCTCGTCGCGAATCGCTGCATTTTTTTCCTTGGCAGTTTTCCCATAGGGAAACACTGCTAGGGAGCCTACACACGGCCGGTTTTCTCGACCAAGAGTGGTCCCCCCCCTCCCGCCGCCATCCGGTGCTTCTCCGGGCTCTCCCGTGCGATCGGGGACCCGGAGCGAATCTTCCGGCGTCGTTGGTGGGTCACGTGATGAGCATAGACATGACTGGTGACCAGATGGTCACCAGTCATCTCTATGATCGTCGGAGGCCCGGGCACGATGTGATGACGTCACGCCCGGGCCTCAAATGTAAACAAAGCCGCCATTGTGGCTGTAAGTATGAGATCAGTGAAAAAAATGTCACTGATCTCATGCTTTCCAGCCTGGAGGAGAGATGTGGGGTCTTATTGACCCCGCATCTCTCAATAAAGAGGACCTGTCACATACATTCCTATTACAAGAGATGTTTACATTCCTTGTAATAGGAATAAAAGTGATCAAAAAAAAAAAAAAAGTTAAATAATTGTAAAAAAAAAAAAAAAATAAGTAAAAAAAAAAAATAATAATAATAAAAAAAAAAAAATTAAAACGCCCCTGTCCCCGGTAGCTCGCGATCAGAAGCGAATGCACACGTAAGTCGCCCACATATGTAAACGCCGTTCAAACCACGCATGTGAGGTATCGCCGCGTGCGTTAGAGCGCATGCAACAATTCTAGCACTAGACCTCCGCTGTAATTCTAACCTGGTAACCTGTAAAAAAAATTAAAGCGTCACCTATGGAGATTTTTAAGTACCGAAGTTTGGCGCCATTCCATGAGTGTGCGCAATTTTAAAGCGTGACATGTTGGGTATCTATTTACTCGGCGTAACATCATCTTTCATATTTTCTCAAAAAATTGGGCTAAAGCCTCGTACACACGAACGAGTTTCTCTGCAAAAACCAGCAAGAAACTTGCTGGCAGAGATTTCTTGCAGAGAAATTTGTTCGTGTGTATGGTTTCTCGTCAAGAAAAGCGACAAGAATCTCGACGAGAAAATAGAGAACCTGCTCTCTATTTTCTCGTCGAGATTCTCGTCAGCCTGTTTCTCGACGAGAAAATTGTGTGTGTGTACACTTACCTTTTCGCCGGGAAGCCCGCGCATGCTCGAAATGACTTCGACGCATGCGCGGTAGCTTCCTAGGCATATGTAGGGTGAACAAAGATGGCGGCGACGACATCGAATGTGACGAGCGCATGCTCGTCGTATTCGATGACATCACCGCGTTCGCTCCATTCAAAGAACAGCGGGTTCTTTGAAAGGAGTGTGTGTACACTCGGCCGGGACAAGTTTCTTGTCCAAGAATCTCGTCGAAAAAAACGACATGTTTTTTTCGACTAGAATCTCGGCCGTGTGTACGAGGCATTACTTTACTGTTTTGTTATTTTTTAATTCATAAAACCATTTTTTTTTTTTAAAAAAGGCGTTTGAAAAATTATTGCGCAAATATCGTGCAAGAAAAAATGTTGCAATGACCGTCATTTTATTCCCTAGGGTGTCTGCTAAAAAAACATATATAATGTTTGGGGGTTCTGAGTAATTTTCTAGCAAAAGAATGATGATTTGTACATGTAGGAGAGAAGTGCTAGAATAGGCCCAGTATTGAAGTGGTACAAAAAGCCCTGTATGGAAGTGGTTAATTTGATAGTTTGATAGCAGCGCAGCCATTGGCTCCCGCTGCTGTCAATCAAATCCAATGACGCAGACCCTGGGGGGCGGGGCCGAGTCCGGCATTCTGTGTCTATGGATGCAAATGCTGGACTCGGGAGCTCGCCCGCACGGTAACCCTCCAGGGAGAGCGCATCTCCTAGGGCGTTTTCCGATGCGGGGAGGAGCTGCGAGCGCCGTTGGGGGACCCCTGAAGTCGAGGATCGGGGGCCACTCTGTGCAAAACGAACTGCACAGTGGAGGTAAGTATGACATGTTTGTTATTTAAAAAAAAAACTAGGGTTTACAACCCCTTTAAGGTTAAAGTTCAATCATTCTCAATAAGCCCAGCGGGATGACACCCGACCGGAAACACCCACAGGATGCAAGCGATGTGTAGCAGAGCAGGTCTCAAGAGTGCCGACAGCATCTGCAGGGAATGCGGCCTGGCCGGTCCGAGCCCAAATGGGGAGGTTTCCAGGAAGGATGGCATGTCCCCATCCTTACCCTACTTGTCTGGAACCTCTCCTTGCCACTAATCACTGTCCCCGTCAGACGGATGACCTGTCCCTACATTACCCACATGTGAAAATGCGCACCAAGCCTGGGAGCCAGGCCCTAAATAGGTTCTGCCTGATCCAAGATGGCTACCAGAATCACATGGAGTGGCAGCATCTAACCGGATCGCTTCCCCAGTGACCCAGGAAGCAATAGAGGAACCATGTTCCTCTTGACTTCCCCTCCAACTGCAATGCCACTGCAGTTGAGCACAACTTTCAGTGGAGAAAGTAGACTGCACCTCCCTACAAGCTGAAATGTAATTTGCTTTTATTTGACCTTGCATGGTTCCTCCTTTACTAGCTCCTACCTAGAGCATTTCTGTTTTCATTACATACCTTATTTTAGACCCTGAATGTCACTGAATCTCCGTGCTTCTCTATGCAATTCAGGCAGTCCATGGCTGGTGGGAGGGTCTGGCATGGTGCTATACACATCTTCCTGAAATCATCACAGCGCCCCGCCTTATACTCCTGTAGCTGGGTGTCACTTTATGGTGTACTTTAAGACTACTTCATGTGCAAGTGAACCCGGATCTCCCTGGATTTCTATTGGACAATGCATCGGCCACTGCTTGATTATGGAGGACAGAGTGCATGGTGGGACTTGTGGTACAGGGAGAGTTTGGACACCGGTGCTGTAGGTACTAAATAGACTACTGTACCCATGGTGCAGCTGTACATCCACAGTGCATTGCCCGGTGCAAGGTCTGCTGGGGACTGACTATTTAAAGGAAGGAGGAGCAACACGCGGGTCTCTTTGGACATCGCCCGCCCAGCAAAGGGGAACCTGTGTTGGGGCCTGTCGCTCTTGTATAGGCCGGAGAGCCTGGGCCTAGCGTACCAGAGGAGCCTGCCTGAAAGGAAGGAAGAGTCTACATCGAGAGAGCCTGCTGACTTTCTCGGAGCGTCCAAGAGTCAACTCATCTACCAACCTCCCTTTGGGTTGTCTGAAGGATCGGAGACTACAGGCGGTAGTGAGACTGTGTGCTGGAGCACCAACCACGGAAGTCAGTCGAACGGACTGGTCCGGTCGGGTGAGAGAGCACTTGCTCAGGATTTCTTGACTGTTCGATAGGCCCAGTATCCCTTTGTTTAGGGCCCACCGTCACCAGAGCAGTACACTACGCATCAGAGGGACAGTGTGTTGTGCAGTTAGAGTTGAGCTTCCTATTGTTCGTGACTTCACATTAGAAAGTTCGAATATCAAACAACTAACTATTTGACACCCCTTGGATTACAAAACTACCAAGTGCACCACCGCTGCTAGCGAAGATTCTTTCCATTGGAGTAACTGTGTGTGAAGTAGTCAGGCCTGACTGTAACTCAAGGAGTCATTGTTTGGGCGCCATATTGCCCACGAGGGGGAAGCTCGCGAGCGTAGTTTATTCAAGGACATTTAGCGTGTATAAGATTTGTTATAAATTAGTACCTTTTATATGTTCATCATTTGACATTGCAGGGCTCTGCATAAGTAAATGTATATTTGTTTAACCTGATATTTCTATCCAGTAAAGTACTTGTGGTTAAGTAAACACGTTGTGTGGAGTATTAACTGTTCCAGTAGAGACGGTCAGCCCAGGTAACTCAATCTTTAACTGTGACTGTATGTTTTATTGCGGTATTGTGATCCCTATAGCTTAGCGGGTTTCACAATCCCATCTGCTGATAGCTGTGCCAAGGGAGGTTAGAGACAGTTTCTGGGGGTTGACAGCAGTACCTTACAGGCCCAAAACTATACCAGCAGCCCTCTTAGCTGGGGGTATTGCTACACTCCTCTTAAGAGCACTCAGCTCTGATGCAAGCAGTGATCTGGATCTTGGGAGGAGTTATGTAAATACCAAAATGCCTTGATGGGTGGATGTGAGTCTGGAGGAGTGGGAGTTTGCATGCAGTTTGCTCTAGGTCATGGGTGCTCAGCCTGTGGCCCTCCAGCTGTCCCATCATGCCTCTGCCTTTGGGAGTCATGCTTTTAACTGTCATTTCCACTGCCTCATGGGATTTGTAGTTCTGCCACAGGTTGAGCACCCATGCTCTAGGTAATGCCCACGTGTGATGCTAAGCCTCCATAATCAAAATAAGTGAAATCCAATGGATGATAGGGGCAGGCCAGGGACAGTCAAGCTGGAAAGAGAAGCGCTAGATGATGCTGAATGTCCGTTTGGCAGAAAATAAGGCAGGCTCTATGTGACTTGCTTCAGATTCTAATGCATATTGTGAATAGCTCACAGTGTGCAGTGAAATCAGAGTAAGCAAGATCAATGCAGGAGATGAGTCTATACAACTGTGCAAGACTGAAGGGAAGGCTGGAGGTCAGATTTCATTTTCCAGATGTTCCCATTACTTTACCATTGCTCCACCGTTTTTCGCACCGAACATAGTGTAGATATTCGTTGGTTTCCATCAGTTTATAAATCGTGATTCCCTTGTGTTTCCCCCTGAACCTCCGCTTTTTATATCTGATGGTGTGGGTGTATCGGCACGTACAAACATTTTAACAATTCCGTAATTATGCTAATCCCTTATTATATTTCATTTTCAAACAATCATTTTTTATTTTTTTTTAGGAATAGGGAATAAGGTGGTAATTGTTTTTGGATTACAGGAGCCCCAGGTAAGTAATTGCCTCTTAGAAAACTGCCAGGATTGACAGTGACACAAAAGAAAGCGTGTAATAAATAGAGACAGGGCTGCACTGTATAACCTGTAGTCTGGTAAACATCTCAGGAGCCGTGTAGTGAGCAGATGGGAATGACTACAACGTGTTTCGCTCATTTGCAATTTCAACTTTAGCAGCATGTTTGCTCATTTCAGAACTCAACGTGGCGAAGCTGTCATGGTGTCCAGTATTCTGGCATGTAACTGGCTTTGTAATCATAAAAGCTAATCTCTAGGCAAGCCACTAAATACAGAGCTGAAATACATACATGGCAGCAGTTTTACTTGCTAATATATTTGTAATGTGTCCTTGTCACATTGCAGTGTGAGACTGCTGACCTCACTTTTCTCTACTGCAGTTAATACAGTTTGATCAGAAACCTGCCCACAACCTTCTGATTAGACAGTGAAAGGGTGGCAGCAAACTGATGAAGGCATCTTAGAGATTATTAGTGTAGCGGGGTCTTCAAAGTTAGTGGGATACACCTGGGGGTAGAGAGACCCAGGTGTGTAATTATGTCAGGGATTAGACCCCTTTTTCTTATTCGTGGAGGATTGGGTGGTGTAATATTCTCTTTGACCAGTGGGTGTCAGTGTACCTATTGGCTCGAGGTAGAATCACTACCACAGTGCTACCCTTCTTTGTCCCTTCCTGGAGATGGTACGGCTGGGGCGGGGAACCCGCCGTGGTGTCGATGGGAGGAGATAAAAGGGGGAGACGCCCTCGCCACGAGGTCTTTTGGGGAGGGGATCATCCCTTCACGCACCCAGGCACCTTAGGCCTGGGTGCGGCCGGTTCAAGGTTCCGGCCTAGGTGCCCAAGGCCTGGCCGGAACGAAGATGGAGTCCATCCCGGGCACCTTCAGCCTGGGGTGAGGTACTATTAAGGAGGCCTGGGACCCGGTGACTCCGACTGGGTCCCGCGAGGGTGAAGTTGCTCCAGGGCGCCCCTTGCGAGGGGACCCGCATCTGAGGTGAGGAGGCTGGGGGGGGTCACCCGTCCGAAGACCCGGTGTAGCGTCAACCCGGTGACGGATGGGCCTTCAGTAACTCCCTTGGAGGACATCTTCCCCTGATATGGGCTACAGCGCAGCGGAGGAGCTTTCATCAAGATTCCTGCAACCCCTGGTCATAGCACAGGGAGTGTAGGGACTAGGAACCTGTACAGTGCCTCGACCTGCTTCCCCATCGTATCATGCCGTTGCATTTGACTGTATGTGGAGATACGCAATAAACCTGAGTTTGGACTTTGATGGGTGTATGGACTCTGTTGATGGGAACAAAGGGAGATTCCGGCACGGAAGGACTGACCCTCATAACCAGCACACATTTGGCCCGAGGAAAAGATTGATATTGGCCTTCACCTCACCCACATGCATGGGGAGGACATGGGCCGTAGCGCACCTCACTCTGTCGCTCGACATACCCCTAGTTAAAGAGGTCGGGGTGAGGCCGCTACACGTGGGGGCTCGTGAGTCCGGGATGAAATGTGTGTTGACCCTGAGGTTTGGAACGGCTGTGTTTGAACTTTGCTGCCCGGAGGAGGTCCGAGCAGGTCGGCCATGTAATTGGCCAAAGTGCATCCCTGTGCTCGAAGTCGTGGAAATTTCCCTGAAAGACCGGGAAAGGTCCATGCAGAAAGAGCGGGAAGAGGGAGGAGTCCAGCCGTGTGACGAACTACATGTGGGGACTTTTGCTGCACTGCGCCACAAGGCACCCCATGACTGCGCAATTCGTGGGAGGAGACTGAAGGAAGCCCGCGAAAACGTGCAAGTCGTGGGAGGAGTCTGGCCACGTGTGGAGGTACACGTGGAGACTCCGGCGCGAGGTCAGCGTGTGATGGAGCAGCAAGTGGTCGGAGCGAACTCAGGCTCCCCGTGGATGCCGGTACCTTATCCTTTCAAGATGACTGCATTTGCTGCATCCATTACAGACACGGGGATAAGGCTCAGGCCCCGAGGACAGTTGGCTCTGTATTCATGCAGAGACACAGAGGCCCTCGGTGTGATCTGTCCCGGATGCTCGGGACTGGTGGTCCAACCAAAGCCATTCGGGCGATGCAAAGCATGCAAGGAGTTCCTTTTTGAGGTTGAACCACACACGGAAAGGCCCCGGGCCCTACGCCTCAACTGCATCACAGGAACCGCCACTCCGGAGGGAGAGATCAAAGCCTTTGCGGAGTTTCCCGTGCGCGCTGACCAGGGCGAAGTGACTGCCCAACCAGAGACTGAGAGAGAAAAATCCGAGGACACTGCTTCGGTCACTACAGACTCCCTGCTCCCACCTCCGAAGAGGAAAGTCGGTCTGGTACAGGCATCTTATGGCCATGGTCGAGCTTCACCCCGCCGCTTGCCTGGCCTGGATGGCGCCGGTAGAGAAGAGAGTCCCGGACATCCCAGTTCTTCAGAAGGTCCAGGTGAGCCAGGGGCTGGGACTGTGGTGTTGGTTGGAGGTGTCGGGGGTCCCCAGTCGGTGGAGCCCGCAGGGGAGGGTAGCCTTCCGTCTACTAGAGACTACCTTCCCGCTGAGATGTATGACACCTCCGACTTAGAGTCATTGTCAGACTGTGGGGATGACGGAGAGATAGACGAACTGTTTCACCGGAAGGGTTGGGACAGACGCCCACTACCTGTGCTGAGTAAACCGCAGGATTCCCCCATGTCCATAGAAGACAGTACGCTCCGGGTGAAGGCCCCGGAGTTCCCGAGGAAATCTAGTCCTCCGACCAACTTTCCGCATTCAACTACATCACCCGCTCTGATGGTGGGGATGCAGCGTGCTTCGTTGCGGGCACCAAAGACAAAGAAACCCGAGATGGTGAAGGTACCTCGGCACCCGGAGGCCATCGTACAGCCAGGAGAAGGTGAGCGAGATGTGATGCCGCCTCTAGCCAGGTTGCAGAGACTTTTCTCCCAGAGAGTCGCCCGTGAATATGGGTGGGAGTACCCCTACTTGCCTCGGGACCTATTGTATGAAGTTGAGGTCCTGCGACCAAGGTGGTATGACGAGTTTGTATGGGAGAAGCTTAAAGTACCCCATGCCAGGCGATACCTGTCATGTTTGCCGCCTGTGTCTAAAAAGTTCGAGGACTGCAGAGCTGATTGGAGACTTGGGCGCCATATTCATGCCGATAAGGTGCTCATCTGCAGGAAAGATGGAGAGGATGTCGAGTATTCGGTGGAAGTGTTTGACGGGCGCCTGAAGCCCCTGTTTCTGCCGGATCCAAGGTTCTATTTATAGGAGAAGTGAGCTCCTATCTTGTTGCTATTGAAACTTTCTGGAAGAGACATTCCCAGACGCCTAGAACTGTGCCCTACTTTTGTTTTGATTTGGGCTTTTCTTTTACTCACTGGAGATTTGGGAGCTGTTGTTTTTTTTTCTCCCTTTTCTTCATGTGCCAAAGGCAGAGACTTTTGGGGTAGAGTTAGAGTAGGAAAGCAGGAAGAATGAAGATCTAACCAAGTGTCATTACCGCAGCGCTGTCACCAGGTGGCAGTGTTGTGCAACGGTTGTTTGAAAATATTACACATGCATTACTTACTTATTGGAGTGAGTGGGTCTCTCGGCTGACGGACCCACTCATGCCAAGTTAACACAAAGTGTTAGGATGTTGTTTTTTTCTTGTTTCCCTTCTGCAGGAGATTCGTCGGTCAAGACTACTGAGTATGGGGTGGTTCTTAGACAGTGACGGGAGAGATTGTATATGTGTACATGACAGATGTTTTATACAAAAGTTTTAATGTTTTATAGTTCCTTTTCTGTTGAGCAGGTCTTGGCACATACAGTATCCAAAATTTGAGGGATAGCCTCTGGGGCCCACTTCATGTCACCACTCCTTGGGAGACATGGGTGTGCACCTGACGCTGGGGACCAGCGTCAAATCACCAGGGGGAGTGTGTAGCGGGGTCTTCAAAGTTAGTGGGATACACCTGGGGGTAGAGAGACCCAGGTGTGTAATTATGTCAGGGATTAGACCCCTTTTTCTTATTCGTGGAGGATTGGGTGGTGTAATATTCTCTTTGACCAGTGGGTGTCAGTGTACCTATTGGCTCGAGGTAGAATCACTACCACAGTGCTACCCTTCTTTGTCCCTTCCTGGAGATGGTACGGCTGGGGCGGGGAACCCGCCGTGGTGTCAATGGGAGGAGATAAAAGGGGGAGACGCCCTCGCCACGAGGTCTTTTGGGGAGGGGATCATCCCTTCACGCACCCAGGCACCTTAGGCCTGGGTGCGGCCGGTTCAAGGTTCCGGCCTAGGCGCCCAAGGCCTGGCCGGAACGAAGATGGAGTCCATCCCGGGCACCTTCAGCCTGGGGTGAGGTACTATTAAGGAGGCCTGGGACCCGGTGACTCCGACTGGGTCCCGCGAGGGTGAAGTTGCTCCAGGGCGCCCCTTGCGAGGGGACCCGCATCTGAGGTGAGGAGGCTGGGGGGGGGTCACCCGTCCGAAGACCCGGTGTAGCGTCAACCCGGTGACGGATGGGCCTTCAGTAACTCCCTTGGAGGACATCTTCCCCTGATATGGGCTACAGCGCAGCGGAGGAGCTTTCATCAAGATTCCTGCAACCCCTGGTCATAGCACAGGGAGTGTAGGGACTAGGAACCTGTACAGTGCCTCGACCTGCTTCCCCATCGTATCATGCCGTTGCATTTGACTGTATGTGGAGATACGCAATAAACCTGAGTTTGGACTTTGATGGGTGTATGGACTCTGTTGATGGGAACAAAGGGAGATTCCGGCACGGAAGGACTGACCCTCATAACCAGCACACATTTGGCCCGAGGAAAAGATTGATATTGGCCTTCACCTCACCCACATGCATGGGGAGGACATGGGCCGTAGCGCACCTCACTCTGTCGCTCGACATACCCCTAGTTAAAGAGGTCGGGGTGAGGCCGCTACATTAGTATTTGGCTGCACTGTGCAATGCAATAGAGCTTTGAATAGCTAAGAGTGTGCTGACCACCCCTCTTCCAGTCAGATTGCTGCTGTACAGAGGATAAAATTAGGCTAATATTAGGTTAGATTCATGTTCCATATGTTTTAATACAGTTCATGCTGTAGCTAAAATTTTTCTTTACAAATTTGCCCACAGTTCTGATTTCACAGCCATCTTCTAAATTTTTAACCTCAGATTTTACCCTTCCTCTGTCCTCTTCCAATTACAGTCCTCAGCTCAGATCCTCCTTCATCCAATTACAGACCTCAGATCAGACCCTCCTTCATCCAATTACAGACCTCAGATCAGACCCTCCTTCATGCGATTGAAGAACTCAGATAAGACCCTCTTACAGTATATCCAATTACATACCTTAGATCAGACCCGCTTTCATCCAATTACATACCTCAGATCAGACCCTCCTTCATCCAATTACAGACCTCAGATCATACTCTCCTTCATCCAATTACATACCTCAGCTCAGACCCTCTTTCCTCCAATTACAGACCTCAGCTCAGACCCTCCATCCAATTACATACCACAGCTCAGACCCTTCTTCATCCAATGACATACCTCAGATCAGACCCTCCTTCATCCAATTAAAAACTTTAGATCAGTCCCTTCTTCTTCCAATTACAGACCCCAGGTCATACAGGTGATACTCGAAAAATTTGAATATCTCGCAATATTCTTATGGTGCACAGAATCGCTGGCCCAAGAAAAGGATATCTGAATGATGCCTCTAGCTGCATCATTCAGATATCCCCCTACAAAGCCGAGGACGTCATATGACGTCCACCCCATCTGTGGACGTCATTTGATAATGGCTGGGTAGGGAAGTGGTTAAGAGTCGATACCCCGGACAGGAAGGGTTTGCGTGTCTCCGGCGTGGGAACTAACGGGTTTAGGTGAGTAAAACGGGGGGGGGGGAGGGGCTGGGGGTCGGTTAGTGACAAAAGTTTTTTCACCTTAATACATAGGATGCATTAAGGTGAAAAAACACGAAGTCCAGCCTAACACTAAAATCCCTACATCTACAGACATCTACGATCTAACACTAACCCATCTAGCCCTGTAAAGAAGAAATCAGTATACATACCTTTTTTGAAGCCGATCCAATCTGGTCTCCAGTGGCGGAAGCTCTGCAGAGGACACAGCCAACAATGGCTGTGAAATGAATGGGGAGTGACGTCACCCATAGAGTTACTATGCGACTTCCGTTGTCGGCTGTGTCCTCTGCACCCGCCTCCACAGCGAATCCGCAGACGACAGCTCAGCGTGGGATGAGGTCGGATCGGCTTCAAAAAAGGTATGTATACTGATTTCTTCTTTACAGGTCTAGATATGTTAGTGTTAGATTGTGGATGTCTGTAGATACAGGGATTTTAGTGTTAGGATGGACTACTTTAACCGCTTCAGGACCGCCGCACGCACTTATACGCCAGAAAAATGGCACGGCTGGGCAGATGGGCGTACAGGTACCCTTTAAGATTCGGCATTGTGGGCGCGCGCCCCCGCAAAGAGCTCCGTGAGTTCGACCGCGGATTCGATTGTTGCGGGGATACCCGCGATCGTCTCACGGAGAGGAAGAACGGGGAAATGCTAATGTAAACAAGCATTTCCCCATTCTTCCTAGTGCAGGACACTGATCACAGCTCCCTGTAATCGGGAGCAGTGATCAGTTTCGTGTCACACACAGCCCATCCCCCCTACAGTTAGAACACATCCCTAAGACATACTTAACCCCTTCAGCGCCCCCTCCTGGTTGACCCCTTCACTGCCAGTGTAATTTTTACAGTAATCAGTGCATTTTTATAGCATTGATCACTGTAAAAATGACAATGGTCCCAAAAATGTGTCAAAAATGTCCGCCATAATGTCGCAGTCCTGATAAAAATCGCTGATCTACGCTATTACTACAAAAAAAAAAAAAAATATTAAAAATGCCATAAAATTATCCCCTATTATGTAGACGCTATAACTTTTGCGCAAACCAATCAATAAACGCCTATTGTGATTTTTTTTACCAAAAATATGTAGAAGAATACGTTTCGGCCTAAACTGAGGAAAACATTTGTTTTTTTATATATATTTTTTGAGGATATTTATTATAGCAAAAAGTAAAAAATATTGCTTTATTTTCAAATGTTTGCTCTATTTTTGTTTATAGCGCAAAAAATAAATACTGCAGAGGTGATCAAATACCACCAAAAGAAAGCTCTATTTTTGGGGAAAAAAGGACATAAATTTTGTTTGGGAGCCACGTCGCACGACCGCGCAATTGTCAGTTAAAGCGACGCAGTGTCGAATCGCAAAAAGTGCTCTAGTCCTTGGCCAGCCAAATGGTCCGGGGCTTAAGTGGTTAATACAAATTCTGTTTCTGCAATTGGACTCTCTGGGGTTGATTTACTAAAGGAAAATATACTGTGCACTGCAAGTGCACTTGGTCCAGAGATTAGTAAACAAGAGAAATGCTTCACTTGGCAAAGAATACCCAATCATATGCAAGGAAAATCAAAAACAGCATTTTTGCTTGTACATGATTGGATGATAGAAATCAGCAGGGCTTCCCCTCAGATCTAGAGCAACTGCACTTGAAGTTTACAGTACATTTGCCTTTAGTAAATCAATCTCCCTGTGTTTACTGCCACCACATTATGCTGCACCTCCCCATAAGCTTTAACAAATCTTGAAATCAGCACCGACCATTTAGATCTTCCAGAGCAAAGATTACTAAACATTTTTCCTTTTATTGATTGTTCATAAATGCAACCTTTCCATACTATAACTTTATACCCCATTCTAGGGTGGATGGTCACACAGATCACTGTAGAGCTGCAACTAACGATTATTTTTTCTGTCGACTAATCTAGCGATTATTTTTTCGATTAAGGAGGGAATCCATCAGACATAGGGTAGTGGTTGCTAGGGTCATCTTCCCCTAATAGTCACTCAGGATTAAAGGTTTGATGGACTTTCTCAGGCACTGACCCTAGCAACCACTACCCTATGTCTGATGGATTCCCTCCTCAAACATTACTACGGATGAGGGCACAATATATTGTTAGTTTATTTTTTATAATTGAGGCTATACTCAACCCTTTTCTTTATTTTTTCGATTAGTCGACTACTCTAACGATTATTATTATTTATTTATTTTACTTAATCTAGTCACGGGGCGCACCCCAAACCAGCCCCTGTAAATGATAGTATAGGGCAGTATAGTAGCAGGTTGGGGTGGTATAGGCCAGGTTAAGGTGGTATAGGGCAAGTTAGGGTGGCACAGGGCAGGTTGGGGTGGTATCGGGCAGGTTGGGGTGTTATCGGGCAGGTTGGGGTGGTATAGAGCAAGTTAGGGGTGGTACAGGAAAATTAGGGTGGCACAGGGCAGGTTGGGGTGGTATAGTGCAAGTTAGGGTGACACAGGGCAGGCTGGGGTGGTATAGGGCTGTTTGGGGTGGCACAGGGCAGGCTGGGGTGGTATAGGGCTGTTTGGGGTGGTACAGGGCAGGCTGGGGTGGTATAGGGCAGGCTGGGGTGGCATAGGACTGTTTGGGGTGGTACAAGGCAGGCTGGGGTGGCACAGGGCAGGCTGGGTGGTGCAGGGCAGGCTGCGGTAGCACAGTGCTGTTTGGGGTGGCACAGGGCAGGCTAAAGTAGAATAGGGCTGTTTGGGGTGGCACAGGGCTGTTTGGGGTGGTACAGGGCAGGCTGGGGTGGCACAGGGCTGTTTCGGGTGGCACAGGGATGGCTGGGGTGGCACAGGGCAGGCTGGGGTGGTACAGGGCAGGCTGGGGTGGTACAGGGCATCTTGGAACTCTATGTAGTGACACTGTAACTTACATAGCATAGCATAGTAACTTACATAGCATGCCTGCAGATGAAGTCCCGGGCTTGTGGGCGGGGCTGCTGTGTCCTCGCCTCTATCTGCTTCAGCTACGGCATCATCCATAGTGAAGGAGTCTGTGGGAGAAGAGGAGGAGGCAGCCACACCCCCAGCTCCGCTGACTAACTCTGGCTCACTCTGGGATAGCCTGACTGAGGATGTTACAGGCAGCCTCCCCGCAAGGCTGGATGCCCTGCTCGCACCGCTTCGCCTCCTCCACAAGCAATACAGTACGGTGTTTAATGGCGCGGCGGCCCCGGTAACTCGCAACGTGTGACGCGTCGACGCCTTTCATGCATGTCGACGTATTTCTGTAGTCGACGTAATCGATTACGTCAACGTGTCGTGGCAGCTCTAGATCACTGTCACTAGACAAGAGCATCATCTGCAAGGTAGCACTGTTCAAGGCGGGCAGAGTTAAAGTAAAACTATAGGAAAAACTTTTTTTTTTCTTTGGATAAAGAAAGAGCGGGTTATAATATCTGTCATATTTTTTTTTTCATCATCTGTGTCCCATTGCATAGATTTTCCCTTCACTTCCTGTCCCAAAACAGGAAGTGAGAGGAAATCCCTGCAAATTAAGGGAATCCCTTGGGGACCCCCAGGTCACGAAACCCAGTGTCCCCATAGGAAGATTTTGCCTCTATTACTTTTCTGGGGACAACCCAAAATTTGGGGTTTTCTTTTACTTTCAATGACAATGGTAAACAGGACAAATAGTGAGGGTGAATCTCCCTAATGGGGGCACCGACAGCAATATGAACTGACAGGAGTTCTAATTAGAGGTCGACCGATATGGGGTTTTCTCTGGCCGATGCCGATATTTAGAAATCGGGTCGCCCACCAGTGCAGCCTGTCAGTGTCCATCAGTGCCACCTCATTGGTGTCCATCAGTGCCCACCAGTGCATCCCATCAGTGCAGCCCAGTGCATCTCATCAGTGCAGCCCAGTGCATCTCATCAGTGCCCATCAGTGCAGCACATCAGTCCCACCTCATTGGTGCCCACCAGTGCAGCCCATCAGTGCCACTTCATCAGTGCCCACCAGTGCAGCCCATCAGTGCAGCCCAGTGCCAACCAGTGCATCCCATCAGTGCCCACCAGTGCATCACATCAGTGCCAACCAGTGCATCACATCAGTGCCAACCAGTGCCTCCCACCAGTGCCAACCAGTGCATCCCATCAGTGCCCACCAGTGCATCCCATCAGTGCCCACCAGTGCATCCCATCAGTGCCCACCAGTGCATCCCATCAGTGCCAACCAGTGCATCACATCAGTCCCACCTCATCAGTGCCCACTAGTACAGCTCATCAGTGCCCACCAGTACAGCCTAATAATGTCATTCACTGCCACCTCATCAGTGCCCACCAGCCCCGCCTCTGCCTCCGGACTACAAACCCCAGAATGCAGCGCGGCCGGTAACAGCCAATCGGCGGCCGCCGCTGCCGACATCATCCACTGGAAAAATAAAAATCAGCAGACAGGGCCGTGATAGCAGCCGTTTAGAATAGACGGTGGGTGGCCGGGGAAATTTCCACCCAGCATGCCCCTGCCTCAGATCCCTCACAATCGGCCTTCTTTACATAATAATCAGCCGGTGCCGATTTCTTTAAAAAGGCAAAATATCGGTCGACCTCTAGTTCTAATCTCTCTCCACTCCATCCAATACGAAAAAAAAACAAAAAAAACATTAGTTATTCTTTAAGGCAGGGCTTGACAAATTTGCTTGGAATCTAGGAGCCAGCTAAAAAAGTTAGGAGCCAATTTTTTTTTTTTTACTGACCGATGCGTGCAGAAGCGAACGCATACGTGAGTAGCGCCCGCATATGAAAGCGGTGTTTAAACCACACATGTGAGGTATCGCCACGATCGGTAGAGCGAGAGCAATAATTCTAGCCCTAGACATCCTCTAACTCAAAACATGCAACCTGTAGAATTTTTAAATGTCGCCTATGGAGATTTTAAAGGGTAAAAGTTTGTCGCCATTCCACGAGCGTACGCAATTTTGAAGTGTGCCATGTTGGGCATCAAATTTACTCGGCGTAACATTATCTTTCACAATATAAAAAAAAATTCGGCTAACTTTACTGTTGTCTTATTTTTTAATTAAAAAAAGTGTATTTTTTCCTCAAAAAAGTGCGCTTGTAAGACCGCTGCGCAAATAGTGTGACAGAAAGTATTGCAACGACCGCCATTTTATTCTCTAGGGTGTTAGAATAAAAAATATATATATATAATGTTTGGGGGTTAACTTCTAAGTAAAGGGAAGGAGATGGGCGGGCAGTGAAACAGGCAAGCATTGCTAGTTGTCTTGTCATACCAACGGCCACCACAAGAGGGCACCAGATTACAGAATGAAGCATAGGCCTGCAGAAGGCCGCAAAGCCGCGGCCTCAATTACCGGCCACCGCGGCCCGACAAGATCGCGCGATCGCGGGCGGGGGGCCCACGGAGACACAGGAAACCTCAGCTGTGTTGCCCCAGGCGCCAGGTCGCTAATTCTAGTTGCATTTGTGACCTGGCGCCCGGGGATTGTCGAACCCTGCTTTAAGGCACAGCCATGGCAGGTAAATGAACAACAGAAAACAAAACACAGTACTGGTTCGGAATCTGTAGTAACAAGAATGATCGTAATCAAGTACAACAAAGCGCATGGGGCTTTGAGTCCCCAGGCAGAAATGCACTAAAGAAATATCATTCTAATAATAAAAAATTTTTATTATTATGATCTGGGGCACCAAGCAACATTTTTATTTACCATCTGTTGACATCAGGCATATTTAGGCATGTCTGTACTGTACTGCATGTACTAAAAAATAAATAAAAATAGACTGACTTAAATTATGTATTATTAATAATAATTTTAATAATAATAATTTAATATTAATTAGTAAAGTGGAATTTCGGCCTAACACTAATTATGCTTTAAAATGGCCCCTCCCCAATCCTGCTACCTATCCTGTCTAACCTGTATAAAAAAATATCTCTAAACTTACCTATTTTGTGATCCTGTACCCCTGTGTTATTGAGCAGTGGCTGCAGGGGAGAAGATGGAACGATGAGGGAGCATACAGATATTTTTTTAACACAGGGTAGGCAGGGGATATTGTTAAAAGAGAGGTTCATAATTGTAGTAAAAAAAACAAAAAACAGATGCTGCATCTGTCTCCACCACTTCTAAAGCCTGGTACGATTGTTGGCCAACTGAGCGTCTGATTTTTGTCAAAAGGGCATGTGCCAGGATGTTGTCTTGCATACTAACGCTACACAGCTGTTGTGCCACAAACACGAACGTAGTGACGTACTATGAGGAATTTCAGCTCTTGAGCGCCACCATTTGGGCCCCTTCTGCTAATTTGGTGTTTGGTGAGCATTGATTCCGAACATGCGTGTTTGTACTTTTGACTTTTGTGTGACGGATTTGTGTACTGACCATACGAAAATCAGATGAGGAGCCGTTGTCCGCCGAAAATTTACTAGCCTGTCATCCAACATTTGTTGGTCGAAAATTTGACAACAATTGTCAAAAGGAGCGTAATAACTGTAAGATTTTAGCACAACAGTCTGTCAACAGACAATCTCCTGCGAACAATTGTACCGTGTGTATGAGGCTTAAGACTGAGCGATCAAAGACCACTGATTGCTCAGTTCTTGGTCATTGAGAAAAGAGCCGGTGATTGTCAGTCAGCGGCTCTCTGCTCTGCCCCTCCAACGCTGACAGGTGCGCCAGGCTGTGGAGGGGGGCCGGAGCGAGTCGCTGAGAGGCTGAGCCAGCTGCTGGTCCAGGCATCTGGGTCAATCCTGACTTTAAAGTCGGGATCTCACCAGAGTCTGGACAGGATCTGTGACGTCAGCTGACTGCAGACTTTAACCCGCTGTCAGCTGAAAACAGGTCACAGAAGTGCACTCCTGTGATCCACGGAAGTATGGCCAAAAGAGCGTTGGTCCTACTTCCCCTTTAACCACTTCCGACCGCCTGCTGTCGTTTTACATCGGTACTTTGAAGAGGGATATTGTTGTTATGGCAGCAGCTAGCTACCATAACCCCGGTACCCTCTTCTTCAGCGGGCGTTCCGCTTCAAGATAAAAGTGGTCTCTGCGGCGGATTCGCCAAAGATCACTTTTATCAGCGGCAAGAGAGGGCCCCCCCTCCTCTCGCCACACTCCGGTGCCCTCCGCTGTTTACCTGGCGGAGGCGATCGGGTCTGCTCCCTGGCTTGGCATGGAGATGAGTGAGGGGAAGATGGCCCCCACACGTCTCCATATCATTGCAGGGCGGAAGCGACGTCAAAACTTCACTTCCACCTATAGCTTTTAAAGGGACATTTTTTTTTTTTTTTAAATGACATTTCATTTTTATTTTTTTTTATTGCATTTTAGTGTAAATATGAGATCCGAGGTCTTTTGGACCCCAGATCTCATATTTAAGAGGACCTGTCCTACCGAGCTCGCGTGCAGAAGTGAACGCATACGTGAACGCATTGGTGTTAGTAGGATGAATAGTGTCCTATCATTGGTGTTAGTAGGATGAATAGTGTCCTATCATTGGTGTTAGTAGGAGGAATAGTGTCCTATCATTGGTGTTAGTAGGAGGAATAGCGTCCTATCATTGGTGTTAGTAGGATGAATAGTGTCCTATCATTGGTGTTAGTAGGATGAATAGTGTCCTATCATTGGTGTTAGTAGGAGGAATAGTGTCCTATCATTGGTGTTAGCAGGATGAATAGTGTCCTATCATTGGTGTTAGTAGGATGAATAGTGTCCTATCATTGGTGTTAGCAGGATGAATAGTGTCCTATCATTGGTGTTAGTAGGATGAATAGCGTCCTATCATTGGTGTTAGTAGGAGGAATAGTGTCCTATCATTGGTGTTAGTAGGATGAATAGTGTCCTATCATTGGTGTTAGTAGGATGAATAGTGTCCTATCAATTGGTGTTAGTAGGATGAATAGTGTCCTATCATTGGTGTTAGTAGGATGAATAGTGTCCTATCATTGGTGTTAGTAGGATGAATAGTGTCCTATCATTGGTGTTAGTAGGATGAATAGTGTCCTATCATTGGTGTTAGTAGGATGAATAGCGTCCTATCATTGGTGTTAGTAGGATGAATAGCGTCCTATCATTAGTGTTAGTAGGATGAATAGCGTCCTATCATTGGTGTTAGTAGGAGGAATAGCGTCCTATCATTGGTGTTAGTAGGATGAATAGCGTCCTATCATTGGTGTTAGTAGGATGAATAGTGTCCTATCATTGGTGTTAGTAGGATGAATAGCGTCCTATCATTGGTGTTAGCTGGATGAATAGTGTCCTATCATTGGTGTTAGTAGGAGGAATAGTGTCCTATCATTGGTGTTAGCAGGATGAATAGTGTCCTATCATTGGTGTTAGTAGGATGAATAGTGTCCTATCATTGGTGTTAGTAGGATGAATAGTGTCCTATCATTGGTGTTAGTAGGAGGAATAGCGTCCTATCATTGGTGTTAGTAGGAGGAATAGTGTCCTATCATTGGTGTTAGTAGGAGGAATAGCGTCCTATCATTGGTGTTAGTAGGATGAATAGCGTCCTATCATTGGTGTTAGTAGGATGAATAGTGTCCTATCATTGGTGTTAGTAGGATGAATAGCGTCCTATCATTGGTGTTAGCTGGATGAATAGTGTCCTATCATTGGTGTTAGTAGGAGGAATAGTGTCCTATCATTGGTGTTAGCAGGATGAATAGTGTCCTATCATTGGTGTTAGTAGGATGAATAGTGTCCTATCATTGGTGTTAGTAGGATGAATAGTGTCCTATCATTGGTGTTAGTAGGAGGAATAGCGTCCTATCATTGGTGTTAGTAGGAGGAATAGTGTCCTATCATTGGTGTTAGTAGGATGAATAGTGTCCTATCATTGGTGTTAGTAGGAGGAATAGTGTCCTATCATTGGTGTTAGTAGGATGAATAGTGTCCTATCATTGGTGTTAGCAGGATGAATAGTGTCCTATCATTGGTGTTAGTAGGATGAATAGTGTCCTATCATTGGTGTTAGTAGGATGAATAGTGTCCTATCATTGGTGTTAGTAGGATGAATAGTGTCCTATCATTGGTGTTAGTAGGAGGAATAGCGTCCTATCATTGGTGTTAGTAGGAGGAATAGCGTCCTATCATTGGTGTTAGTAGGAGGAATAGTGTCCTATCATTGGTGTTAGTAGGAGGAATAGCGTCCTATCATTGGTGTTAGTAGGATGAATAGCGTCCTATCATTGGTGTTAGTAGGAGGAATAGCGTCCTATCATTGGTGTTAGTAGGATGAATAGTGTCCTATCATTGGTGTTAGTAGGATGAATAGCGTCCTATCATTGGTGTTAGTAGGAGGAATAGCGTCCTATCATTGGTGTTAGTAGGATGAATAGCATCCTATCATTGGTGTTAGTAGGAGGAATAGCGTCCTATCATTGGTGTTAGTAGGATGAATAGTGTCCTATCATTGGTGTTAGTAGGATGAATAGTGTCCTATCATTGGTGTTAGTAGGATGAATAGTGTCCTATCATTGGTGTTAGTAGGATGAATAGCGTCCTATCATTGGTGTTAGTAGGAGGAATAGCGTCCTATCATTGGTGTTAGTAGGATGAATAGTGTCCTATCATTGGTGTTAGTAGGATGAATAGTGTCCTATCATTGGTGTTAGTAGGATGAATAGTGTCCTATCATTGGTGTTAGTAGGATGAATAGTGTCCTATCATTGGTGTTAGTAGGATGAATAGTGTCCTATCATTGGTGTTAGTAGGATGAATAGCGTCCTATCATTGGTGTTAGTAGGATGAATAGCGTCCTATCATTGGTGTTAGTAGGAGGAATAGCGTCCTATCATTATGTTATACAAAATAGGCTTATGCTTTGTTTTGAAGTCAGGAAAGGAAGGTGGGAAACTTGGAATTGTTTGACCACATTTATTGGTTCAAGGGACATTCAACACATGTGCCAACCATGACTTGTATACGAATGTTCTTTCCGTCTATGTTCCTATGGAAATAAAGATATATGATATAAAAAACTGAACCCCTGTCAGGTTATTACTGCTATCCGATGCTCCATTGGAGAGATATACAGTATCTTAACTTTTTTATCCTGATGACAATGATTTTATCATATCAGAAGTGTAACAGAGACTGTCCTAACCTTTACCGACTTAACTATTAAGAAAAAAAAAAAAGCTTTTTTATTCCTGTCTGAGTTGCTGTTGCAGATTTTCCCTCATTTTATGGCTGATGAAACCCATGCATAGGCGTGCGCACGGGGTGCGCCAAGTTTGCCTGGGCACACCGTAATCACCCCGCCTGGCACAGATTCCCCCTGTTGAGACCCCTGATATTTCAACAAAGCCCCCTAACAGAACTACTAAGAAAAAGTGTGAAAAAGTAATAAAAAAAATAAAAGACCTACTGACATCGTCCACTGCTCTACTGACACCAATCTTCGCCGTACTGACACCGTCCACTGCTCTACTGACACCAATCTCCGCCGTACTGACACCGTCCACTGCTCTACTGACACCAATCTCTGCCCTACTGACACCGTCCACTGCTCTACTGACACCGTCCACTGCTCTGCTGACACCGTCCACTGCTCTGCTGACACCGTCCACTGCTCTGCTGACACCGTCCACTGCTCTACTGACACCAATCTCTGCCCTACTGACACCGTCCACTGCTCTACTGACACCAATCTCTGCTCTACTGACACCAATCTCTGCCCTACTGACACCGTCCACTGCTCTACTGACACCAATCTCTGCCATACTGACACCGTCCACTGCTCTACTGACACTGTCCACTGCCCTACTGACACCAATCTCTGCCCTACTGACACCGTCCACTGCTCTACTGACACCGTCCACTGCCCTACTGACACCAATCTCTGCCCCACTGACACCGTCCACTGCTTTACTGACACCGTCCACTGCTCTATTGACCTACTAACACCAATCTCTGCCCTACTGACACCGTCCACTGCCCTACTGACACCAATCTCTGCCCTACTGACACCGTCCACTGCTCTACTGATACCGTCCACTGCCCTACTGACATCGTCCACTGCTCTACTAACCCCACTGCCCTACTAACACCAATCTCTGCCCTACTGACACCGTCCACTGCCCTACTGACACCAATCTCTGCCCTACTGACACCGTCCACTGCTCTACTGACACCGTCCACTGCCCTACTGACATCGTCCACTGCTCTACTGACACCAATCTCCGCCGTACTGACACCGTCCACTGCTCTACTGACACCAATCTCTGCCCTACTGACACCGTCCACTGCTCTACTGACACCGTCCACTGCTCTGCTGACACCGTCCACTGCTCTGCTGACACCGTCCACTGCTCTGCTGACACCGTCCACTGCTCTGCTGACACCGTCCACTGCTCTACTGACACCAATCTCTGCCCTACTGACACCCTCCACTGCTCTACTGACACCAATCTCTGCTCTACTGACACCAATCTCTGCCCTACTGACACCGTCCACTGCTCTACTGACACCGTCCACTGCTCTACTGACACCAATCTCTGCCATACTGACACCGTCCACTGCTCTACTGACACCGTCCACTGCCCTACTGACACCAATCTCTGCCCTACTGACACCGTCCACTGCTCTACTGACACCGTCCACTGCCCTACTGACACCAATCTCTGCCCCACTGACACCGTCCACTGCTTTACTGACACCGTCCACTGCTCTATTGACACCATCCACTGCCCTACTGACACCGTCCACTGCCCTTCTAACACCAATCTCTGCCCTACTGACACCGTCCACTGCCCTACTGACACCAATCTCTGCCCTATTGACACCGTCCACTGCTCTACTGACACCGTCCACTGCCCTACTGACACCGTCCACTGCTCTACTGACACCAATCTCTGCCCTACTGACACCGTCCACTGCCCTACTGACACCGTCAGTATATATACACATGCACACACATGCATATGTGTTTGAGCTTTGATGTGGACACCCTAATGCAATAGTCTGGGCACACCTAGAGATGTAAAATTTCCGAAAATTTTGAAGCTCGGAAAAAAACCTTTTTTCAGTTTTTTGGGAGAAAAAAATGAAATTTTCGGAAAAATTAAAAAAAATGCTACATTAGCACTTTTCTGTCCTTTTAAAGTGGAGTTCCACCCTGAATTTTTTTTCCCCAAAAATGTAAAAAATAATTGAAAAAAAAAATTGTTTTACCTTAAATCGCGCTTGCTATGCGGAAGTCCCTAATCTTCCTCTTCATTGTCCACAGCAGGTCTCCTTCCTCCGTTCTACTTGCGGTGTCTTCTGGTGAATGGGGCGCGCTGCCTTCTGGGAACTGTGTGTATCCCAGATAGCAGCCGGCCCATTCACGAAACGCTGCGCGGCTCGCGCATGCGCAGTAGGAAACGGGCAGTGAAGCCGCACGGCTTCACTGCCTGTTTCCCTTACTGAGTATAGCATCGCCGGGAGCTGCCAGCGCCGAGGGATCGGCCTCAGGGGGGGGGGGGGGCTGACATCGTGGGCGCCTAGGACAGGTAAGTGTCCTTATTAAAAGTCAGCAGCTACAGTGTTTGTAGCTGCTGACTTAAAAACAAAAAAAACGCGGGTGGAATCCCGCTTTATGTTTGAAAGTCATTCTGTTACGAGAACGTTGAGAACAACTATGTGCATTGTCATCATTGTTGTCCTCTTCGCTTCGATCCATGAAGGATTTTTTAATATCTACAGGACACTTGTTACACACAAGAATGTGTTTTGTCATCCTGGTAGCATTTGGAAATGTATATTTCATCTGACAATATTTGCAAATCACATTTTTCTTTTCAGAACTTGTAATGTGAAAATGCCTCCATTTTTCTGAGGAGATTAGGAAATAAAAACAAGAAAAAATGACTACTTCGCAAGAAGACACTAATCTATGGTTGTGTGTAGGGGTGCAACGGATCAAAAAACTCACGGATTGGATCGATCCTCGGATCAGAGGCACGGATCGGATAATTTTTCGGATCAGCAAAAGAAAAAAAAAACACAAAATCTTGTTACACCCACCGGAGTTTTAGATTTCGGTTATTTTCATCACAAAACGGAGCTTATATGCTTAGATACAGTATATGTAAATCCGACGGACTCTTTACATGTTACATTTTAAAAGAAGCAGCAGCAAACCTGCTGACCTTACATGGTTGCTAATGTGACAGAACACCTCTGATTTTCACATTTAACTAAATGTTAAATGTGAAAATCAGAGGTGTTCCGTCACATTAGCAAGCATGTAAGGTTTGCTGCTGCTTTTAAATTTAACATGTAAACAGTCCATTGGATTTCCAAATAATGTATTTAAGCATATAAGCTCCGTTTTGTGTTGAAATAAACTGAAATCTAAAACTCCATTGGGTGTAACAAGATGTCCGCTTGGCCCCTTCTGCACAGTAATGATAGTGAGGAGTGTGGGGTGGAGCAAGATGGCGGGGAAACGTCACTACAGCGGCCGCCGCCGGGTGTACAAAATAGGCCGCCGCTCCAGAGCTAGGCCGAAGCCGCTGCGTTTCCTATGGTCGAGGCTCCGCAGCGCTCCGCGGATCGCGTGGTGTTCTGATCCAAACAGGGTGACCAGTTCGGATCACGGATCACCACTGATCCGTTGCACCACTAGTTGTGTGTGGGGGTGGGGGAAGAGCCAGATTACTGGTAATTAAATTATTATTTACACAAAAGTTTATAAAGATAAACTAATGTAGCTAAATGATTCAGTTTTCTGGATTCAGAATCAGATAAATGTAAACTCTTACCTTTTTTAATTAAGTATATACTTTCAGGTCCTTTTTGTTGCTCTGTATTTTCTTCCAATGCTTTTGAGGCCTAGTGAAGAGGACAGAACAAACCAAACACACCCACTAACATGCAGAAGCAAAACTGAAACCTTTTTCTTGTTACAATAGCAGCATAGCGCCTCCTAAAGGAAGAAATGCATACTGTTCTTGCATTGGAGGGTTCAGTTTGTTACCTAGGACTTGCTTGTCCTCACTCTGGAGAAATCTGCACAGAAATTAGAATAATCTGATATCATACATTTTTTTTAGAAATGATTTGGAAAATATTTGAACACCCTGTCTTAAAATATTTTATTCATCATAAAATAAAAGATTCCACAATTTTTTTTCTTTTTTTCAATTTTTCAATTTTTTGGAAAAAAAAAAAAACCTTCAGGAAAAAAATAAGTTTACTCTTTCGTCCATGGACCGACACAGCTTCTCTATTGACAAAGTGGGTATTATCCGTTAATTAGGAGTGACTAGGCAGAAAAACTTGTAAAAAGTGTTGCATCACACCTTCTACAGTACCGCCCAGGGGGCGGACCCTCTGGGTATACCCTCTCAGTCTGCACATCGCAGATCAGTTTTTTTCTGTCTAGCAAGGAGTAGGACATGGCTCCCTTCGGGCCCATTGGTCCGGGGAAAAAAGATATATATATTTTTTTTTTTTGCTACATTTGTTGTTTCCTGCGATCTTCGATCAACTGCCGACTGGGTGACAGGCTGGATCCTCGATCCTTGTAGTCTCCCCAGTTTCGGCCATCGAGCGTGTGCCGACCCTAGCTACGCGCTGGGTTTTCCACGACATGCCCGTCGCTCCACGGGTGGCTGGTGAGCCTACGCTCCAGGGCCTGCATCGGACCGCTCAGCTTCGGCTGACCTTACGGCCGAGTCGCAGCAGACTGGCCGGTGAGCTTACGCTCCAAGGCTTGCATCGGACCGCTCAGCTTCGGCTGACCTTACGGCCGAGTCGCAGCAGCCTGTCCGGTGAGCATCATGCTCCAGGGCATACATATGATCGTCCCTTCTGGGTCCAATCACAGCATGCTTGGCCAACAGTCACCTTCCGTGCGCGGACGATGATCTGTTTGGAATGTCTTCCAGCAGAATACATGCATGATAGGTAAGTAAAACTCCCCTGCCTCGACTGGGTGATTTAGCTGGACATTCCTGGAGAGATCAAGTAAGTGGTTGTGGCCCCTTTCTTCCCTCTCTCCCTGCCTTTCCCTCCTCCCTGGGCTTCTAGCTAAAGGTTGCTGGGTGCTGGGGGTCACCTAGGGGGTCCCACTGGAGCGGGGCTGGCTGTAACTAACATTTAAAAGAAATGTCATTTTTGCTTACCTGTGTTTCTGTGTCTCCATGCTGTCGGCAGCCATTTTGAGGTGGTCCATGCCAAGTTTGGCCTCTTGTAACTGCCTGGCGGCCATCTTCCTGTGGTTCGGCCACACCCACTGGCCCCTATCAGGTGATCGGCGGCCATGTTGGTCCACCCTGTATGCAGATATTGCCGTTCGGCGGCCATCTTTTTGTGGGCTATGGCTGCCTGACCTCTATCTTCTGTCGGCGGCCATTTTCTTAGCGCCCACATTATCTTCCATACAGACGTTTTTGGCAACCATTTTGCGAGAGCCTCCGGCCTCTAGGGTGCATTACACTGGCGCGAAAATTCACACAGGAAGTGCTGATAAAAGAAGCAGACTGACACAGCAGCAAGGGGACAGCATCACAGGCGCAGCATAGCAGTACCTATCCAGGGTGGTGAGTCCTCTGGGTGACCTGGCCTCTCTGCAGCACAGGAGGGTGGCCTATTGATATCTTGCCTGGAGCCCTGTGAGTGTCAGCGTGTGGTCAGCATGGCATCTGAGCCAGATGTCTTCTCCCCTGAAACACCAGATTTAGCAGCTGGTGTCCCTGAGGTGTCTATGGACGCTATGTCGGCAATCCTAGAGGCGTTTGCTGCCAGGGTGGAAGCAGCACACGGGAATACAGGGGGTAATAAACGCCCCCGTCCCCTGCAATCTTCTGGGGATATTTCTGATGCAGAACCAGGTCCAGCTACGGCTCATGGCCCAGATTCTGATGCATCAGAGACTGCAGACCGTGACTGATCGGACAGTGAGGAGGACTCCAAGTCCAGGTCAGTACGCGAGACGGCTTTGGTATCTGACCTTATTACTGCAGTGCGGGATACGCTAAAGTTGGAAAGGACTGAAGTAGTAGCAGATACTCCAGTCCCCTTTGGGTTTCGTAAACCTGCCCGCACTGCTAAGGTGTTCCCTTGTGTGTCTTATGTTGACAAACTCTTATACAAGGAATGGGAGAACCCACTGAGGGTCTTTACAGCCCCAAAGAGGTTTGCAGTACGGTACCCCTTTGAGGAGAGTTTTCTGAAGATATGGACCTCTCCCCCTATAGTGGACCCTTCGGTGTCCAGACTTAATAGAGCCACCACTATTCCAGTAGAAGGGGCTCCTGTTTTCAAGGACCCTGTGGATAAGAAGGCTGAAGCACTCGCTCGCTACCTATACTCAGTGGTAGGCTCGGCAGTACGCCCGGCATTGGCGGGGGCCCTAGTGTCTCAGACACTTACTGAATGGGCAAAATTGCTACTCCAGGGGTTAAAGGAGCGAGATGCTCCTCCTAATGAGATAACTTTGGCCGACCAGTTGGTCCAGGGCCTTAAGTTTGTCTGCGAGTCAGACATGGATACTATTCCCCTGCTGTCAAGAGCTTCGGTTTATGCAGTAGCAATACGCCGCCTGATCTGGCTAAAGGGCTGGTCTGCGGACCAGACTTCCAAGAAAGCCCTATTGGATCTGCCTTTTAAGGGCGACAGACTTTTTGGGGCTTCTCTGGATGACATCATCAAGGATGCCACAGGAGGTAAAAGCACTTTGCTTCCCCAAACTAGCAAGGGTAGGGGACCACGCCAAGGGCAAGGGCCCTCCTTTACTGCACGTAAGCGTTTTTTTCGCCCCCTTAAGGCGACAGGGAAAAGACCCCAGGCCGATAAAGCGCCTGCCCAAGGACAAAAGCGTCCTTGGTCCCGCAGACCCAACAAGCCTGCGGACAAATCTGCATCCACATGAAGGTCCGCCCCCACCCAGCTCTCGGGTGGGGGGACGTCTTCGCAAATTCGCGACTCAGTGGACTGCTCTAGTCTCCGACAGGTGGGTTTGCGAAGTAATCTCCTCAGGCTACAAGATAGAATTTCTCTCTTGTCCACCAGACAGATTCATCACCTCCAATCTCCAGCTACTACCGACCCGTCGGGAGGCCCTGTATGGGGCGGTCCAGGGTCTACTGGAACGCGAGGTAGTTATTCCAGTTCCAGAACAGGAACGGGGTCAGGGTTTTTACTCAAATCTGTTCATTGTGCCAAAGAAGGAGGGGGTTCGTCCAATCTTGGATCTCAGAGCCCTCAATTGCTTTGTGAAGGTACAAAGATTTGGGATGGAGTCGGTTCGATCCGTAGTCACGGCTCTCCATCCGGGGGACTTTCTGGCCTCCTTGGACATCAAGGACGCATACCTGCATGTCCCCATATACTCCAGACACCAGAGGTTTCTGCGATTTGCTATCGGGAAGAACCACTACCAGTTTGTGGCCCTCCCGTTTGGCCTTGCCTCAGCACCCAGGACGTTCACCAAGGTGCTCGCTCCGATTCTGGCACTTCTAAGACAGCGGGGTATCGCTATCACAGGTTACTTGGACGACCTTCTGCTGAAGGCCCCTTCAAGCTCAGAATTAGAGGTAAGCGTGTCCATTACCTGTCAGACTCTTCGAGACTGTGGTTGGATACTAAACACGCAAAAGTCAGTATTGGTGCCCACTCAACGCCTAGTGTACCTGGGGTTGATTCTGGATTCCTCAGAGGCAAAGGTATTCCTCCCTGTGGAGAAGTTGCAGACCCTCCGGGCTGCAGTACGGCAGCTGACTTCCAGGAATTGGTCGTCACTCCGTTTTTGCATGCGAGTGTTGGGCCTCATGGTAGCCTCCTTCGAGGCGGTCCCATATGCTCAATACCACACTCGAGTGTTACAGAAGGAAGTTCTGTCCAGATGGAACAGATGCCCTTCATCTCTGGATTATCAAATCCGAGTGAGCCACCTAGTCAGGAGATCCCTGGTATGGTGGCTGACAGCACCGGCTCTAATGGCCGGGAAGTAATTTCTTCCGGTTTACTGGATAGTGATCACGACGGACGCCAGCCTTACAGTTTGGGGGGGAGTCTGGGGTGTCCAGTCGGCGCAAGGTCGCTGGACCCCAGAGGAAGCCCTCCTGCCGATCAATGTCCTGGAGATCCGGGAGATCAAGCTGTGCCTCTTCAAATGGTCTCAGAGACTGCAAGGGCGTCCAGTCAGGATCCAGTCAGACAACGCCACAGCAGTGGCATATGTCAATCATCAAGGAGGAACAAGAAGCTCAGCTGCAGCATCGGAGATCGCTCGCATCCTGAAGTGGGCAGAGAGGAGCGTACCGGCACTGTCGGCCGTGTACATTCCGGGTGTGGAAAACTGGCAGGCGGACTACCTGAGCCGCCAGATGCTGGACCAGGGAGAATGGTCCTTACACCCGGAGGTGTTCCAACTCCTCTGCCAAAGATGGGGCACACCAGACGTAGATCTTCTGGCTTCCTGACTCAATCGGAAGGTATTGAGGTTTGTGGCCCGGTCAAGAGACCCATGGGCAGACGCAACGGACGCGTTGGTAGCATCGTGGGGTCAGTATCGGTTAATCTATGCCTTCCCTCCCTTAAGGCTTCTTCCTCTTCTGCTCCGCAGAGTGGAGGCAGAGGGAATTCCAATGATCCTAATCGCGCCAGATTGGCCTCAGCGTCCTTGGTACGCCGATCTAGTACGTCTGGTAGCAGACGTCCCCTGGCGCCTACCACTACGGAAGGACCTGCTATCGCAAGGTCCCATATTCCATCCTGCTTTACAGTCATTGGCTTTAACGGCATGGCTGTTGAGAACCAGGTACTGAGAGATCGGGGCCTGTCAGACTCAGTAATCTCTACTATGAGAAGTGCTCGGAAACCATCCTCTAGGAAGGTCTATCACCGCACTTGGAGGGCCTACATCTCCATGTGTGAGGAAATGAAATGGCATCCGCGTACCTATTTGGTTTCCAGAATCCTGCTGTTTTTACAGCATGGGGTAGACCAAAGGCTTGCCCTAAGTACGATTAAGGGACAGATATCTGCCCTGGCTGTCTTTTTTCAGCGACCCCTGGCGACTCACTCTCTCGTGAGTACATTTGTGCAGGGGGTTCGACATGTGGCCCCACCGGTCCGCCCCCCGTTACCTCCGTGGGACTTGAACCTGGTCCTCTCGGTGCTTCAGACGGCACCGTTTGAGAATATTAGAGATATTCCCCTGTTGACACTTTCTCAGAAGGTGGTCTTTTTGGTGGCTGTTACGTCAGTTAGACGAGTCTCTGAGCTGGCAGCCCTGTCCTGCAAGGCTCCCTATTTGATTTTCCACAAGGATAAGGTGGTGCTGCGGCCGCAGCCTTCCTTTCTTCCGAAGGTCGTTTCGGCTTTTCATCTCAACAAAGACATTGTACTTCCATCCTTGTGTCCTCAGCCATCGAATCCTAAGGAGTCGGCGTTGCATTCCTTGGACGTTGTCCGAGCTTTGAGAGTATACATATCTGCTACTTCCCTGTTCCGGAAGTCAGACTCACTGTTTGTTTCGGTGGCTGGTCCCAAGAAGGGCCAAGCAGTCTCATCGGCCACCATCTCTAGGTGGATCCGACAGATAGTAATCCAGGCTTACGCTTTAAAGGGTCAGGCGCCCCCCTTTCCTGTCACGGCGCATTTGACCAGGGCAATAGGTGCCTCTTGGGCTTTCCGACATCAAGCGTCTGTTTCCCAACTATGTAAAGCGGTGACTTGGTCGTCCGCTCACACTTTCACAAAATTCTACAAAGTTGATGTAGGTGCATCTTCGGATGCCTCTTTCGGCCGCAAGGTTTTGCAGGCGGCTGTTTAGAGTTGCAACTCCTCCGTTGGAGGAGTGCTGTTTTGTGTTTTGGGGTGAAGTTTGTTTTTATGCTGTTACCACCCCTCGTTTTTTCTCTGACACTGCTTTGGGACGTCCCACTTTGTCAATAGAGAAGCTGTGTCGGTCCATGGACGAAAGAGTAAATAGGATTTTTTACTCACCGTAAAATCCTTTTCTCTGAGTCCATGGACCGACACAGCACCCACCCCTCCTTTTAAGTTTGTACTGCTTTTTGACGAACTGATCTGCGATGTGCAGACTGAGAGGGTATACCCAGAGGGTCCGCCCCCTGGGCGGTACTGTAGAAGGTGTGATGCAACACTTTTTACAAGTTTTTCTGCCTAGTCACTCCTAATTAACGGATAATACCCACTTTGTCAATAGAGAAGCTGTGTCGGTCCATGGACTCAGAGAAAAGGATTTTACGGTGAGTAAAAAAATCCTATTTTTTTTTTTTTCCGAATTTTTCATTTTTTTTTTCCGGGCCTTCACATCTCTAGGCACACTTATGAACCCATGTCAGCTGGAAAGGAAGGAAAACTCTCTATGGCACCCATCATAGTCAGCACCAAAAATACTGCAGTTCTTAGGGGTTTGGATTTGATAGTGATAGGCCTGCTAGGGATACATTTCTGATAATATGGTCCTCTAAACAAGGCATTGTCGAAGAACACCCACCACAGAAGTAGGGTGACCACATTTCCAAACTACCAATCAGGGACACCCTCCCCTTCCCAAAAATCAGCTTGTGCTGTAACTAATCACAGCACAGGGATTGGACACAAGAGGCGGGATTTATGATTTCTCCAATCACAAGCAGGGGGCGGGATTGTGCTCCTCCAGGCATTCCCGGCCAGGACAAGTACTGTCAGTGAATAAAGCGGTGATGTGGCGGCCTTTTTTGGGGGCATCAGATTGGTCCGGGGGGTGGCTGTGTCAGTTTCATTCCGGGACACTGTATTGTCCTGGAATGAATGTGCCCGGGACAGACCTGCAAAATGCGGGACTGTCCTGGGCAATCCGGGACACATGCTCACCCTACACAGAAGTGGACTCTGCACATCACATACCCTGTCTGAAGACATTTGGAAAATGTATGTTAAAAAAACAAAAGCATAAAATACACACTGGGGCATCTAGAGGGGTCACTAAGGAAGAGCTTAAGCCCAGGGTTGGCCTATGAAGCACAAGAGCTGACTATCTCAACAAACTGTATGCTAAAGACCCAGGGCCTGATTTGAGAAAGCTAATTGTCATTTTAGTCCCTGCAGCTTACTATCTATTGTCACAGTCAGTGGAGTAAAAGCTGTATTAAAAAAGACAGATGTTTTTATGAGAAGTGTTGTTTGCTGTTTTAGGCTCAGGAGCTGACAATCTATACTTACACCCAGTGCCCAACCTGCTGCAGTCTATGGATATTTATTGTGAGGTCATTGGGCCCCTAAGGCCAGTGTTATCCCTGTCTAGGTGTTTTCCTGTGTATTGTAAGTATGGCCCAGTTATTCCTTTTTGTATTGTTTATAAAGGATAAGGATCTTTGCTTTAGTCATGTGACTGTCATTTTTAAATCTCATCTGTATAAAATAAATACAAATAAAAAATAAAAGAAAGGTCTGGTGTCACCAGTGTCACACTTCCATCCCTAATAGTACAATAAAAACATAGGTATCGCCCTTTGGGACTTTGTATGAGGTGTGCACGATTGTCCATTGAAGTTGACAAATATAAATACAATAAAAACATTTATTGCAGAAATGATCACACACGAAAGAGTGGCATAAACAGAGGCAAAGCTGGTACAATTTTGTACATGGTTAAATCTCACCTGGACTGAAAATAACACTTTGTAAAATATAAGGAATATTATATATATACATATTTAATACAAAAAATTATATTATATCATACTAAGATAATATTAATACATTTCAGAGAGAGCGATATGATATATATACATTATTAATACTGTGTATTGCCCCCTTTAATATCAATGACAGTCTTTTGTGGTATTTGTGGATGAAGCTCTTTATCTTCTCAGATGCCCATTCCTCTTGGCAAAAAGCCTCGAGTTCCTGTAAATTCTTGGGCTGTCGTGCATAAACTGCACGTTGGAGATCTCCCCAGAGTGGCTCAATGATATTGAGGTCAGGAGACTGAGATAGCCACTCCAGAACCTTCACTTTATTCTGCTGTAGCCAATGACAGGTCGACTTGGCCTTGTGTTTTGGATCATTGTCATGTTGGAATGTCCAAGTATGTCCCATGCGCAGCTTCCTGGCTGATGAATGCAAATGTTCCTCCTGTATTTTTTGATAACATACTGCATTCGTCTTGCCATCAATTTTGACCAAATTTCCTGTGCCTTTGTAGCTCACACATCCTCAAAACATCAGCGATCCACCTCCGTGTTTCACAGTAGGAATGGTGTACCTTTCATCATAGGCCTTGTTGACTCCTCTCCAAATGTAGCGTTTATGGTTCTGGCCAAAAAGCTCAACTTTGGTCTCATCACTCCAAATGACTTTGTGCCAGAAGGTTTGAGGCTTGTCTCTGTGCTGTTTGGCGTATTGTAAGCGGGTTACTTTGTGGCATTTGTGTAGTAATGGCTTTCTTCTGGCGACTCGACCATGCAGCCCATCTTTCTTCAAGTGCTTCCTTATTGTGCATCTTGAAACAGCCACACCACATGTTTTCAGAGAGTCCTGTATTTCACCTGAAGTTATTTGTGGGTTTTTCTTTGCATCCCAAACAATTTTCCTGGCATTTGTGGCTTAAATTTAAGTTGGTCTACCTGACCGTGGTTTGGTTTCAACATAACCCCTCATTTTCCACTTCTTGATTAGAGTTTGAACACTGCTGATTGGCATTCTCAATTCCTTGGATATCTTTTTATAACCCTTTCCTTTTTTATACAGTTCAACTACCTTTTGCCGCAGATCCGTTGACAATTCTTTTGCATTTCCCATGACTCAGAATCCAGAAACGTCAGTGCAGCACTGGATGAAAGATGCAAGGGTCTGTCAGGAGTTCAGAAACTCATTGACCTTTTAGCCCTCATGTCCACGGACGTTTTTACAGCCACTTTTATGACCGTTTTTTGCAGCTTAAAAACGTCTCTCCATGTTAGCCTATGGCCTCATGCCCACCATGACGTTTTTGAGCTGTATATGGCATAGCCGTTTTTAAGCTGCAAAAAAAAACCAAGACCAGTGCATTCTGAAGCTCCAGCGTTAGAGCTGTAAAGACGCCAGACGCTGACAAAGGGTGTTAAATGCGATTTAACAAGGCTTAACGCTGTGTTAAGCCTCGTCCGACGTATAAGTCGTTGCGAACAGCGTACACGGCATTACAGCGGGGGAGAGCGTCATGTTAACATCGAAGAAGAGAAGAGGGAAGAAGACGGCGGAGAAGGCCGGGCCAACGCTAGCAAAAGAGCGGCAGAAGATAGCAGAGGAGCCCGGCAGAAGAACCGGAGAGCGGGATAAGAACCGCAGGGCGGGAGAAGAGAGCGGAGAAGTCAGAAGAATACCCCCGATGTCGGAAGAAGACCCCCGGAGCTGCCTAATAAATTACTTTAAAAACCTGTCTAGTGTGTTTTTTTTTATTGACACTTTTTTCCCCCAGGTGAATGGGTAGGGGTACCCCCCATACTCATTCACATAGAGTGGGGAGCCGGGATCTGGGGGCCCCCTTTTTAAAGGGGGCTCCCAGATTTCGATAAGCCCCACTCCCGCAGACCCCGACAACCAGTGGCCAGGGTTGTCGGGAAGAGGCCCTTGTCCTCATCAACATGGGGACAAGGTGCTTTGGGGTGGGGGGCGCAGTGCCCCCCCTGCCCCAAAGCCCCAACCCCCATGTTGAGGGCATGTGGCATGGTATGGTCTAGGAGGGGGGGCGCTCGCCCCCCTTTCCTGACCTGCCGGGCTGCGTGCTCAGATAAGGGTCTGGTATGGATCCTGGGGGAACCTCACGCAAAATTTTTCTTTTTTAATTTTCGCGGGGTTCCCCTTCAAGATTCTCCGCACACGAGTTGCCCCGCAAGTCGGATCATCTTGATCCGACTTCTGGTGCGACCTCTATTCAAATCAATGGGCTCCCATAGGGAACCATTGATTTTGAATAGATAAAGTAAAACGCGTCTGAAAGCTAGCGTGGGGAAACGTGCATTGAATTCAATGCAAAATGCGGAAAAAATCGCGGAAAAAAACGCTTCTTTTTTCCTGGCGTCTGTACTAGCTTTACAGCCCGTTTTTTTCAAATGTCCGTAGGCATGAGGCCTTATACACACACACACTAATGGCCATTCAAACCCCTTTGTGTCAACTTGTGTGCATGTTATCAGGCCAAAATCACCAGGGTATGTAAACTTTTGATCAGGGTCATTTGGGTAGTTTCTGTTGCCATTATGATTTAAAAATAATAAACACCGTTGATTGATAATAAATAGCTTCAGCCAAACACTAACCATGAGTGAAAGAAAAGTTTTTGTGTTATCATTCATATTCTCTGAAAAATGGACAGGAAATCATAAATTCTGCCAGGGTATGTAAACTTATGAGCGCAACTGTATATATACACAGTGCTGTGAAAAAGTATTTGCCCCCTTCCTGATTTGACATTTTTTTTGCATATTTCTCACACTTAAAGGGGTTGTAATGCCCTGTACACACAATCAGAATCTCCTATGGGATAAAATCTGATGGAATTTTCCGTAGGAATTCCGTTCAAGCTGTCTTGCGTACACACTGTCAGACCAAATTCCGACCGCCCAAAATGCGGTGACGTAAAACACTACGACGAGCCAAGAAAAATTAAGTTCAATGCTTCCGAGCATGCGTCGACTTGATTCTGAGCATGCGTGTTTTTTTCTCCGTCGAGTTCCACACAGACGATCGGAATTTCCATCAGAAAAAAATAAAACATGTTCTATTTCTAAACTCCTATGGAAAAAAGTCTGATGGGGCCCACACACGGTCGGAATATCCGATGAAAAAATTCCGTCAGACTTTTTTCATCAGAAACTCTGATCGTGTGTACAAGGCATAAAGGTTCGGTTTTTTTTCACCTTAATGCATCATATGCATTAAGGTGAAAAAAAACCTGGCAATGATGGCCCCCCCAGCCCCCCCGGTTTTACTTACCTAAGCCCCGAAACTCCATGGGCTCGTTCCCGCAACGGTTTCCCCCAGCTTGAGTCGGCTCGTCATTGGATATTGATAGCAGCGCAGCCATTGGCTCCCACTGCTGTCAATCAAATCAATGACGTGGCGCGCTGGGGGGGCGGGGCCGAGTGATGCAGTTGGCGGCTATATCACGGGAGTGCGCCCGCAAGAACTAACCCCCATGGGAGAGAGCTCCCATGAAGGGGGTTAGTTTTTGCGGGGAGGAGCCGAGACAGCCGCCGAGGGACCCCAGAAGACCACAGACTGCACAGTGGAGGTAAGTATATCATGTTTGTTATTTTTATTTTTTTAAACAGGAACCTTTAGTGTCCATTTAAATGTTTCAGATCATCAAACAAATTTTAATATTACACAAAGATAACCTGAGTAAATCCAAGATGCAGTTTTTAAATTATTATTTAATTTATTAAGGGAAAAAGGCTGTTCAAACCTGCCCTGGGCCTATGTGAAAAAGTAATTGCCCCCTCCCATGCTGAATCATGAATGAACTGTCATTAACCACAACTTTTTGGAAAGCTGAGTTAAATTTCACTTGCCACACCCAGGCCTGATTACTGCCAGACCTGTTGAATCAAGAAATCACATAAATAGAAGATGTCTGACAAAGTGAAGCACGCTAACAGATCACAAAAAGCCACACATCATGCCAGAATCTAAAAAAATTCAAGAACAGATTAGAAACAAAGTAATGTCCGTGTATCGGTCTACGAAGGGTTTCAAAGACATTTCTAAGGCTTTGGAACTCCAGTGAACCACGGGGAGATCCATTATCCTTAAAAGGAGACGTATGGGATGGGTTAAATAACTAGTACATATTACATTCGTCACAGATCAGCTAATCTTTTCTTCCTACCTCTTTTAGTTTTTACAGCATGTGCAAAAACGGTCCATTTTCAGTTTGAAAAGTTTCAGGGGGTGTGTTCATCTCCACCAACAAATTAACACACCCCCTGCCTCTGTCCCCCCTCCCCTAAGAGACGTGGCTGTGCTGATAGATAGAAATATATAGTGTAGATTCTTATACTGTACACAGCACTATCAGTGACTTCTCTCACATTACACTCACTGAAGTGCTGAAATCTCTGCCGACTCTTCTGACCATTGAAACAAGCTGCAGAGGCAGAGGGAGGAGGAGGAGAGAGGAGTGAGAAGGGAGGGGGGAGCAGCTATGCTCTGTGAAGTTTCAAGAATGAGCAGAGGGAGGAGAGCTGACATCAATCAAGCAAAATAACAGGAAAGGGGTGGATCCAGACTTCATATCCAGGCCATTAAATAAAGAAAAAAACTGCGCTAAGACCAGTACATAGATCGTTTAAACTAAAAAGAACAAGGCAGCAGCAACAGTGAGATAACCACAAACATGCATAAAATAAAGAAAAAGCTGCGCCAAATTGGTGCAGCTTTTTCTTTATTATATCAAGGCCATTGTTAGGATGATGCTGTATGAAAGACTGTAGAAGCTCCCACAGGTATTTATTTCGATTTTAACAGAATGGGGTCACTTCTGAGAGGGCTGGAAAGGTTTATAGATATAAGCAGCTCACATAGAATAGATGTAAGCAAAAAAAAGGAAACCCATACTTCTCTTTTGAATGGAGATAACGTGGAACAGTGGTGAACCTTCCCAGGAGCGGTCGGCCTACAAAAATTAATGCAAGAACATGACGACGACTCATCCAGGAGGTCATAAAAGAACCCAGAACAACATCTAAAGAACTGCAGGCCTCACTTGCCTCAGGTAAGGTGGGTGTTCATGATTCAACAATAAGAAAGAGACTGGGCAAAAATGGCCTCCATGGGAGAGTTCCAAGGCCAAAGCCGCTGCTGACCAAAAAGAACACAAAGACTCATCTCACATTTACCAAAAAACATCTTGATTATCCCCAAGACTTTTAGGCAAATATTCTGTGGACCGATGAGATAAAAATTTAACTTTTTGAAAAGTGTGTGTCCCGTTATATCTGGCATTAAAACGAATACAGTATTTCACAACAAGAACATCATACCAACAGTCAGACATGGACGACTTACCATAATTGATGGAACCATGAATTCTGAGCTCTACCAAAAGGAGAATGTCCGGACATCAGTTCCTGACCTCAAGCTCAAGTGCACTTGGGTTATGCGGCAGGACAACGGTCCTAAACACAACAGCAAGTCCACCTCCAAATGGTTCAAACAAAGCAAAATTTAGGTTTTGCAGTGGCCCAGGCAAAGCTCGGACTTAAAGCGGTGTTCCGGCCGAAATTTTACTTTTTAGATTAAAAAATACCCCTATAATCCTCATGCTTAAAGTATTCTAGTAAAGGTATGCTGTAAACTAAGGTCCGATTTTTATTTTTGCACCATTGATTTCTTACTTTTGTAAGTCCCAGCAGGCCGTGGCCATCTCATGTGTGGGCATCTGAAGCCAGACTGTATCTCTTCCTGTATTCCATGCAAGGCTGGTTACCCAGCATGCACCTCCAGATCTCACACATGCTCAGAGCAGCATGAGCAGTGTAATAGGTTGTAAGTCGGGTTTCCATAGCGACAGCAGTGTCAGAGGAAGTTGCCGCCCCTTAGCTATGGAAACCTCTCCTCCCCCTCCAGGAACTAGGAAGTTTATCTACATTTACAAAGATTATAAATCTAGAAATACAAAAAGCTCCTGCAAAAGGTAATTCGTTTTTAAAAGATGCTAATTTTCAATTATATATATCTTGTTTCTGTGTAGAGATTTTATATATATATATATATATATATATATATATATATATATATATATCATCTGCACAGAAAGAGGGATATCATTTACAATTAGCATTGTTTAAAAAGTAATCAATTTTTCCAGAAGCTGCTCCATCATACTGCCCCCATCAAAACTGCCCCCATCAAAATTGCTCTCATCAAAATTGCCCCATTATATTACCCCCATCATACTGCCACCATCAAAACTGCCACCATCAAAACTGCCCCATCATACTGCCACAATCAAAATTGCCCCATCATACTGACACCATCCTATTGCCCCGATCGAATTTGCCACATCAAAACATCATCATCATATTGCCACCATCAAAATTGCCCCATAAAAATCTGCCCCATAAAATTGCCCCATCAAAATAGCACCATCATATTGCCATCATCAAAATTGCCCCATCCGATTGCCCCATCAAATTTCCCCCCATCAAAATTGCCCCATCAAAACTGCCGCATCAAATTGCCACCATCAAAACTGCCCCCATCAAAAAACTGCCCCATATATTGACCCATCAAAACTGCCCCATCAAGAACTGTCCCATCAAAAACTGCCACATCATATTGCCCCATCATACTGCCCCATCCTATTTCCACCATAAAAATTGCCCCATAAAAATGTGCCCCATCCTATTGCCCCCATCAAAATTGCCCCATTAAAACTGCCCCATCAAAACTGCTCCCATCATATTGCCCCCATCAAATTTGCCCCATAAACTACCCCATCCTATTGCCCCCATCAAAACTGCCCCATACTATTTCCCCGTCAAAATTGTCCCATCATATTGCCCCCATCAAAACTGCCCCATCAAAATTGCCCTATCAAAACTGCCCCCATTCTATATCCCCATCAAAACTGCCCCATCAAAAACGGCACCATAAAAATAGCCCCCATCAAACCTGCCCCATCCAAACTGCCCCATCAAATTGCCCTCATCAAAATTGCCCCCATCAAAACTGCACCGTCAAATTGGCCCCATAAAAACTGCACCATCAAAATCGCCCTCATCAAAACTGCACCATCAAAATTGCCCCATCCTATTGCCCCATCAAAACTGCCCCCATCAAAACTGTCCGAATCAGGCTATCCCCCATAGCATTATTTTAGCAGATGGTCTCTATATTTCAAAAAGAGGACAGTTATATTCAGTTAAGTCCACTGAGATTTGCCCCCACAACTGATGAAAATTAATATTTAATGTATTTATTAATTTCAGTAACTTCTCATGTTAAAATTCCACCCAATAAGCTTAATTCACAAAGCTAACACACAAGGACGATGTTGTTTATTTGATATATAAAACATTACAATTTGAATAATAAACTCATGTGATGACAATAAAGATATTTATCCAGGTGTTAGAGCTTTGTGAATTCATCCCCATTATTATTGCTGACAGTTACTGTGTATAGAGAGCCCTTTGCATTACATGGTATTGGGATCATTAGACCAGAGCTGTTTGTGCAAAATAAGAGCTAAAAATAGCTCTGCTCACTTGGGTCATGTGACCTCTGAGTGATGTCATAGTTGGGTCATGTGACCTCTGAGTCATGTCATAGTTGGGGCAAGACTATAAAAGCCAGTAACTGCCGGCAGACAGTCAGTTTACTCCAGGATCTTGAAGTGAACAGTGCTGCTTTACATTGCTGAAGCCGCAATCTTTAATAAACATATTTTTAGCTGCATTTAAGTGCTCTAATTATTAAATTGAACCGATTGACATCTGCTGAAACAAGTAAGTAATTTTATCCATGTATTTATATATTCTGAATAAGTAGTAAAAAGTTTTTTTTTCCTCATTTGCCTCAACCTATACAGTAAATATTGTGCAGAAACTTTCACAACACAGGCAGTGAAATGTCAGCTCCTCTCCCTATTGTTTTCTATAGAGAGCAGACTCTTGGCTGCCTTCCAGCCCTCTAATAGAAACACATAGCAGGTGCTGCCCCCTAATGGAAAAATGCATCAGGTGCTTTTATATAATTTCATTATGTGGCTAAAGTAATTCAGTGGGTTTGATTTACTAAAACCTGGAGAGCGCAAAATAATGTTGTGAGATGTGTGAGAAAAGAAGGAAGAGTGGTGCAGCCAACCTACTTGTATCTTACATAACTCACACCCAATGAAACACACAACATGATCTGTGACACAATCTATATTCTCTTATATTTTATAACTCATCATCCTTTATAAATTAAATTAAAAAAAATGTGTAGCCTGATGGATGTGACAATATTTACATGTTCTATGAGGAGGCAGGATAGGAAAGCCAAGATTTTTTTCATGTTCAGTGTGTTGTCCACCCCCCCCCCCATACCATACCATACCATACCATACCATAGCAGAAATATATATATATATAAATTGACAGTTATTTTCTATTTAGATTTGAATTTTTGGGAAAATCATGGTTAAAGGATGGGCACTGAGTTATGCTAGGCAGCTGCCCCCCCCCCCTATGCCTTATAAGCAATTTAAAAAAAGTGACAGTTATTTGTGAGTTGAGATTTGAAAGAATTTGAAATGTATGGCTAGAGATCTGCACTATGTATGCTAGACAGTTGCCTAGCAACCCCCCCCCCCCCCCAAGAACAGACTGGTGTAAATGGACATTTTACATACCATATTTATTGGCGTATAACACGCACCCTAACTTTAAGAGGGAAGTTTCAGGAAAAAAACACTCCACAGTCCCTGCGTATAACACGCAGGCACAGTTTACCCTCTATTTTCAGGGTAAAAAAGTGAGTGTTATATGCCAATAAATACAGTATTTATTCATTTCAGCAACTTCCCATATTAAAATGACACCCTATAAGATTAATTCACAAAGCTAGCACACAAGGATATATAAAAATATACATTTATTTTTCCATGCAGTTGAATTTGAATATTAAACTCATGTGATCCCAATAAAGACAATTATCCAGGTGTTAGAGCTTAGTGAATTGTTTCCCATTATTATTGTTGACAGTTACTGTATATAGCCCTTTGTATAACATGGTATTGGGATCATTAGAACAGAGCTGTTTGTTCAAAACAACAACTAAAAATAGCAGCCAAACAGCTTTGCTCACTTGAGTCATGTGACCTCTGAGTGATGTCATAGTTAGGGCCAAAGCTAGGTTAGCCAGTAACTGCCGGTAGACAGTCAGTTTACTCAGGATCTTGTAGTGAACAGTGCTGCTTTACATTGCTGAAGCCTCAATGTTTAATAATCGTATTTTTATCTGCATTTAAGTGCTCTAATTATAAAATTTATCATCGATCGACCACTGCTGAAACAAGTAACTTTATCCATATATTTATATATTCTGAACAAGCGGTATTTTTATTTTTTTTATCATTCACCTTAAACTTTTTTTTAGTTTTCAACAAAAGAACACCATTATAACCATTTTCTTTTATTTTACAGGTTTTACAGCAATGTTAAAAGTGATATATAAATCACTCACCTCTTATTTTGGCCACACTAGTCCGTCACTATCCTCCGTGATGGAAAAGGATAAGGAGGTTAAAAACGATACTACGGTAGCCATCGAAAAAAGAAAAAAGCAAATTTTCAAAGGAAATGAAGATGCTATAGTAAAAATACGCTCCATCGTCGGGAGCGGACACCCCAGGCAGCTTTCGAAGGGTTTGCTTGGCACAAAAATTCCATCCGTTTGTGCCAGCCAAAAGGGTTCCCATTCCTCGGGTCCCTTGGAAATCACTTTTCTCCAAGGGTTGCTGCTAAATTATCTTAAGGATGACGTTTCTGCAAAAATGAAAGCCATCCAAAATCAAAAAGAGGAGTTGAATACCTTGGACCAGAAAATATCATCTTTTGTGAGTTCCAAACAGATACTAGAAAAGCTTGTGGACCGATACCCTAAACTTAACATGGACAACAGGTTTCTCATTGAAGAGGGCATGTTCGTAGACAGGCAACACATGCTTGAGCTGCAGAAGAAGACGCAGATAATGGAGCCCTATCAGCACATCTTCTTTCACTTACAGACCCAACCAAAGTACCTGACCAAGCTTATCTGTCAGATGTCGGAACGTGACTATACCAGTCTTACAGAAGGGCTTCTCCCCAGACTGTACAAAAAAGCCTTACCACCACGAGAAGAATATTATCTTTTGAAGCTTTTGGAAAATGTCATTCGGTATGAGGTCAAGCAAAAATGTACAAACATCAAGGATATATCTGAAGAAAAATTTAAGAGCATTAAGACAGCCTTCAACTTTTACAGGGAGCCTGCAAAATGCGAGGACCTCAACCAGAATCTCACTCCAGTGATAAACGAGATTATTCACTTACAATACTTTTTAATAGAGAAACCGTTTGACATAACTGCCATAGCAGACTTAGTCGTACGCGCAGTATTCCGTGATGTGCACAGTATACCTTATGGAATTAGGTATGTGGCAAAAGTCTTAAGACAAGCCCTGCACAAAAAGTTCCCCCAGGCCACTGAAGATGAAGTCCTGGAGAGTCTTGGCCTTTTCATGCACGAATATTTGCTGCCATCTATAGTTTGCCCAGGTGAAGCTGGCATAATTGTAACCAGAGTGAAAAAAGATTCAGGGACAAAAGAGAACCTCATTGTCGTGTCTGAGCTTGTCCGCCACATCATGAGCAACAATCTTTTCCCCATGGAAAATACTAATGCCGTCATACAAAATAAGTATGTGGTAAAAGAATACCCACATTTCAGGAGAATGTTTGAGGGTGTTTTTAAAATTCCAGAACCAGAGGAGAAATTTGCCTTCAATGAATATTCTGACTTCATTTTTCTGAAGAAGCCAGTGATAAGGCTCCCTGTAATGGAAATTGTAGGCACACTGAAGCTGCTTTCAAAATATAAAAAAGTGGTCTTCCCAGATCAAATGGACATCCTTTATAGAATTGTCAAGTCTCTTGAACCTGTTCCTGCTGTTAAAGAGATTCTTTTTGGTAAAGACGCAGTTGCTGCTTACAGAGGTAAGGATGTGAGGAAAATTGAAGTCTACCTCACCTTAGGCGGAAAATATATTTCACCTAAAGAAAATAATTTGACAAGCCCAAGGGCTTTAAAGGATGCTAAACTGAACAATTTGACAAACCCAAAAGCTGGGCTTTCAAAATCAATAGACTTTCAAGATATCCTGAACAATATCGCCAAGGATATCCCAACGAAAAACGAACTTCAACTGCAGCAAAAAGCAGAAATAACGAAGCTCAGAAGCTCAGTGGATGTCCTAAGCGCCAGATCCACATACTACCAGGACCAGATAGATCAGTATCAGAGGTTCTGGAACAGCTGCCTTGAAAACTTAGTAAGCCAAAAGTCATCCAATACTGGTATGACCACTAAGGAAAAAGGGCACACAATGACGGAGACGGAGAAGCAAGATGAGGTTAAAATATCGGGGCTGACGGAGGAGAAGCAAAAGAGGAAGAAGTGGACCTGGTTTCGTAAACTGGTCAGCCCAAAGTCATCCAATACTGGTATGACCATGAAAGAAAAAAAAGGGAACACAAAGATTCTGAAGGAGACGGACAAGCAATATGACAATAAGGTATCGGGGCTGAAGGTGGAGAGGAATGAGGAGAAGCAAAATAGTAAGAAGAGTTGGCTTCGTAAACTGGTCAGCCCAAAGTTACCCACTAGAGTCAGAAAGCTGAAATATACTGCAGCAAAACTGCAGAACAAAGGTGTCATCACTGGCACCATAGGTAAGGAGACCAAGAAGCTGATGAGAGAACGGCTGACAATAGAAATTGAAGCGGATCACCAAATTAAAGTCAGCATCGGCAAAAGGTCTGTTCTTATTCACATTGCTGACATCGTAAAACATCATTATACCAGATCACCAACCATGGAGATATTCTACTATCATGTTGATGCCAGCATGTTGTTATATTTGGTGTACAGCAAGCTGTATGTCAGACCAAACAACGCATAATTTACTATAGCATCTGTGATTTACACTGGAGGGATTTCATTGGGGGGATCGCACTGGGAGAATTTACTTGGAGGGGGGATACACGTTGGGGGATTCACACTGGAGGGATTACGCCTGGGGGATTCACAAAAGGGGGGTGACACAGAGACACAGGGAGGATTAACACCAGAGGGATTTCATTGGGGGCTTTACACTTGGGGGTCACACTGTGACGATTACACTGAGTGGGGGATTTACACTGGGAGATTACACCAGGGGGATCTGGGGGGATCTCCCTGGGAATATTTACTCGGAGGGGGGATACACTTTGGGGGATTCACACTGGAGGGATTACACCTGGGGAATTCACAAAAGGGGGTTACACTGGGGAGGATTTACACTGGACGGATTTCATTGGGGGCTTTACACTTGGGGGGTCACACTGTGACGATTACACTGAGTGGGGGATTTACACTGGGATATTACACCAGGGGGATCCCACTGGGATGATTTACTTGGAGGGGGGTACACTTTGGGGGATTCACACTGGAGGGATTACACTTGGGGGATTCACACAGGGGGGATTTACACTAGAGAGATTTTATTGGGGGCATTACACTGTTAGGATTACACTGGGAGACTACATCAGAGGGATCGGGGAATCCCACTAGAGTGATTTACATAGAGTGGTTTGGGGGGGGGACACAGTGCAGGGATTGTATGGAGTACGGGATGCACTACGTATGGAATGCGGGGTGCGCTACGTATGGAGTGTGGGGTTGAGGGGTGCGCTACGTATGGAATGCGGGGTTGAAGGGTAAACTTTGTATGGAATGCGGGGTTGAGGGGTGCACTACGTATGGAATGCAGGGTTGAGGGGTTCGCTACGTATGGAATGCGGGGGTTGAGTGGTGCACTACGTATGGAATGCAGGGTTTAGGGGTACGCTACTTATGGAATGCGGGGTTGAGGGGTGCACTACGTATGGAATGTGGTGTTGAGGGGGTGCGCTACGTATGGAATGCGGGGTTGAGGGGTGCACTACGTATGGAATGCGGGGTTGAAGGGTAAACTTTGTATGGAATGCGGGGTTGAGGGGTTCGCTACGTATGGAATGTGGGGTTGAGAGGTTCGCTACGTATGGAATGCGGGGTTGAGTGGTGCGCTACGTATGGAATGCGGGGTTGAGGGGTGCACTACGTATGGAATGCGGGGTTGAGGGGTTCGCTACGTATGGAATGCGGGGTTGAGGGGTGCACTACGTATGGAATGCGGGGTTGAAGGGTAAACTTTGTATGGAATGCGGGGTTGAGGGGTTCGCTACGTATGGAATGCGGGGTTGAGGGGTTCGCTACGTATGGAATGCGGGGTTGAGTGGTGCGCTACATATGGAATGCGGGGTTGAGGGGTGCACTACGTATGGAATGCGGGGTTGAGGGGTTCGCTACGTATGGAATGCGGGTTTGAGGGGTGCACTACGTATGGAATGCGGGGTGTGTCAATTGTGACAGGGCCACAGGCTATACATCTAGTTTTATGGTTTACGAGGGAAAAGATAGTTACGTAGAGCCAGAGAACTCCCCAGATTAAATAGGGAGTGCTGGCAAGATAGTGTGGAACTTGGTGTCACCCTTATTTGGAAAGGGGTACCACTTGTACGTGGACATTTATTACACGAGCTTGACACATTTTAGTCACCTTTTTGATTGTGGAATTGGCGCATGTGGCACCATCGCACAACGGCTTGTAGAATCCTGACTTAGACGGGGGGATAGAGCCTGCTTGAGGTGTAATAATTTGTTAGCAGTGAAGTGGAGGGATTTACGGAATGTTTTCGTTCTGTCCTCACTTTACGCAGACATGACAGTCAAAATTCCTACAGCGACTGGTTTTGGGGAGAAACATGAATACAACCTTAACATGGGAGGGGTGGACCTCAACGACCAGTTATTGGCGCCGTACATAGTTGCCCGTCAGGCCAGACGCTGGTACAAAAAAGTGTCATGTGCTATACAAAGCTTCAGGACGGACTGGATCCTTCTTTAAATTCCAGGAAGAGATTGTCAGAGCCCTTCTGTTTCCAGACGGTGCTCTTGCCCAACTTCCCAATCCAAATGCAGTGAGCCGGCTGCATGAGAGGCATTTTCCTTTTGTCCTCCCTGGTACCCCTACCCAAAGAAACCCCCAAAAAAGATGTTGTGTCTGCAGCAAACGTGGATTTAGGCGTGACACCCGCTTTTATTGTCCCTTCTGTCCTGACCAACCTGGTCTCTGCATTGGTGAATTTTTCAAACGCTACCACACACTAGTTGAGTTTTAGCGTAGGGTACAGCACCACACAGTCCTAGGCACACTAACACAGGGTCTCGGAGTCTCGAAAGATGTGATGGCCATCACATTTTGAGAGACCCTAATCTGCAACGTTCAGTTTACAGTTTTTTTACAGTTTTTATAAAAGTGAAAAAAGTGAAAAAAATAAAAATAAAACACACACACACACAAAAACACAAAAAAATATATATAAAATAAAAAATCAAAAAATAGTTGTGGTTGTATTTTTCTCCTCTCTCTCTATTGTTCTCTCTCTTATGTTCGCTCTCTACTGTCCACTCTACTGTTCACTCACTATTGTTCTATATCTATCGTTCTTTCTATTTTTACTATGTTTTATTGTATTTGCTTTCATCACACGCCAAGCCACGCCCCCTACAGTAAGAATCACTCATTAGGCTCCCAGTGCCCCAGCAAAGCCAGTGAGACCCGTAAGTGAGGGGAGAGAAGAGCTGCAGACGCGCACAGCGCTGGATCGAATGAGGGCTCAGGTAAGTAGAAGGGGGTGAGGGGCCATATGGGGGCCACAAGTTCTGATGACCTGGGGGTCCCCAAGAAATTCTGATAGATAGATGAAGGGCAGATGACTGGAGGGTTGGGCTCCCTCCAGTTATCTGCCCTTTTTCTATCCATCAGAATACATGTTCTCCCACTGTGGAGACTCTCCAGATTTAGAGTTAGGGTCTGCAGGATACAGGGTGCCTTGGCGGGGTCTGCAGGATACACGGTGCCTTGGCGGGGTCTGCAGGATACAGGGTGCCTTGGTGGGGCCTGCAGCTTACACATGTATTTGCAAATGTGTGCAACTAAACCCCTGTTTTTAAAGCATACTGTTAGACAGGTTAATTCTGTTGGTCGCAGGCTGGTTGGTAAGTTGAGCTTGGAAATTCTTTGGTTTTATTTCACATGAGTTTGCCCTTCCAGTGCTCCTTGCTGTGAAGACCAGTTATAGGTGGCGGCAGTGACCTTTTTTTGTATTGTTGACATATTGGTCAGGCAACGCACTGACACCTTTGCTCCCATTGTGCAATGTGCTGGGTGTCTAGTGTGTTCTTGTGCCTTTAAGGAGGGTTGGGCTCCCTCCAGTCATCTGCCCTTCATCTATTCATCAGAATACATGTTCTCCCACTGTGGAGACGCTCCAAATTTAGAGTTAGGGTCTGCAGGATACAGGGTGCCTTGTCGGGGCCTGCAGCTTACGCATGTATTTGCAAATGTGTGCAACTAAACTCCTCTTTTTAACGCATACTGTTAGACAGGTTAATTTGGTTGGTCGCAGGCTGGTTGGTAAGTTGAGCTTGGAAATTCTTTGGTTTTATTTGACCTATGATGTCTAAAACCAGAGCAACATCTCCATTTTAGATCTAAAAATAGGAACAAGATCTAGACACCAACTTGACCCATGAACAAGTACGGAGGATGTACTTCTTCTATCTGATAATCCTCAATCTGCTCCATAGAACGTGACTATAAGACACCCCCGTGATAGTACAAGGCCCCTGTCCAGAGAAATTAAATGTATCTGCCCCTGACCAATGCTGGAGGTGTGGGACGGGGTACTGCTCCATGTTTTTTGGTCCTGCCCTAAATTGTCAGATTTCTGGTTCAATATACAGTGGAACCTCGGATTGCAAGTAATGCGGTTAACGAGCGTTTCGCAATACGAGCACTGTATTTTGAAAAACTCTAACTCGGTTTGCGAGTGTTGTCTCGCAAAACAAGCAGGATTCAGGCCAAAGTGGTGTGCAGTACCGCGTTTGGCCTGAGGTGGAGGGAAGCGCCGGAAGCCGATCGGCGCTGTTTGAAAATGCTCGGAAAGACCCGGAAATACTCTGTTCCCGAGCCTTTCCGAGGTGTCCTCGAGCCTTTCCGGCTGTTTCCGAAGCTCTCCGGCCCCCCCCCCCACCTTTGGCCGCATGCGGTATTGCATGCCATTGAATTCAATGCGGAACTAATTATTTTCGTTTCCATTGACTTCAATAGGGAAACTCCCTTTGATATGTGAGTACTTTGGATTATGAGCATTCTCCTGGAATGGATTGTGCTCGTAATCCAAGGTTCCTTTGTACAAAGAATTTGATCACAATTCACAAACTACTTTAGACCAGTAGTCTCCAAACTGCAGCCTGTGGGCTCTATGCTTGCCTTTATCTGGCACTTGGGGCACACTTCCAACCACTGACACCAATGATGGAGCACCATTTCTCTCACTGACACCAATGATGGGGCACTATTCCTTCCACTGATACCAATGATCGGGCACTATTCTTCCTACTAACACCAATGATGGAGCACAATTCCTTTGCTGACATTGATGATGGGGCACTATTCCTCCCACTTATACCAATGATGGCACACTATCCCTTCCACTGACACCAATGGTGGGGCATTATTCCTCGCACTGATACAAATTATGGAACACTATCCCTTCCACTGATACCAATGATGGCACACCATCCCTTCCACTGACACCAATGATGGCACACTATCCCTTCCACTGACACCAATGATGCCACACTATCCCTTCCACTGACACCAATGATGGCACACTATCCTTTCCACTGACACCAATGATGGCACACTATCCCTTCCACTGACACCAATGGTGGGGCATTATTCCTCGCACTGATACAAATTATGGAACACTATCCCTTCCACTGACACCAATGATGGCACACTATCCCTTCCACTGACACCAATGATGGCACACTATCCCTTCCACTGACACCAATGATGCCACACTATCCCTTCCACTGACACCAATGATGGCACACTATCCTTTCCACTGACACCAATGATGGCACACTATCCTTTCCACTGACACCAATGACGGCACACTATCCCTTCCAGTGACACCAATGATGGCCACAGTCTGCCCCACCCCCAAAGCCTTAAGAACAGAGAACTGGCCCTTTGTTATCAAAGTTTGGAGACGTGCTCTAGACCCATCTTTCTTTCTACTACATAATAACTCCATATCCATTAGTTTTCGATAAAAAAAAATCTCAAATACAGTGCCTTGAAAAAGTATTCATACCCCTTGACATTTTCCAAATTTTTTCATGTTACAACCAAAAACGTAAATGTATTTTATTGGGATTTTATGTGATAGACCAACACAAAGTGGCACATAATTGTGAAGTGGAAGGATAATTATAAATGGTTTACAAATAAATATATGAAAAGTGTGGCGTACATTTGTATTCAGCCCCCCTGAGTCAATACTTTGTAGAACCACCTTTACTGCAATTACAGTTGAATAAAATAATTCCCTGTATTGGTGTCAGTGGGATAAAATAAAACATAATGGGTAAAGGGGGGATTTTGGGACATTATATGAAGTGCATGACAATTTATAGTCATGCGCCTCCATCCCTGTATCTGAAATTAAAAGGAAGGAATTTGGGACTTTATATGAGGCACATGGCACACAACTTGGTAAAATAATCACTACATGATGACATTTTTTTCCATATATAAACAGAAAACGTAGCACATTGAAATTTATATATATATAACCATATATATATAAATATATATATATATACACAGAGATAAAAATTCATATATATTCACTGATAACATATGACATGTTGCAATTCATAAACAGTGGGGAAAATAATTATTTGATCCCCAGCAGATTTTGTAAGTTTTCCCACTTACAAACAAAATGAAGGGTCTAAAATGTTTATCATAGGTGTATTTTAAAGAGGAAGTAAACCCTGATGGGTGTTACTTCCTCTTTGTTTCCCTGCAAAGGTAAAGCATAATAGGCTACTATGCATCGCATAGTAGCCCATTATGTGACACTTACTTGCAGGAGAAGCCCGCGATGTTCCCGTCTTCCTCGCTAGTAGCGAACGACCATTCTTCACCCCTCTTCTTCCGGGGGCCACGAACTCCGGCTCTGCGACTGTCCGGAGTCGCGTGAAGCCTCGTGACGTCACTCCTGTGCATGCGCGCGGGAGACGCTTTTCATGGCATGACCCGAGATAGAAACGGCACAGCCGTGCTCTTTCTAACTCCGGCGCATGCGCAGAAGAGATCGCCGTACGGCAATTTGCAAATATCTTCTAGACCGTGCAGGTCTGGGAGATATTTCAAGCACCTACAGGTAAGCCCTAATCTAGGCTTACCTGTAGGTTAAAGTGGTTGTAAAGGGTTTACAACCACTTTAAATGATAGAAACAGAATATCAACCAAAAATCCAGAAAAAAACAATACAAATGTTATAAATTGAGTTGCAGTTCAGTGGGTAAAATTCATGATGGTACGCCGAGTAAATAGATACCCAAAATGTCACGCTCTATTTATTTGGGCCCACTCATGGAATGGCGACAAACTACGATAATAAAAAATCTGCATAGGCAATGGCTTAAAAATCTTTACAGGTTACCAGTTTAGAGCTATAGAGGGAGTCCAGTGCTAGAATCGCTCGGATCACTTTTATGAGAAAGAGAATAGCCAGGTGAAAAGAAAAAAAATACTGGGGTTTTGGTTGAAAGCTTCAGTAATAACCCTGGTAAACCACTTCAAAGCCACAATGTATATATACAGTATCTCACAAAAGGGGTGTACTCACTTTTGTTGCCAGCGGTTTAGACATTAATGGCTGTGTGTTGAGTTATTTTGAGGGGACAGCAAATTTACACTGTTATACAAGCTGTACACTCACTACTTTACATTGTAGAAAAGTGTAATTTCTTCAGTGTTGTCACATTAAAACATATAATAAAATATATGTTAGGGGTGTACTCACTTTTACTCACTAATATATGTGAGGGGTGTACTCACTTTTGTGAGATACTCTATGTAGATATACAAATAATACACCTGAGCTCATCTCTTCACCACACACACGGCCATAAAGGCAAGAGAATTCTTGTTGGGCAGTGTATTGGTGCTCGGACGAAACCCCCTTTGACTTTTAATGGTTCCAAGTATGTCAGGCAAAATGGTCGGCCCACGCGCATGTTCACTTCATCAAATCTGGCCCTCTTTGAAAAAAGTTTGGACACCCCTGGTGTAATGCAATGTGTGTTTGGATTGTAATAAAGTGTGTTCAAACTTATTTGCACTATCAGAGCTCTCCTTTTTTCCTCCCATATACCGTACGTTCTACCATTTGGGAGTGAATATTTGCTTTGGATGTTATGAAGATTGCATTTGGATACAGTTTTTCCACTACAACGGATCATGGATTGAGAGATTTAAAGCACATGAACTCTCTAATGGACTGAACTGTCTTTCCAATTCCGATAGTCTGTACGGAACTCCGACGGAGAAAAAAATGTGCATGCTCAGAATCAAGTCGACGCATGCTCGGAAGCATTGAACTTAATTTTTCTTGGCTCGTCGTAGTGTTGTACGTCACCGCGTTCTTGACGGTCGGAATTTAGTGTGACCGCGTGTATGCAATCATATGTACAGGGCATTACTCACATCTTCTGTCCATATTATGCACTGGATCAGTTTGACACCAATAAAAAAATACATTTTTGTTTTGCATTTTATATTAGCTTTTCAGTGCTGCTATTTACCAATGTTATTACATGATTTGGGTAAATTTATAGAGCAAACACTCACATTATCTCGCCTCATGGAGTGACCCTCCACGTGCCTGCAGCCTCTCATCCGTCCCGCTCCTGTGGGCAGGCTCGGGAGTGTAGTCTCTGCCCCCAGGGATTGCTATAAAGCTGCTGGCGATAGGAACTACATGTCCCACGATGCTTGGCAGCTGCTGGAGTCCTGCCAGGTGATGGGCTCCTGCCCCCTGCCAATGAGGAAGCAGGGGAGGGAACAGAACGGACGGCATGGCTCTGCGAGCGCACACTGCATTGTTAGGAGGAGAGGGAGGGGGGAAAATCCCCCGCAGGAGCTGACAGGCTAACTCTCACTCGGAGCTTGTCAGTGGATTTGTGTAAGCGCAACCGGCGGGAGGTGCAGGGCCGTGGGTGACAGAGCGACCCCCTCTACATAAGTGAGTGCCACTTGAGCTTTGGTGTCCCCCCTCTGCCTCAGCTCATATCCCTGCGCATACTTTAAAGGCCAGTCCTGCAGGATGTGGCTGCTAGCGGGAACGGCATTCCTGCTGTGGAAAAAGTACAGGAACGCTGTTCCTGTACGTTCCTGCAAGACTCAAGCCCTGTATAGATACAAATATAGTCTGATGGGTAATCCAAACAACGGGGAGGGTGAAGGAGAGGAAAAAAGATATCCATCCCTGAATTACTTACAAGTTGGGTCCAAATTCAGACATGAGGGCTGCTGGGAGTATCTGTCCCGGGAGATGTGGCAGAACCCCAGGAGGGTAAGGGTCTTCATGTTATAATCTGTGATGGTGCAAAGTAGTAGCTCCAAAGGTTTCTATGAAAGTAATTAATTATGTGTAACTATTATATATTGGAGAATGCTGCTACCATGAGTGAATATAACCAGTGACCACTGGTGACTTCAGAGAAACAAAGAGCGAGTGTAGGTTAAAGTATATACAAGATAAACCATAGCCCAAGTGCAGAAAAGGAATGAAAATAGTATGTCAAGTGTTGCACCATACAACTTCCCCACAGGGGAAACAAAAAGTCAAGATAGACACATTACTAAAGAGACCCTATAGGCATGGAAATTTCCAGAGTGATTACCTTGTATTCCCACATAATAAAAAAAATGATCCAAGTGTGGTGTGCAATGTATCCAGAATAAGAAGCTGGAAAGACTGTCTGTTCCAACTGGGGGCATTATATGCACCAGGTGTGAACACGAGTCCCTTCCAGCATCACGCTGGCGTGGTTAATGAGGAGAGGCATCCTCGCCAGAGCGGCAGCCGCCGCCCGCAATTGGTACCAACAAACCTCCCTTATAGAGCAGCCAGTATTACTAGTATTAGTATTATAGTATTAGTATTACTGGCTGCTCTATGAGGGAGGTTTATTGGGGCCAAATGCGGGAGGCAGCTGCTGCTCTGGCGAGGACACCTCTTCTCATTAACCACGACAGCGGTTAATGGTTTTATTATGTGGGAATACAAGGTAATCACTCCGAGAGTTTCCCTGCCTATAGGGTCTCTTTAGCAATGTGTCTATCTTAACTTTTTGTTTCCCCTGTCTGGATGTTGTATGGTGGGTTCCATGCAACACTTTACATACTATTTTCCATCCATTTCTGCACTTGGGCTATGGTTGATCTTGTATATCCTTTAACCTACACTCACTCTTTGTTTCTCTGAAGTCACCAGTGGTTCACTCATGGTAGCAGCATTATCCAATATATAATAGTTACACATAATTCATTACTTTTATAGAACTACTACTTTGCACCATCACAGATTATAACATGGAGACCCTTATCCTCCTGGGGTTCTGTATGCATGCACCTTGGGTTTCCGGGGGTCTGTACTGCCACAGCTCCCAGGACAGATACTCCCAGCAGCCCTCAGTTTGCAGCACCTCATGTGTGAACTTTGACCTGACTTATAAGTAATTCAGGGATGGATATCTTTTTTCCTCCCTCCTTCATCCTCCCCATTGTTTGGATTAATCATCAGACTAGAGTGGTATCTATATGTCTTTTGCAGATACGCGTTATGCATCCGCTCCTGAGCAGGGATGAGCCGAACACCCCCCTGTTCGGTTCGCACCAGAACCTGCGAACAGACAAAATGTTCGTGTAAACTTTAGAACCCTATTAAATACAATGGACTCGAACGTTCGAAATCTAAAGTGTTAATTATAAAGGCTAATATGCAAGTTATTGTCCTAAAAAGTGTTTGGGGACCCGGGTCCTGCCCCAGGGGACATGTATCAATGCAAAAAGAAGTTTTAAAAACGGCCGTTTTTTCGGGAGCAGTGATTTCAATAATGCTTAAAATGAAAAAATAAAAGTGAAATATTCCTTTAAATTTCGTACCTGGGGGGTGTGTATGATATGCATGCGAAGTGGCGCATGTTTCCCGTGCTTAGAACTGTCCCGTGCTTAGAACTGTCCCTGCAAAAAATAAAAGTGAAATATTCCTTTAAATTTCGTACCTGGGGGGTGTGTATGATATGCATGCGAAGTGGCGCATGTTTCCCGTGCTTAGAACTGTCCCTGCAAAAAATGTCATTTTTGAAAGAAAAAAATGCATTTAAAACTGACTCGCGGCTATTAATGAATTGTCGGCTCCCGGCAATACATACAAAAGTCATTGATAAAAAAATTTAAAAAAAGCGTGGGGGTTCCCCAGAATTCAATTACCAGGCCCTTCAGGTCTGGAATGGATATTAAGAGGAACCCCGCCGCAAATTAAAAAAAAATTGACGTGGGGTTCCCCCAAATATCCATTCCAGGCCCTTCAGATCTGGCATGGATTTTAAGGGGAACTCCACCCCAAATTTAAAAAAAAAATGGCGTGGAGTCCCCCTAAAAATCCATACCAGACCCCTTATCCGAGCACGCAACCTGGCCGGCCGCAGGGGAAAAGGGGGGGACGAGAGAGCGGCCCCCCCTCCCTCCTGAAAAAAAAAAAAAAAAAAGATAAAAAAAAAAACAAAAAAAAACATTCCAGCGGTGAAATCCAGTGTCCCGCGGCGATCCCGATGTCCAGCGCTGTCCTTCATTGGTTGTGCCTGAGCGGACCTGATGGGGAACTCCCTCTCAGTATTTTAAATGTATAGACCCGCCCCTTCTAAAGTTCCCCATCAGGTCCGCTCAGCGGACGAGATGCGGAACATGAGAAGGGGCGGGTCTATACATGTATTACCAAAGTGAGAGCAGTTCCCCATCAGGTCCGCCCCCTCGGTATGTCGGACCAGCCTACGTCATTGGCTTGAGCGGGGAACTTCCTTCACTATGTAAATTTAAATTACACAGTGAAGGAAGTTCCCCGCTCAAGTCAATGAAGTAGGCTGGTCCGACATACCGAGGGGGCGGACCTGATGGGGAACTGCTCTCACTGTGGTAATACATGTATAGACCCGCCCCTTCTCATGTTCCGCATCTCGTCCGCTGAGCGGACCTGATGGGGAACTTTAGAAGGGGCGGGTCTATACATTTAAAATACTGAGAGGGAGTTCCCCATCAGGTCCGCTCAGGCACAGCCAATGAAGGACAGCGCTGGACATCGGGATCGCCGCGGGACACTGGATTTCACCGCTGGAATGTTTTTTTTTTTTTTTTTTTTAAATAAAGGACTTTTTCAAGATGTTTGTGTGTTTTTTTAAACATTTTTTTACGCTTTCTTCGTGAAATGGTAGGGGTACAATGTACCCCTTACCAATTCACATAGGGGGGGGGGGGGCGGGATCTGGGGGTCCCCTTTGTTAAAGGGGTCTTCCAGATTCCGATAAGCCCCCCGCCCGCAGACCCCCACAACCACCGGGCAAGGGTTGTGGGGATGAGGCCCTTGTCCCCATCAACATGGGGACATCCTCCCCATGTTGAGGGCATGTGGCTTGGTACGGTTCAGGAGGGAGGGGGGGCCGCTCTCTCGTCCCCCCTTTTCCCCTGCGGCCGGCCAGGTTGCGTGCTCGGATAAGGGGTCTGGTATGGATTTTTAGGGGGACTCCACGCCATTTTTTTTTTTTATTTGGGGTGAAGTTCCCCTTAAAATCCACGCCAGATCTGAAGGGCCTGGAATGGATATTTGGGGGAACCCCACGTCAATTTTTTTTTAAATTTGCAGCGGGGTTCCTCTTAATATCCATTCCAGACCTGAAGGGCCTGGTAATTGAATTCTGGGGAACCCCCACGCTTTTTTTTTTTTTTTTTTTTATCAATGACTTTTGTATGTATTGCGGGAGCCGACAATTCATTAATAGCCGCGAGTCAGTTTTAAATGCATTTTTTTCTTTCAAAAATGACATTTTTTGCAGGGACAGTTCTAAGCACGGGAAACATGCGCCACTTTACATGCATATCATACACACCCCCCAGGTACGAAATTTAAAGGAATATTTCACTTTTATTGTTTCATTTTATGCATTATTAAAATCACTGCTCCCGAAAAAACGGCCGTTTTTAAAACTTCTTTTTGCATTGATACATGTCCCCTGGGGCAGGACCCAGGTCCCCAAACACTTTTTAGGACAATAACTTGCATATAAGCCTTTATAATTAGCACTTTAGATTTCTCCCATAGATTTTTCGAATTTGCCGCGAACACCCCAATTTGTTCGCTGTTCGGCGAACGGGCGAACAGGCAATGTTCGAGTCGAACATGAGTTCGACTCGAACTCGAAGCTCATCCCTACTCCTGAGGAAGTGGAGTGATTCCACTAAAACGCATCAAGCTTTTTGGATGCAGCTAAAACTTAAACATACGTTTTTATTTTAATTTACATTATGAAATGAATGCAATTATGAATGATTTTATGATCCGGATTATAAATCAGCTCACAATATCATATACCGCAATGTGCTACGATTATATCTGGGTATATACAGTAAATGAATTGCAACATGCCATATGTTATCGGTGTGAATATATACATGAATTGATTAATATATATATATATATATTGTGAGGGGGTTAACTCGGTAGCGGGTGTGTGTGACCCCCTGGTTGGGCTCCCCACACAAAAACAGGGCCAGCAGACGGAGGTTGTGGTTTTCAAAATCAAAAGGTGCGGTTTATTTCTCTATGTACAGTGACAAAACACAGCAAAGCCAAAAAGAAACAAACAAAATAAATCCTGGTCAGTTTGACCTCTGACTAAACATGCAGGTTTCCTAAACTAACAACTGGGATCAGCCTGGTGCTGTCCTAGTCCCTAAGTCCCTGGTTTAGTAAAAGTCCACACAAATAGCCACACAGGCTTTGCCTCACCGCACAGGGGTTCACTCTCCCTAGACAGTCCACACAGGTCTGGTTCCAGGCATGAGCTAACATCTAATGAAGCTGGGAGTTCCTTATAGAGGCCTAAATGAGCTGACAAGGTTCAGCTGGTCTCATCTCTGTCTGCACGACGCCCCACACTCTCCCTAGAGGTATGAGTCATCCATGAGCCTACTAGCCTCAGCTGGGCTTATACAACTCTCCACCCTAGTTGTATAAGTCAGCATAAAGCCTGAATCTGGGAGAAATATATCTACCCCCCTGGATGCAACCAGGTGACTTTACCTTCCTGCTGTCACATACCCCCCCCTCTTGTTTTAACCTTGGGGTTGGAACACCAGCAATCAGGCATTCATGTACTCGAGACAAAGCATCCACATTCCCCATTTGAACGCCAGGGCGATGCTTTACTGTGAAGTTGAATTCCTGTAGGGCCAGGAACCACCTATTCACTCTTCTATTTGTCTCCTTGTTTTGAGCCATCCACTTTAACGGAGCGTGATCCGTAACCATGTCAAAGTGCCTACCTAGCAGATAGTACCGAAGGGAATCTAGAGCCCACTTCACCGCTAAACACTCCTTTTCAACCGTGGCGTAATTTACCTCATGGGACTTCAACTTCCTGCTGAGGTAAATGACTGGGTGCTCTTCCCCGTTCCAGACCTGGGACAATACTGCTCCTAACCCCACATCTGACGCATCACTTTGTACGACAAAGTCTTTAGAGAAGTCGGGTGAGTACAACACTGGCTGGCTACATAAGGCTTGTTTCAAGAATTGGAATGCTGCCTCAGCCTCGGGGGTCCATTTAATCATGACCGACCCTTTCCCTTTCGTCAGGTTGGTTAGGGGCACAGCCTTAGAAGCAAAGTGGGGAATGAAGCGCCGATAATAACCCGCGATTCCCAGAAAGGCTCGTACCTGCTTCTTGCTGTTGGGACGTGGCCAACTCTGGATGGCCTCGACTTTGTTGAGTTGGGGTTTTATTACTCCCCTGCCAATGGTGTACCCAAGATATTTGGCCTCCTCCTGCCCAATGGTACACTTCTTGGGGTTAGCCGTAAACCCCGCTTCCCGAACAGAGTCCAGGACTGCTTGCACTTTTGGCAGATGTGAGGCCCAATCTGTGCTATGGACAATTACGTCATCCAGGTAAGCCGCAGCATACTTCCGATGGGGCCTCAGCATCTGGTCCATTTTCCGCTGGAATGTGGCCGGCGCATTCTGTAACCCGAACGGCATTCTCTTATATTGGAACGCCCCGTCTGGGGTTACAAATGCGGTTTTCTCTTTGGCCGACTTGGCCAGGGGAATTTGCCAATACCCTTTTGTGAGGTCAAGAGTCGTCATGTATCGGGCTGTTCCCAGCCGGTCGATCAACTCATCTATACGTGGCATGGGGTAGGTGTCAAATTTTGTAACTTTGTTCAACTGACGAAAATCGTTACAAAATCGCCAGCTCCCATCCGGTTTAGGCACCAACACAATGGGACTAGACCAATCACTTTGGGACTCCTCTATCACCCCTAAGTTCAGCATTTTCTGTACTTCCTCCCGTATTGCCTCCCGTCGGGCCTCTGGGATTCGATAGGGTTTTAACTTCACCCTTTCACCGGGCGGGGTAATAATATCATGCTCTACCCCAGATGTTTGTCCCGGCAGCTCAGAGAACACCTCCTTGTTGCGAAGCACAAACTCCTTAACCTCCTGTTGTTGGGGTTGTGACAAGGTGGCTGCTATTCCAACCTCCGGAATCACGCAACCAGTTTGAGCTGGTGACCAAGTTTCTGCGACTAGGGACTCTCTATCCCTCCAGGCTTTCAACAGATTAACGTGATATATCTGTTCGGGCTTTCGCCTTCCTGGTTGTCTGACCTTGTAATTCACTTCGCTCACTTTTTCCATTATCTCGTAGGGGCCTTGCCATTTGGCAAGGAATTTACTTTCAACCGTAGGGACAAGTACCAATATCCTATCCCCCGGGGAAAAGGTACGGGTCTTTGCTCCACGGTTGTACACTCTCTGCTGTGCCAACTGCGCTTGGGCCAAATGTTCCTTCACGATGGGCATTACCTGTGCAATTCGATCTTGCATCAGGGCGACATGCTCAATCACACTCCTGTGGGGAGAACTCTCACTTTCCCAAGTTTCCTTGGCAATATCCAACAGCCCTCTTGGGTGTCTCCCATACAGTAACTCAAAGGGGGAGAATCCCGTAGAGGATTGGGGCACCTCCCTAATAGCAAACATCAAATAAGGAAGTAGACAGTCCCAATCCTTTCCATCTCTATCCACCACTTTCTTCAACATTTGTTTTAGGGTTTTGTTGAATCTTTCAACCAGCCCATCGGTTTGGGGGTGATACACAGATGTACGCAATTGCGTCACTTTGAACAATTTACACAGCTCTTTCATAACCCGGGACATAAAGGGTGTACCTTGGTCCGTAAGCAGTTCTTTACAAATACCCACCCGGCTAAAAACAAGAGATAGCTCTTTGGCTATGGTTTTGGCCGAGGTATTTCTGAGAGGGATCGCTTCTGGATAACGGGTGGCATAGTCCATTATAACCAATATGTACTGGTGCCCCCTAGCGGACTTGATTATAGGACCTACCAAATCCATTGCGATTCTCTCAAACGGGACCTCAATGATGGGTAGAGGGACCAGCGGGCTACGGAAATGTGGCATCGGGGCCGACCTCTGACACACAGGGCAGGAGGAACAATAATTTTCTATGTCCTTCATCACCCCAGGCCAATAGAATCTCTGTAATACCCTCTCTCGGGTTTTCTCTGTCCCCAGATGACCTCCAAGAATGTGCCCATGGGCCAACTCCAACACCAACTTCCTGTAAGATTTGGGCACCACCAGCTGCTCAACGGTTTCTTCTGCCCTTTTTGCCACCCGATACAGTAGGTCCTTCTCTACGCTGAAGTATGGGTAAGTGCAGGTATTATCTGGGTTCACTAACTCGCCATCTATTTCCACTACGTTTTCCCGTGCCTTTATTAGGGCGGGGTCTTTTAACTGTTCTGTGGCAAAATTTTCCCTGTGAACCTCCAGATCAGAAAACTCCACAGATGGTAGGTTTTCGTCTGAGGAGGTGGGCTCCTCTCCAGTTTCTTGAGTCTCCCCTGCCAATACTGACATGGGAAATTCTGGAGAGTCCTCACCACTCTCAGAGGAGTTCTGGCTATCACATTCCTGGTACATAGGGGCACCAGTGGGGGGCTCAGGATCATCCCACAGTTCCCAGAACTTCGAAAAATCCCTTCCCACAATGGCATCATGCGGTAATTGAGATACTAACCCCACTGGATGAGAGAGGGTACCTTTGGGGGTCTCGAAACACACTGTAGTCACTGGATACTCTCGGGTGTCCCCATGCACACAAATAACAGCTACCTTGCTATTCCCAGAGACCTCTGTTTTAACTAATTCAGCCTTTATCAGGGTCACAAGGCTACCTGAATCCAGTAATACCACAACATTTCTACCATTAATACACATTTTGCATAAATGTTTCTCAGTTCCCCGAATGGCAGTGCATGCGACTGTCGCACACAGCGACTGACGTCTGTCCATCAGAAAGTCACATTGCATGGGTTCCTCCACAACCGGGCAATTTGCTGCAATATGTCCCGCTTGCCGGCAGCGGTAGCAAACGATCCTTCTTGCCGCCTCTTGAGCCGCTGATTTCCCAGGCTGTTCTCGCCAAACTTGGGGTAGAGCTCCCACCCTCTCACTCTCTCCACCCTTACCCCTTGGAATCCTCTTATCCGCCCCTGGGGATGGTCTGGTCTTAGGGTGGAAAGTCCGAGAGTCTCTGGAAGAGGCCGTCAGGTTCTCTGTAGCCAAGTATCTCTCTACACGATCCACAAGTTTACCGGCCGTTTCTGGGTCTCCATGGCTTACCCACTTTTGAATGGTGGTAGGAAGAGCTCTCAAGAAACGATCCATCACAACACGTTCCACAATCTCCGGTGCGGACAAAGTCTCTGGCTGTAGCCACTTCCTGCTCAGGTGAATGAGATCATACATTTGAGACCTGGGGGGTTTTCCAAGCTGGAAAGTCCAGTTATGCACACGCTGAGCCCGGACAGCCAGGGTGACACCCAGCCTTGCCAATATTTCAGCTTTTAGCATCACATAGTCTTTTGCTTGGTCAGGCTCTAGGTCATAGTAAGCCTTCTGCGATTCACCAGTTAACAGAGGAGCCACCAGTCCAGCCCACTGCTCCTCAGGCCACTTTTCTCTTTCAGCAGTCCTTTCAAATGTGGTCAAAAATACCTCTGGATCATCCTCTCCAGTCATTTTTGTCAATAAACGACTCACCCCAAAGGACGCGGTATTAGTGGGACGGCTTTCCTCACTGGTCTGCGGACGTTGCTGCATTACTGCTTCCATTTGTTGTAGTCTCTGCTCTTGCTTCTGTAACAGGTCTATGAAGCGGGCCTCAGATTGCTGCTGGGCTTGTTGATGAGCTTGCTGCTGGGCTGCAAGGCTCCTTTGCAAACCTGCATTTGTCTGCTGTTGATTGGCATTTGCTAGAGCCAGCTGTTTCAGTATCTCCTCCATGCTGGCTTAAAAAAAACTGCCTGCATTCTCCACCAACTGTGAGGGGGTTAACTCGGTAGCGGGTGTGTGTGACCCCCTGGTTGGGCTCCCCACACAAAAACAGGGCCAGCAGACGGAGGTTGTGGTTTTCAAAATCAAAAGGTGCGGTTTATTTCTCTATGTACAGTGACAAAACACAGCAAAGCCAAAAAGAAACAAACAAAATAAATCCTGGTCAGTTTGACCTCTGACTAAACATGCAGGTTTCCTAAACTAACAACTGGGATCAGCCTGGTGCTGTCCTAGTCCCTAAGTCCCTGGTTTAGTAAAAGTCCACACAAATAGCCACACAGGCTTTGCCTCACCGCACAGGGGTTCACTCTCCCTAGACAGTCCACACAGGTCTGGTTCCAGGCATGAGCTAACATCTAATGAAGCTGGGAGTTCCTTATAGAGGCCTAAATGAGCTGACAAGGTTCAGCTGGTCTCATCTCTGTCTGCACGACGCCCCACACTCTCCCTAGAGGTATGAGTCATCCATGAGCCTACTAGCCTCAGCTGGGCTTATACAACTCTCCACCCTAGTTGTATAAGTCAGCATAAAGCCTGAATCTGGGAGAAATATATCTACCCCCCTGGATGCAACCAGGTGACTTTACCTTCCTGCTGTCACAATATATATATATATATATATATATATATATATATATATATACAGTGGGTACGGAAAGTATTCAGAACCCCCTAAATTTTTCACTCTTTGTTATATTGCAGCCATTTGCTAAAATCATTTAAGTAAATTTTTTTCCTCATTATTGTACACACAGCCCCCTATATTGATAGAAAAACACAGAATTGTTGAAATTTTTGCAGATTTATTAAAAAAGAAAAACTGAACTATCACATGGTCCTAAGTATTCAGACCCTTTGCTGTGACCCTCATATATTTAACTCAGGTGCTGTCCATTTCTTCTGATCATCCTTGAGATGGTTCTACACGTTCATTTGAGTCCAGCTGTGTTTGATTATACTGATTGGACTTGATTAGGAAAGCCACACACCTGTCTATATAAGACCTTACAGCTCACAGTGCATGTCAGAGCAAATGAGAATCATGAGGTCAAAGGAACTGCCTGAAGAGCTCAGAGACAGAATTGTGGCAAGGCACAGATCTGGCCAAGGTTACAAAAAAATATCCGCTGCTCTTAAGGTTCCTAAGAGCACAGTGGCCTCCAAAATCCTTAAATGGAAGACGTTTGGGACGACCAGAACCCTTCCTAGAGCTGGCCGTCCGGCCAAACTGAGCTATCGGGGGAGAAGAGCCTTGGTGAGAGAGGTAAAGAAGAACCCAAAGATCACTGTGGCTGAGCTCCAGAGATGCAGTCGGGAGATGGGAGAAAGTTGTAGAAAGTCAACCATCACTGCAGCCCTCCACCAGTCGGGGCTTTATGGCAGAGTGGCCCGACGGAAGCCTCTTTTCAGTGCAAGACACATGAAAGTCAGCATGGAATTTGCTAAAAAAACACCCGAAGGACTCCAAGATGGTGAGAAATAAGATTCTCTGGTCTGATGAGATCAAGATAGAACTTTTTGGCCTTAATTCTAAGCGGTATGTGTGGAGAAAACCAGGCAATGCTCATCACCTGTCCAATACAGTCCCAACAGTGAAGCATGGTGGTGGCAGCATCATGCTGTGGGGGTGTTTTTCAGCTGCAGGGACAGGACGACTGGTTGCAATCAAGGGAAAGAAGAATGCGGCCAAGTACAGGGATATCCTGGACGAAAACCTTCTCCAAAGTGCTCAGGACCTCAGACTGGGCCGAAGGTTTACCTTCCAACAAGACAATGACCCTAAGCACACAGCTAAAATAACAAAGGAGTGGCTTCACAACAACTCCGTGACTGTTCTTGAATGGCCCAGCCAGAGCCGTGACCTAAACCCAATTGAGCATCTCTGGAGAGACCTAAAAATGGCTGTCCACCAACGTTTACCATCCAACCTGACAGAACTGGAGAGGATCTGCAAGGAGGAATGGCAGAGGATCCCCAAATCCAGGTGTGAAAAACTTGTTGCATCTTTCCCAAAAAGACTCATGGCTGTATTAGATCAAAAGGGTGCAAATACTAAATACTGAGCAAAGGGTCTGAATACTTAGGACCATGTGATATTTCAGTTTTTCTTTTTTAATAAATCTGCCAAAATTTCAACAATTCTGTGTTTTTCAGTCAATATGGGGTGCTGTGTGTACATTAATGAGGAAAAAAAATGAACTTAAATGATTTTAGCAAGTGGCTGCAATCTAACAAAGAGTGAAACATTTAAGGGGGTCTGAATACTTTCCGTACCCACTGTATATATGTATATATATATATATATATATATATATATGTATTGCAATGTGCTACGTTATCTGTTTATGCATGTAAAAATAAATATGACATCATTTATTGATCATTTTACCAAGTTGTGTGCCACAAGCCTCATAAAAAGTCCAAATCTCCTAAAGTGGGATAAAATAATTCCCTTTATTTGCATCAATAGGTGACAATTGAAGAAAATAAGCCCCATCATTGGTGTCAGTGATATAAATGAGTTCCTTTTATTGGTGTCAGTGGGATAAAATAGTTTCTTTTATTGGTGTCCATGGGATAAAATAGTTCCTTTTATTGGTGTCAGTGGGATAAAATAGTTCCTTTTATTGGTGTCAGTGGGATAAAATAGTTCCTTTTATTGGTGTCCATGGGATAAAAAAGGTCCTTTTATTGGGGTCAGTGGGATAAAATAGTTCCTTTTATTCCTTTTGATAAAATAAGCCCCATCGTTGGTGTCAGGCTACAAAAAGAAAACAAATGCAGCCACCACATCTATGGACTGGAAAGCTGCAATATTTTACACTTCCTGAGGTTTAGATCCACTTTATAGAATTAGGACTAAAACGTTAGAAATCACACAAAGAAGGCCCGTGCTATCACTATACAGATCTCTTATATCATGGGATGACCATTTAATCAGGCCGTTATATAGAGCGTAATGATAAATCTAACAACTCACCATAACTGATGTGCTTAGCGCTCCGCCAGCTTCAACGCTCACATTTTATGTATAGTCCATTAAATGAGGGCGATGGTGAGCGTCAGTGGGGGACTGTGGCCGCCTTTTTGCTGGAAGAAGTAAATGTAGAAGGTAAGCGTTCCATAGTGGACAAATCCTGTATACTGCTTATTGAAAAAGCTCCTGGGGGCCCCAATGCTCCTCAGCTTTAAAAAAACTCATCCATTACCTTTATCACAGGGTGACAACTCTGCTGTGTGATTTCCCTGCAGTATAAATAGCGTTGTCACCCTGTTAAAGGAAGTAGAAAAATAACAGATCTACTGACAGTTAAATGCTAAAGGGGACACTCAGTAATAATATCAGTGAATAACGGCTTCATATAGGTCATGGGTTTGAGGATAAAATGGAAATAATTCTATTCTGCAGACGCCGCCAGTACTTCTTACACTTCCCACATCATTACTTCTCTTTGCGCTGCCTTACCTAGTGACCCCAACAAAGTGACAACATATCCGCATAGTCACCTTTATATTTGGAAGCATGATTGATATTCTTTTATAAATTTTATGGCAATAAAGCCTCATACACACTATCAGTTTTTCTGCAGGTGTTTGTCTTCAGGTTTACCAAAACCATCTAATATGAGGTCAAACCTTAAGAGTTTCAATTCGTATGCAATCAGACAGGCCCTTCTACCACATGGTTTTGGTAAACCTGAAGACAAAAACCTGCAGAAAAGCAGATAGTGTGTATGGGGCTTTATTGTACTTTACTGTCACCTGGTGGTGGATTTTTAAAATACAACCAATGTGAATTACACAGGACAGCAAAGATTTTTCTTCACTTATCGGCATATTTTATAGATTTTTTGGCTGCTAACCAGGAAAAAGCCCTTTCCTGGGTTAACCTATTACATACTTCTTTTATGGAAATCTTAACTTTTTTTTAATTTGAAAAACCTGTTGACAATGCTGCACACATGAAAGAAAAGCATGAAAACATGGAAGTGTTGCTGAAGCTCATCCAGTACACCAAGTAAAATTGGAATATCTACTAGAAGTAGTGGCTCTGCTGCTTGGAATGCAGCTCACATATACCAATTGCTGTTGCTACATAGGCAAATAGGACAGCCATGCAATATGCTATGCTACAGCTATAGGTGTAGGTCGTGCATCTTCTGAAGCCTGGCTGAAAAACTCCCAGGGATGGCATCATCCCATCCTTTCTTGTTGCTAGGACGTTGCTAACACACTTCCAGCCGTTACTGCTGCCCTTCACTATCACAGGCGCAAGCTCACACACCCCCAAACATGTGTGGCTCACGGTCTCCTCAATTGCAGCATCGCTGGGCTCTGAGCTACTGCAACAGGGTAGGAAGATCGCATGCAAGGGGGGTTTTGAATCAGCTGGGAGTGTCTTAGCAATGTCCTAGCAACCAGGCAGGATGAGATGATGCCATCTGTGGGAGTTTTTTGGGCAGGCTTCATGAGGTAGGTAAATGGCCTACACCTACATATTAAAACAGGATACTCTCTTGAGTTTCAATAGGGACTTCTCCTTTACAAATGGGCATTGTACATTGTATATTATCTGGTTAGATGATGTCTGGACCCTGACCAAGATAAACTGTTAGAATATCGTGCTGTCTTGTCTCTGCTTTTGTTCTTGTCTCTGTCTTTGTTTCTGTCCTCCTTTTTGTCACCCCATGAAAACGTGTCTTGTAGTCCTTGTGTCCTCTCCCATCTAACGAATAGTTTAATCCCCCGTTGACCGCTATACTGACTGACTGCCATAAGCAAGTCCATTCGGAGCAACTACAAGACGCTAAAAGTATGAAAAAATCAATGAACTATTGAGCTTCACTATAGACACAAGACGTTCAATTCATGCCTGACTCATTTAAATCTGTAAAATAGGGATGGATAGGGATGGATTCATACAAGGAGAGGATACTGTAAAAAAGGAGCCCTTGTATGTCGCAATCGCACCGTGAAACGCATTGACGTCACTTCCGCCCGGACGCCACCTTTGCATGTCCCACTGTATTGGCGAGTCAATGAGGAAGTGGAGACAGTGTGTATGAGTAAGCATCATGTCTTGATGTGAAACGCGTTAGCCTTGTTCCCTGCATGTCCACTTCTTCATGTTTGATTGCTTTGGATGGTTTTTGAATATTTTTGGATTTTTACTTTTTCATAATAAACGTTTGAACAGAGTGCGGCAGTCCAGGAAATTTTCTTCCTCCATGGATCAGAGCAGAGCCAGCACCTGTGAGTGAAGCAGGGTGGGAGCAATCAGAGGGATTTGGAACCTTCAGAGCGGTACACCTTCTCTCATCAATGAGGAAGTGAATGGGGAGTCCATCTACGTGGTCGGCACGGGGACGAAAGAGCGGCCCTGCATCCGCGGGCCTGTCTATGCCTATGTCTATGGCAAAGTGGCAGACATACGAAACATCAGCAGCGAGCCACTGGCTGATATTCAGCTCCACAGGGATAAACGGACAGTCCACCCCGCTGCACGAGGAGATGCCCTGAACAGGACACGGACTGAGCAACCTACAGGAGTGGTAATGTTTTCACTAATTGTGTGACATATCGCTCCTCATACGGTAAAAGTACACCAGTCACGAACCAAGCCTCCAAGTCAGCTTATTCCTATACAGAGGGCATAACAGCCACACAGTATACATCCTGTTGGAAGCCACCACATTCTGCTACACCCCGGAGATACCGCTACAGACTGTGCTGTTCAATGTATATGTATGCCGCTGCCATACATACAGGTGATACTCGAAAAATTTGAATATCGTGCAAAAGTTCATTTATTTTACTAATGCAACTTAAAAGGTGAAACGAATATATGAGATAGACTCATTACATGCAAAGCAAGATAGTTCAAGACGTGATTTGTCATAATTGTGATGATTATGTCTTACAGCTCATGAAAACCCCAAATCCACAATCTCAGAAAATTAGAATATTGTGAAAAGGTGCAATATTCTAAGCTCAAAGTGTCCCACTGTAATCAGCTAATTAAGCCATAACACCTGCAAAGGGTTCCTGAGGCTTTAAATGGTCTCTCAGTCTGGTTCAGTAGGAATCACAATCATGGGAAAGACTGCTGACCTGACAGTTGTGCAGAAAACCATCATTGACACTCTCCATAAGAAGGGAAAGCCTCAAAAGGTAATTGCAAAAGAAGTTGGATGTTCCCAAAGTGCTGTATCAAGGCACATTAATAGAAAGTTATGTGGAAGGGAAAAGTGTGGAAGAAAAAAGGTGCACAAGCAGCAGGGATGACCGCAGCCTGGAGAGGATTGTCAGGAAAAGCCCATTCAAAAGTGTTGAAGACTTTCACAAGGAGTGGACTGAGGCTGGAGTCAGTGCATCAAGAGCCACCACACACTGACGGATCCTGGACATGGGCTTCAAGTGTCGTATTCCTCTTGTCAAGCCGCTTCTGAACAACAAACAACATCAGAAGCGTCTTACCTGGGCTAAAGAAAAACACACCTGGTCTGTTGCTCAGTGGTCCAAAGTCCTCTTTTCTGATGAGAGCAAATTTTGCATCTCATTTGGAAACCAAGGAGCCGGAGTATGGAGGAAGAATGGAGAGGCACACACTGCAAGATGCTTGAAGTCCAATGTGAAGTTTCCACAGTCTGTGTTGATTTGGGGAGCCGTGTCATCTGCTGGTGTTGGTCCACTGCGCTTCATTAAGTCCAGGGTCACCGCAGCCGTCTACCAGGAGATTTTGGAGCACTTAATGCTTCTTTCCGCAGACGAGCTCTAGGGGGGAGGCTGACTTTGGTTTCCAGCAGGACTTGGCACCTGCCCACACTGCCAAAAGCACCAAAACCTGGTTCAATGACCGTGAGATTACTGTGCTTGATTGGCCAGCAAACTCGCCTGACCTGAACCCCATAGAGAACGTATGGGGCATTGCCAAGAGAAAGATGAGAGACATGAGACCCAACAATGCAGAAGAGCTGAAGGCCGCTATTGAAGCATCCTGGTCTTCCATAACACCTCAGCAGTGCCACAGGCTGATCGCTTCCATGCCACGCCGCATTGAGGCAGTAATTGCTGCAAAAGGGGCCCAAACCAAGTACTGAGTACATATTCATGCTTCTACTTTTCACAGGTCCGATATTGTTCTGTGTACAATCCTTGTTTTATTGATTGTGTGTAATATTCAAATTTTCTGAGATTGTGGATTTGGAGTTTTCATGAGCTGTAAAGCCATAATCATCACAATTATAACAAATCACGGCTTGAACTATCTTGCTTTGCATGTAATGAGTCTCTCTCATATATTAGTTTTACCTTTTAAGTTGCATTAGTAAAATAAATAAACTTTTGCATGATATTCAAATTTTTTGGAGTATCACCTGTATACTCAGGTTTTTTTTTACCCCCTGCTCGGGTTCTTAAACTCCTTCCCCCCTCTGGGCTCGAGTCTCCAGGGGGCTGGTACATGTTTGCTCCACATAGACAACTGCATTGCAAATAGACAACGACTTGAGCCGAGTGGATGCAACATGTTCCAATTCACCTGGCATCCGGACGTTTTATGTATTATGTTATATGCTTTATGTTGTACAAAGGCTGTGCCTTTGTGTGCTGCCTCAGCTCCCATGCTAAATGGTGACCTAAACCCACCTTCAGTGATTGTTTCCACACTTGAGACTCATGGTTAGCTTGTAAGTATGGGTGGATGTCATACCACTTCCCCTCAATTTTTTATTCCTGCACCTAGTCTGACTCACTGTTTATACACTTTTTAGACACCCTGGCCGCATCTGCTCCTGATCATACTTACATGTATGTGTGTACTGGTTTTGATTATATTTATGGATACATGCAATAAACCTGTTACAGATTAACAGTTCGTTACTCATTCCCAATTGCATGCTTTATTTAAAGTCCCAAACCTTTTCAACGCCTTTTACACTGGGACGTTTTTCAGGCGCTTGTAAAGCGCCTGAAAGAAGCCTCATCTGCAATCCCAATGTGAAAGCCCGAGTGCTTTCAGAGCCCTTTCACACTGCCAGCGCCCGAAAAACGCTGATAAAGCTCCGCTAAGACCCCTTTCACATGGGGGGCGTTAAAAAAAAGCGCCTCAATGGGAAGGGGCGCTTTAGGAGCGGTGTATTCAACGCCTGAAAAACGCTCCAGTGTGAAAGGGGTCTTGTTTCTCTTGAGGCCCCTTTCACACTGAGGCGCTTTGCAGGCGCTATTGCGCTAAAAATAGCGCCTGCAAAGCGCCCTGAAAAAGCCGCTACTTTGTATCCAATGTGAAAGCCTGAGGGCTTTCACACTGGAGCGGTGAGCTGGCAGGAGGGTAAAAAAACTCCTGCAAGCCGCATCTTTGAGGCACAATAGGAGCGGTAAAAATACCGCTCCTATAGCGCCCTTGCCCATTGAAATCAATGAGGTAGCGCCTCCAAAATGCCGCAAAGAGGCGTTATTGCGGGCGTTTTTAACCCTTTTCCGGCCGCTAGCGGGGGTTTAAATCATCCTGCTAGCGCCCGCAAATCGCGGCAAAAACAACGGTATATCGGCGCTAAAAATAGCGCTGCTATACCGCCAGCGCATCCAGGGCTTCAGTGTGAAAGTAGCCTTAGGGTACTTTCACACTGAGGTGCTTGGTGCGCTGGCGGTAAAGCGCCGCTATTTTTAGCGGCGCTTTAACGTCGTGTTTGTCGCGATTTTTGGCCGCTAGCGGGGAGATTTTAACCCCCGCTATCGGACAAAAAAGGGTTAAACCCGCCCGCAAAACGCTGCTGCGGCGGCAGGTTGCAGGCGGTACGGCGGCGCTGCCACATTGATTTCAATGGGCAGGGGCGCTATAGGAGTGGTGTATTCACCGATCCTACAACGCCTCAAAGATGCGGCTGGCAGGACTTTTTTTACCGTCCTGCCAGCGCACCGCTCCAGTGTTAAAGCCCTCAGGCTTTCACACTGGATAGAAAGGAGCGGCTCTTTCAGGGCGCTTTCCAGGCGCTATTTTTAGTGCAATAGCGCCTGCAAAGCGCCTCAGTGTGAAAGCAGCCTTAGGTATGGAGGTAATTTTGACCCTCACGTCATAGACCTCAGTTAAAGTCCCACAGCCCTCCCCTTTCTTTTTTGTTGTGCATAGTCCCCTGCATGTTGTTGAATAATTTGGCCTGTCCTAACAGACAAGCTGAATCAATGTTTACATGCCCCTTATTCATAACCATGTCCATGTCATTATGTTTTTAAACTATTTATATTACAATAAAGTATTTATACCTTTATACTGTGCCCTGTACCTCTGTCACTAAGGTAGCCCCTCTTCCCCCCCCCCCCCCCGGGGAACTTTTTGCCCATTAAATCAGGACAGTATGATTTGTAAACAGTAGCAGTGTTTGAGGCCTTCAGGTCAATCTGTCAGTCCCAGAGGTCTGTGGTTGCCATGGTGATTGTAAACAATCCGGCCACAAGAAGGATGGGAATGTCACTCACCTCGTACCCTGAGGAAGGCACAGAGGCGTAACGCACAGGGCAGAGTTTTGGAGTGATGTCATTGTTCCAGAAGTCAAAGCGGATGTAAATTCCGAAATAATTACCTTAGTTCAAATGGTCTGATGCCCACAAGGTCTCTTGCTGGCGCCGGCATCTTCCTATCCAATCCTTTGGTGTACATACCTTAGATTAGGAATGAGGGCAAGCATGTGACCAAATTAGGGTGAGCGTGTAGGCGGTGGACCTGTGGAGCTCATCATCATGGTGCAGTTCCATAGAAGACGTACAGTCCACGATGAGCGCTGACATCTCTCCTTACTTCTTACTAGTAAATGATAGTTATATAATACCAAAAAATAATATTAAACCCATACCATGTCCAGTCCCCATCCAGGACAGCCACCAGTCTCCAACAACTGCTCCTCTGTACTACAACAAAATGGCCACCACCCTCACATTGCCATGGTTACACAGAAGGTTTCCACCGGGCCTGCATGTTGACAGCCTGGCTGCTAAATATGAGGGATGTCACCATTGTTATTGATAGAAGAGGTTATACCTCGGTACTGACTGAACCGCATACATCATAATGCCTCATACACAGGGCTTTTTTTCTCACAGAATAAGTGCAGGAACTCCCCCCTTCCGAGACACCCCTTGTCTCCGCCCCCTACGCTCTTCTGAGCACCGCCCCTTCATCCCTACCCACCTCCCAGTACTGTACTGTCCCAAGTGTCATTTTGTGGTGCTAAATAATTTGTATGGAATTTGCTCTTGTCTAAAAACAAGAAAAGCAGTAAAATAGATCCCATGGAGCCAGCAACAATAGATCCCCCAGTAACAATAGACCCCACCCCAGCAACAATAGATCATTCACACAACAATAGACTCTCCCCAGCAACAATGGACCTTACCTCAGCAACAATAGGACACCACCCCAGCAACAATAGATCTGTAACACAACAATAGACTCCCCTAGCAACAATGGCCCCACCCCAGCAACAATAGGTCCCCCCAGCAGCAATAGACCTCACCACAGCAACAATAGATCCCTCACACAACAATAGACACCCCCAGCAACAATAGTTACCTCACACAACAATAGACCCCCCCCCACACACACACACACAGCAACAATGGACCACCCACAACAAAATACCACCCCCAGCAACATTAGACCCCCCCCAGCAGCCAACATTAATAGACCCTTCAGCATACAGCAACAATAGACCTCTCCCTCAATAGTGGATTTCTACTAGCAACATAAGACCCCCACCAGCAACAATAGATCCCCCACCAGCAACAATAGACCCTGACACAAAAACAGATCCCCACTAGTGGCAATAGATCGCCCTGCAACCAGCATCAATAGACCCTCCAGCACACCCCACACCCCTTACATACATTTAGTGCTGGAAGTGCCAGAACTGCGTTCCCCCGCGTTCCTGCTGAAAAAAAGCCCTGCTCATACATCATTATATCTCATATAATATAGCTCATGCCTCACTAAACCATATTAAACCTCAGTAAGGTATACAGTCCACACAGCCCTGATCTCTCCTCTTACTTCTTACTAGTGATTGTGAATGATAATTATGTAGCACCCTCTAGCTTAGTGTGCTAGGTGTATACAGTTTGTAAGCTGTAGTGTAGGTAAATTTTAGCTTGGCTGAGAGCCAGGCTGGATTGAATCTGGGTCAGGGATGAGTGACCCAGGGAGACTGGATGACTCATCGAGCAGCACCTCTGGTAACTCCCCTTGCTTGCTGGAACCTTGGAGAAGCTTCCAGACGTAGAGGGTGAAGTCTGGGAGGAGCTGCTTGGAGTATTGATGAGGGCCCCAGCCAATCCTCAGCAGGTGACGGGCACCTCTTAAATACTCTGGAGTCATGCCAGAAGGGGCAGTCGGGTGGAAGATGGAGTGCTGAGGAGGCTGTCGGTGGCCCTCGAGGGTGCCCCCTAGCCTTGGGGGGGGGGCTTACCTCGGGCCTGGGACCCTCTACAACACATAGAGGAAATCCTTCCTGGATGCACAGGAGCAAGGAGAGGACAGCAGGATAGAGTCAGCATGTCCAGGGGATCTCCAGGAGAAGTCAGCTGGGTGGGCTGGTGAGTGAGCAGTCTGGGAGGACTGAGGAGAGAGAAAGACTGTCAGTCTGGGAGGACTGTGGAGAAGTAGCCAGGAGGGCTAGTGAAAGAGGCAGCTGCAGTCAGGCAGGCTGGCAGTGCCTGAAGAGGTGGTGATGCCACAGGGAAGTAAGCTGGACACTGCATTTTACTACACAACCAAAGGGGCCGGGGTCTAATCTGGCTGAGTGCTTTGCCAGAATTATTAAATTGTCCCAGATGAGTCTGTGTTTTTTTTGTGCAAGCAAGTGAAGTGCTGGAGGAAGCAGAGGAGTGTATATAGACTGTAGGATAGTTGTCCCTGAAGAGTTGTCTGAAGTCAAGTGGGCATCCCATAATACCCCTACTCCCCATCCAAGTTTTATCCGCTCAATAAATACAAAAAGGTACTAGACTATTTTCTGACTCTGAAAATTCAGTGTGCCTGGCTGTGTAGGGTGGGGGGATCCCAGTTCTATTTGCGGGTCCTACATGGGGTGCGCTACAATAGAGAAAAACTTTTTGGATGTTTTTGATAGAATAGAGAAGGGTAAAACAAATATATTTTTTTTATTTTTTGCTGCTGAAATGTCATTGGGGAGATTTTCTTTCACTTTCTCTCCTAGAGATGCAACATTATGGCAAGCAATAGATTATGCAATTTTCTTTCCTTCTACCACGGGTGGAAAGAAATAAAATTTCTTGATTCCCCACATCAACAGTCAGTGATGACGGGGGAATCCCTCCCCCAGCGCCAGTGGCGGCTGGTGCTCAAATTTTTTTGAGGGGGGCGTAAACAAACTGAAAAATTCTCAAAAAAACACATCAATTGCAGGCTCACTGCACCCATCAATTGCAGGCTCACTGCACCCATCAATTGTAGCCACTGCACCCATCAATTGTAGCCACTGTGCCCATCAATTGCAGCCACTGTGCCCATCAATTGCAGCCACTGTGCCCATCAAACGCACCCACTGTGCCCATCAAACGCACCCACTGCGTCCATCAATTGCAGCCACTGTGCCATCAAACGCAGCCACTGTGCCATCAAACGCAGCCACTGTGCCATCAATTGCAGCCACTGTGCCATCAAATGCCGCCACTGTGCCCATCAAATGCCACCATTGTGCCATCAAATGCCGCCACTGTGCCATCAAATGCCGCCACTGTGCCATCAAATTTAGCCGGTTCCATACAGCGAATCGCGCAGTGTTTTCTGAATGGCCCGGTGGCGGGGGAAGGTGGAGGGGGTTCGAACATCTGAGTAATCTCATGCGGCGAGATCTCTCTCAGAAGTGGGGATGGGTAACTGTCAAAAACAGGTACCCACACCCCCCCCTCCCCTCGAAAGGTGCAAAATGTGGCAGATAAAAATACACCGTTCCCGAGTGTTTTCGAACCTCTCCAAGGGTTTCCGAGTGCATCCGAGCAGCTCCCAGCGGTCTCTGAGTATTTCCAAGTCTCTCCGGCGCCCCTCCACCTCTGACCAAATGCGGCACTGCATACAATAGAATTCAATGTGGAATGAATTATCTTCGTTTCCATTGACTTCTATGGGAAAACTCGCTTTGATATGCGAGTGCTTTGGATTACAGGCATTCTCCTGGAGCGGATTATGCTTGTAATCCAAGGTTCCACTGTATATTCAAAACTTTGCTTTGTTTGTGTAGATCAAACATAAAATGCAGTCCTTTATTGAGAATGGTGATAAAAAGTAATAAAAACAAAAACGTTTCAGCCCTCAGGCCTTAATCTTGGCTACCATAGAAATTGCACAATGCCTTTAAATTGGCCTGTTTAATTCAGGGGTGTCCAAACTTTTTTCAAAGAGGGCCAGATTTGATGAAGTGAACATGCGTGAGAGCCGACCATTTTGCCTGACATTCTTTGAACCATTAAAATTCGGTCTAAGTGTGTTCGTTCGAGCACCAATACACTGCCCAACAAGAATTCTCTTGCCTTTGTGGCTGTGTGTGAGTAAAGAGATGCGCTCAGGTGTATTATTTGGATATACCGTATTTATCGGCGTATAACACGCACCTTCATTTTAAGAGGGAAGTTTCAGGAAATTTTTTTTTTTTTAAATAAAGAACTGTGAAGCAAAATAAGGGTCAGTGCCCATCTGCAGCCTCACAAATGGCCATATGCAGACCCACCATTGCCAGGAACGTGGGACGCGATTAGCCCGCAGGCCGGACTTTGGACATGCCTGGTTTAATTGGATGGTCTGGCTTCCACCCATTCCTGATCGTGTAATCAGAAAAGACACAAAAATCTAAAATAAAATTACGGGGTTCCATGCATTGCAATGTGTATCATATTTCAATAATATATCACAAATTTTACAAAATAAAGAAACAATGGGTAAAGAAGAAAGAGCCACAAAAAAACGTGTAAAGTATAGAGGGATAAATCACATTTCTATTTAATAGATATAGAGTAGGCTTGTGCAATTCGTTTCGTAACGAATTGAAATTCGTCCGAATTTAGCAACTTTCGGACATTCGGAAGCATTCGAATTTCCGAACAAAGCAATTACGAATAAGACCGAATCCGAAATAAATTATACCGCAAATAGCGAATGCCCGAATGTCTTCGGCATAATTCGTTATGAAAAAGTTACGAATGTACGAATCCATACGAAGCACAATAACACTCACTCTGCTCTGCTCTCTCACACCGTGCTGAACTCCCGCTCAAAATGGTGTACAGGGGCGGAGGTTATAGCCGCATGTAAAAAACGAAAGTAAAATACGAGATTTCGAATCCATTCGAAGCACAATAACACTCACTCTGCTCTGCTCTCTGCTTCTCCCTCACCGTGCTGAACCCTCTCAAAATGGTGTACAGGGGCGGAGCCTATAGCCGCATGTTAAAAACGAAAGTAAAATACGAGATTTCGAATCGTTACAAATAACCGCAATGTATTTAGAAAAGTACAAATCCATTCGAAGCACATTAGGCATAATAGGCAGCGTCGTTGTGAGAGAGACACGGAAAATTACGAATCAACGAACCCAAAAAAAGTTACGAAAGTAGGAGTTGTGTCCAGAATCAACGAAAAACAACGTACTCTACCGAAAGTACGAACCCAAAAAAAGTTACGAAAGTAGGAGTTGTGTCCAGAATCAACGAAAAACAACGTACTCTACCGAAAGTACGAATTATAAAGCAACAAAAAATTCAACGAAAAATGTCGCTTGCAAAAATACGAATGAGTCCGAACACGAAAAATCCCGTCTAGCAAAATTACGAATGATTATGAATCAACAGGACCGGAAAGAAACGAACCGAAACGGAACGAATTTTTCCGTTGTGCACAAGTCTAATATAGAGCCATATCCCACCTTTGGTTAGGACCATGGGGAAACATGGGTCTGCATCGCATAGTAGCCCATTATGTGACACTTATCTGCAGGAGAAGCCCGCGATGTCCCTGTCTTCCTCGCTGGCAGCGAGCGTCCATTCTTCACCCCTCTTCCACCCGGGCCGCGAACTCCGGCTCTGTGACTGGCCGGAGTTGCATGACATCACTCCCGCGCATGCGCGCGGGAGCCGCCTGTCACGGCATGACCCCAGCTTGAAATGGCACAGCGTGCCCTTTCAAGTCGGCGCATTCGCAGAAGAGGCATTCGTTCGGGGACATTGCAACTATCTCCCAAACCGTGGAGGTTTAGGAATATATTTTAAGCACCTACAGGTAAGCCTTAATCTAGGCTTACCTGTAGGTGAAAGTTGTCCCTGAGGGTTTACAACCACTTTAATTACAATAAGTAAGTAATATACAAATAATTATTATATGTTGTTTTTAAGGTAATTTACTATATTTTCAAAATCTGTACTCAAGCAGGTGGCTTAACGGACAAATTACTGAAGTTTGAAGTCATTTCAGTAATTTCACAGTAAATAGATAAATAATAAATTATTATCTTTTTTTTTAAAAACATAAAAGTTTATGGAAGAAAAAGGAAATACAAGAATGAAGTCACAGCTCTAATTTGGCAGGTAACAAATATGCGGTGAAGTAATATGTTGGATAACATGAACAATCAGAAACGTAGTCTGTTAAAGTGGAGTTCCACCCAAAAATGGAACTTCCACTTTTTGGAACCCTCCCCCCCCTCCGGTGTCACATTTGGCACCTTTCAGGGGGAGGGGGGAGCAGATACTTGTCTAATACAGGTATTTTCTCCTACTTCCTGGCATAGATCACCTCAGTGATCTACGCCACTTCCGGCGCCTTCTCTGCGCCCCCGCTGGCTTTTGGGAGACACACAGCTCCCAGAACACAGTGGGGACCAGTGAAGACACGCAGCGCTACTCGCGCATGCGCAGTAGGGAACCTGGAAGTGAAGCCGCAACGCTTCATTTCCTGATTCCCTCACCGAGGATGGTGGTGGGGGCAGCCGAGAGCTGAGCGATTGCTCGACCTCGGCTGCCGACATCACGGGCACCATGGACAGATAAGTGTCCATATATTAAAAGTCAGCAGCTGCTTATTCACATTGTGAACCGTTCTAGGTGTTTCATCATTAAAACTGTCATACAACTTTTGTGCTAATGGAATATTGTCTCTTGGCCTTGGAAGCCTGGCCGTGCTTTCTTTAATGGATTGCTTTTGTCCAATGCTGCCTACGTGACTTTGGCTGAAGCCACAGCTGCCACGAAAACGTGTCAACGCCTTGGCACATGTTATGAGGACGACTCCGGTTTCCCATGTTGGCTAGAGACCGGAGGGTTCCAAGCTTCAACAACAAACTCAAATGCAAGGTGCCTCCTGTGAAACCAGGAAGGGCACATCTGGAGAATGCGGGCGTTGATCCCACTACCTCTCACATGCTAAGCGAGCACTCTACCACTTGAGCTAATCCCTCTTGGCTTGAGCTCTTTGTTGGTGCTATGGCTGATCCCTGGCCTCTTATGCGTCATATATGCAGTTTTGCTAAATCCACAAACCTGCTCTGGCTGCTGGACACCAGGACATCAGAAGAAGGTGGTTTAAAAAAAAATTCACAACGCCTAATAAGTTCTAGACACTAAACACCTTGTGCCTTGACGGATTCCACTGGACTTGAAATTGGGGGTGAGAGCTACCTGGGGCGCTATCGACATAGAGACCATAATTGCATTGGCCGAGAATCGAACCCAGGCTTCCCGCGTGGCAGGCAAGAATTCTACCACTAAACCACCTATGATCCACATAATCGCATGCCCCCATCACCCCCACTCAGCTGGCCTAGGAGAGACCAGCTTTCAGCCACGCTTGATTTGGGATTAGCTTGTGGAAATCAATGGAAACGCCTCGTCATCTACATTGTTGTGAATTGGCCAGATGGACCCACGCCCTATGGGATCGGCAGAAAACTAGATGCAACAAGAGCAGAGTGGCGCAGTGGAAGCGTGCTGGGCCCATAACCCAGAAGTCGATGGATCGAAACCATCCTCTGCTATGTTGACTTTTCCTATGCCAATCAATATTTGCTTGCGGGGCCAAAGGGCTTTCTTTCACACAAAGAGAACTTGAACCTGATTCTGGTGATTAAACAAGTCCAAAACTCTCAGCATAAGGATGGCACTGGCAACTCTTGCGCTAATGGAATATTGTCTCTTGGCCATGGAAGCCTGGCCGTGCTTTCTTTAATGGATTGCTTTTGTCCAATGCTGCGTGCGTGACTTTGGCTGAAGCCACAGCTGCCACGAAAACGTGTCAACGCCCAGACCATATCGGCCCCATAAAGAATGAGAAAGAACATCTGGTTACAAAGGATTGGGAGATGGCAAAGGTATTTAATTTATTCTTCTCCTCAGTCTTCATGAGGGAATAAGGGGGCTTCAGTAACCAAAACTGCAGTGTTTATCCTCATGACACATCACAGGATGCACCCTCATGGCTAACAGAGGACAGAATTAGAAATAGACTTGGGAAACTTAACATTAAAGTGGATGTAAACCCGACATTTTTTTTTCAGGCTTGCACTATACAGTATAGGATTTCCTATCATCTGTGCCCAGCCCTGCCACAAATAGTCAATCCAGCTCTGAGCAATCCTCTTATCTTTTTTCAGTGAGATAAAACAGACTAACAGAGAAAACCCAGTCCATTCTTCCCCCCTGCTGTGAGTGACAGGTGATTTACATATCTCATGCAGGAGCCTGAGAGAGACATTCTGTGTACTAAGTTCGCAATTCACATCCCCCTCCCCTCTTTCTTCTCCAGCTCTCCCAGGATTGGCTGCCTTTCCTGTGTTTTGACTGGATGTTTCTCATCATGGGGTGTGATCCACAGAAGGAGGAAATGCATGGTGGACTGAACTCACAGGACAGTCAGCAGAAGATACAAAGACAAGTGATTTGATTTAGGGGAGATGTATCTAGTAAGAACTGGGCAGAGGGGAAGCTCCAGTGATCTGATTATTGTTATTGTGCAGTGTGTGTGTCTGAGGTCACCTGATCAAAGTTCCAACATTCCTTTTGATCACCAGGATGTATTATGTGGGGGAGGGGTGGATGTCTCACTTTTCATAATTACACCCAGTGAGGCTGAATGAGCTTAAAGCTTACAGCCTACCCATGTCAACTGACTGCTCCCACCAAGTCCCTACACGAGTCACCCGACTGCTCCCACCAAGTCCCTACACAAGTAACCCGACTGCTCCCACCAAGTCCCTACACAAGTAACCCGACTGCTCCCACCAAGTCCCTACACGAGTCACCTGACTGCTCCCACCAAGTCCCTACACGAGTCACCTGACTGCTCCCACCAAGTCCCTACACAAGTCACCTGACTGCTCCCACCAAGTCCATACATGAGTCACCCGACTGCTCCCACCAAGTCCCTACACAAGTAACCCGACTGCTCCCACCAAGTCCCTACACGAGTCACCTGACTGCTCCCACCAAGTCCCTACACAAGTCACCTGACTGCTCCCACCAAGTCCATACATGAGTCACCCGACTGCTCCCACCAAGTCCCTACACGAGTCACCTGACTGCTCCCACCAAATCCCTACACGAGTCACCCGACTGCTCCCACCACGTCCCTCGACTGCTCCCACCAAGTCCCTACATGAGTCACCTGACTGCTCCCACCAAGTCCCTACACAAGTCACCCGGCTGCTCCCACCAAGTCCCTACACGAGACACCTGACTGCTCCAACCAAATCCCTACATGAGTCACTGACTGCTCCCACCAATGCAAATTTTTAGCTCTGATCGCTGTATAAATGTCAATGGTCCCAAAAAAGTGTCCACCACAATGTCGCAGTCCCGCAAAAAATCGCTGATCACCACCATTACTAGTAAAAAAAAAGTAATAAAAATGACATACCGTATATACTCGAGTATAAGTCGAGTTTTTCAGCACATTTTTTTGTGCTGAAAATGCCCCCCTTGGCTTATACTCGAGTCACCTTTTTGTGCCTGATCTCCCGGACTTTGGGGACCTGGTACTGACCGGCCGTAAGTCCCCTGGACCCTAAACTTTGCACACATATAGCCCCACTCTTCCTCTAAAAGTGTGCAAAGTTTGTTGTCCGGGAGACCTACGGCCGGGGAGCATCGATTTTTCAAACCCGGGCTCCCCTTCCATAGACTCCAATGTTAAACGGTCATTTCTACAGTGATTTGAGGACCTGGTACCGGTTGGTTGTAGGTCCCCTGGACTCGAAACTTGGCACACATGTAGCCCCACTCTTCCTCTAAAAGTGTGCAAAGTTTGTTGTCCGGGAGACCTACGGCCGGTGAGCACCGATTTTTCAAAGCCGGGCACCCCTTCCATAGAGTCCTATGTTAAACGTCAGTCTAGTCATGGACACAGTGAGGCATGGGCACAGTGAGGCATGGAGACAGTGAGGCATGCACATGGACACAGTGAGGCACAGTGAGGCATGCAGATGGACACCCTAGGCTTATACTCGAGTCAATACGTTTTCCCAGTTTTTTGTGGTAAAATTAGGTGCCACGGCTTATATTCGGGTCGGCTAATACTCGAGTATATACGGTAAATCTATCCCCTATTTTGTAGACGCTATAACTTTTGCGCAAACCAATCAATATACGCTTATTGCGATTTATTTTACCAAAAATATGTAGAAGAATACATATCGACCTAAACTGAGGAAGAAATTTGTTTTTTTATATTTTTTGGGGGGATATTTATTTTAGCAAAAAAAAAAAATCTATTTTTCAAAATTGTTGCACTTTTTTGTTTATAGCACAAAAAATAAAAACTGCAGAGGTGATCAAATACCCTCAAAAGAAAGCTCTATTTGTGGTAAAAAAAAGTACGTCAATTTTGTTTGGGTACAGCGCTGCACGACCGCTCAGTTGTCAGTTAAAGAGACGCAGTCCCGTATCGCAAAAAATGCCCTGGTCATTAAGGGGGCAAATCCTTCCGAGCTTAAGTGGTTAATAGCAAACATCTTTATACTTACCTGTTTAGTGCAATGGAATTACACAGAGCGGCCCCAACCCTCCTCTTCTCAGTTCCATTGCTGGTGATGATGTCAGTGAAATAAAATAAGCCCCCACCAAATATGTCAGAGGAATACAATTATTTATATTCTTAAAACTAAAGGAGCGAGATATATTCCAGGCTTCTCAATTTCTAATGCCGCGTACACACGACCATTTTTCTCGTCGGGAAAATCATTTTTTCACTTGGACGAGAAAAACGGCCATGTGTAGGCTCTCCAGCAGTTTTCCCGACGAGAAAACCGCAGAGAAAAATTAGAACATGCACTAATTTTTCTCGTCGCAAATTGCTGCATTTTTTTCCTCTGCAGTTTTCCCATAGGGAAACACTGCTAGGGAGCCTACACACAGCCGGTTTTCTCGACCAAGAGAAAACATGTCGTGAAAAAAGGCCGTGTGTAGACTGGGAAAAGGGGACCAATCCGGTCCTCGTTTTTCCCGTCGGGTTTCACGGCGGTGTTTTCACCGCCGAGAAACTCAGTCGTGTGTACGAGGCATAAGAGAACCTACCTGGCTCTTGATTCCCTGCCCTGACACATTTGAATGGCACCTATTGATTATACTTCTAGAATGCTCTCCAGTTGAGTCATTACTTCTCCACATTACTCCCAACTCAATGTTTAAAGGATCATTAACATACCTGAGATCTTTAAGATCTGCTATAGACCCACTTGGACACTCTCTGGTAATACCCTGATCTATGTTGTCTACACCTGAGCAACATCTCCATTTTATATCTAAATAGGAACAAGATTTAGACATCAATTTGATGCACAAACAAGTACGGAGGATGTACTTCTCTCTAATAATCCTCAATCTGCCCCATAGAACGTGACTATAAGACACCCCCATGACGGTACAAAACCCCATCCAGATAAATTAAATTTATCTGCCCCTGACCAATGCCAGATTTCTGGTTCAATATACATGGAATTTTATCACAATTCCCAGACTACTTTAGACCAGTAGTCTCCAAACTGCAGCCTGTGGGCCCTTTGCTTGCCTTTATCTGGCACTTGGGGCACCCTTCCACCCACTGACACCAATGATGGCACACTATTCCCCCCACTGATACCAATGATGTGGCACTATTTCCCCCACTGATACCAATGATGTGGCACTATTTTCCCACTGACATCAATGATGGGACACTATTCCTCCCCCCTGACACTGTGTCATTTTCTACTCTGACTGGCCCCAGTCTAAAACTGTCTTAACCAGTCTGTTAAGCAAAAACCTGAGGTTATGAATCAATTTGTGTGTAAAACTTATTTTCTAAAAAAGGAAATTACTCAAGTCTTAAGATAGTAACTTAAAGGAGAAGAGTACCTTAACCTCTTCCCGTCCACGCTATAGCCGAATGATGGCTACAGCGTGGACCTGTATTGACAGGGGGCCGTCAATAGACGTCCTCCTGTGCTCGAGCGGCCTGCGCGCCCCCTGCAGGGCGCGCGCGGCTCACTCTGTGATCAGCGAGTCATAGACTCGCTGTGAAAAAATAGGATTTTTGTACTCACCGTAAAATCCATTTCTCTGACGTCCATGGACTGACACAGCTGGATACTGTAAACGTGTGGGTATATGTCCCTGCTCGCAGGAGAAGATCTAGGCAGAATGTTAGATTGTTAGAAACATACATTCTAGAACAAACCAGAGCTGAACAGCCCCGCCCAGGGGGGCGGTCCCTCCGGACATTACCCTCCCACCTGCAGCTAGCAGTCTCAGTTCGTAACAAAGCAGTACAAACCTTAAAAGGAAGGGTGGGTGCTGTGTAAGTCCATGGACGTCAGAGAAATGAATTTTACGGTGAGTACAAAAATCCTATTTTCTCTTATCGTCCATGGACTGACACAGCTGGATACTGTAAACGTGTGGGACGTCCCAAAGCAGTATCAGGAGGGTGGGAGCAGTAGTAAAGGAACAACCAAAGCTTCACTCCAAACAAGCAGAGCTCCTCAACGGAGGAGTTGCAACATTAAACAGTGGCTTGCAATGCTTTGCGGCCAAAGGAAGCATCCGAAGATGCAGCCACATCAACCTTATAAAATTTTGAAAAGGTATGAACGGACGACCAGGTCGCCGCCTTGCACACTTGTGCAACCGACGCTTGATGTCGGAAGGCCCAGGAAGCACCAATTGCCTTGGCGGAATGCGCCGCAACCAGAAAGGGAGGCGCCCGCCCCTTAAGGGCATAGGCCTGTATGACGGTCTGCCTGATCCACCTAGAGACGGTGGCAGACGACACCGCTCGGCCCTGTTTTGGACCAGACACAGAGATCTGAATGGAAACAGTAGCAGACAGGTACACCCGTAAGGCTTGTACCCATCTTAATGTATGAAGCACAAACTCTCAGGGATGCGATGGGTGAGGACACAAGGACGGAAGAACAATGTCCTTCTTAAGGTGAAAGGCCGAGACCATCTTTTGAAAAGAAGGACGGTCGTGGGCGCAACACCGCCATATCCTTATGGAGGACCAAGTAAGGCGACTTGCAGGACAAGGCCGCCAACTCAGACACCTGTCTAACCGAAGCAATGGCCACTAAGAAGGCCACCTTCCGGGACAAGGTCAAGAGAGGAATCTCTCTGATATTCTCAAAGGGATGTTCTTGGAGAACCGAGATGCATCAAATTCAGATCCCAAGTAGGGAGAGGAGGCTTGACAGGGGGATCACATGGCGAACCCCCTGCACAAAAGGTGCTAATCAAGGAATGGCCCGGTAGCAGTCATTGAAAAAGACAGCCCGGGCCGAAATCCGCCCCTCAAAAAGGTATGCAAGGCCAGATTTTGGGTCACACCACGCTGTAAGAACAGCAAAATCCTGGGAACGGAATACATCTGAGGACGCCACTCAAGTTCCTCGCACATAGCGATGTAAGCCTTCAAGGTACGGTGAGATATCTTTCTGGAGGAAGATTCCCGTGTCAACAACATAGAAGAGATGACAAAATGTAGAAAAAGAAGTAAACGGGACTATAGCGGTGCTAGCGTTAGTATTTAGACAACAGTGGAAGACTCAATTCATTAGATTAAAAAAAAGGGGATTTATCCATTTATTGAACAGGTAGTACAGAATATTTAATAAAATTACATATGTATATATATAAGCGTTTTCACAAAATTTCAAAAATAGGGCATAGCTGATATGGTGGTTAGTTAGATGTTAAACCAAAGAGATCATACGTGGTCCCAACATGTTTCGCCCATCGGGGCTTCGTCAGGGGAAGTATGTCTCAAATGTGAGAGTACATCGAACATAGCTGTTAAAATAGACAACAAAAGGATTCATATTAACATATTGTAAATTAGTTTAAATAGAATTTAGAAGATCGATCTGTAAACAGGTCCACAGTTGGCAAAAAGAATAACGACTTACCACCATTAAAGCCCTAGATGAAATAAATGGGGGTGGAGAAAAGAGAAACCTCTGCACGCTAATAGAGGAAGGAGAGGAATCTCCTCCTCGGTGTAAGACGTAGACGGAGATCCGAGCATACAAACCCTCACAGTGACCGCTTAAGAGACCTAGCCAAAATAGATCAAAAGAATATATATAAATAGATAAATTAAATCAAATTAGAAAAAGAACCCCATTAGAGTTTAATAATTTAAATGAATATAATTAATATGTGAAAGCAATGTAAAGGTAATAAGGTAAAAATTATATATTATAGTGGTCAATAAATTTTGATCTAGTTGGGGTTAATGGTCCAGTTAGCCCGATCATTTATGGGGCAGATTAAGTCACTATTAGGTTAAATATTCAGGTTATACTCACATTAAAATCAAAATTGAAAGAAAAAAAGAAGAAAATAGAACGGATGAGATGATGCCTGATTATCCACTGGATACAAAATATCCGATTAAGATGCATTCATAGGACATGAACCTTCAGAGAACTTTAGTCCAGTGAAGAGAAAGTTCCAGAAGATGAAATTATTCTAAAAGTCAAATATGTTGTATATTAATCAGTTATCCATAAAGGGACGTCTTGAGTAGAAACAGTAAGTTTTTTTATTATTATTTTTATTTTTATTTTTATTTTTATTATACACTTACTGTTTCTACTCAAGACGTCCCTTTATGGATAACTGATTAATATACAACATATTTGACTTTTAGAATAGCTTCATCTTCTGGAACTTTCTCTTCACTGGACTAAAGTTCTCTGAAGGTTCATGTCCTATGAATGCATCTTAATCGGATATTTTGTATCCAGTGGATAATCAGGCATCATCTCATCCGTTCTATTTTCTTCTTTTTTTCTTTCAATTTTGATTTTAATGTGAGTATAACCTGAATATTTAACCTAATAGTGACTTAATCTGCCCCATAAATGATCGGGCTAACTGGACCATTAACCCCAACTAGATCAAAATTTATTGACCACTATAATATATAATTTTTACCTTATTACCTTTACATTGCTTTCACATATTAATTATATTCATTTAAATTATTAAACTCTAATGGGGTTCTTTTTCTAATTTGATTTAATTTATCTATTTATATATATTCTTTTGATCTATTTTGGCTAGGTCTCTTAAGCGGTCACTGTGAGGGTTTGTATGCTCGGAGCTCCGTCTACGTCTTACACCGAGGAGGAGATTCCTCTCCTTCCTCTATTAGCGTGCAGAGGTTTCTCTTGTCTCCACCCCCATTTATTTCATCTAGGGCTTTAATGGTGGTAAGTCGTTATTCTTTTTGCCAACTGTGGACCTGTTTACAGATCGATCTTCTAAATTCTATTTAAACTAATTTACAATATGTTAGTATGAATCCTTTTGTTGTCTATTTTAACAGCTATGTTCGATGTACTCTCACATTTGAGACATACTTCCCCTGACGAAGCCCTGATGGGCGAAACATGTTGGGACCACGTATGATCTCTTTGGTTTAACATCTAACTAACCACCATATCAGCTATGCCCTATTTTTGAAATTTTGTGAAAACGCTTATATATATACATATGTAATTTTATTAAATATTCTGTACTACCTGTTCAATAAATGGATAAATGCCCTTTTTTTAATCTAATGAATTGAGTCTTCCACTGTAGTCTAAATACTAACGCTAGCACCGCTATAGTCCCGTTTACTTCTTTTTCTACATTTTGTCACAAATTTGGGATAAGGTGCGTTATATTGGGTGTCTACCCTTAGTCAGACCACAAAACCATTTATCCATAGAAGAGATGACCGAATATGAGAGAACTTAGTCCTTCAGCACCTGGCTTTAAACAGCCATGCCATTAAAGCCAAGGACTGTAAAGCAGGATGAAGTATGGGATCATGAGACAGAAGGTCCACCCCAATAGGCAGTCGCCAAGGAACGTCTGTGACTAGCCGAAGTAGATCGGCGTACCAATGTCGCCGTTCCGGAGCAATGAGGATCACCGGAATGGCCTCAGCCCCTACTCTGCAAAGCAGGTGAGGCAATAACAGTAGCGGAGGGTAAGCATATATCAGGCGATACTGCCCCCACGGGCTTCCAACGCGTCTGACGCGTCCACCCAGGGGTCCCTGGACTTGGCCACGATCTTGCCACCTTGCGAGTGAGTCGAGAGGCCATAAGGTCCACTTCCGGTGCCCCACCTCCGGTAAAGGAGGTGGAAACACCTTCGGATGCAAGGATCCTTCCCCTGCAATGCACACGGCTGACAGGACCGTCTTGCAGCGAGATGTATGAAAATCCCAAAGAGACTCCGCAATGTATCGGAGAAGAGAGGCCCCGGTGTACAGAGTGCCTCAACTGTTGGCCAATAAAGGCAACTTGACTAAACTTCCCTAGAAACTCGGTTAGAGGACTAGTACCTCAGCCTCCACAGGTGGCGCAAACCCACCCCGGGCACAGAGACCCTAAAGGCTAAAGCAGTTGCAGTGCACCTGCTAGACGACTGATGGATGAAGCAGAGGCTTTTTCCCAGTCATTGAGCTACAAAAACGCCAGAGACGCAGCCACTAACGGGTGTAACGCTAACCTCAGCCTGGCGAACACAGTCCAAGCCAGCGCTTCTGATCACCACTGAAAGCAGGTGGAAAGTGGTACCCCTGAAACCAGGGATCCTTGTGACAATGCTCCATCCAGCAGCTACCCATGGATAAGTGCTGATTGTACAAACACATAGTTTATACTATGTATTGCGTCAAACGCGCAAATAGAGTGTGGGAGGAAACCCACCGAGCCACTAGTGATGAGCCGAACACCCCCGGGTTCGGTTCGCACCAGAACCCGCGAACGGACCGAAAGTTCGAACGAACATTAGAACCCTATTAAATACAATGGATGCGAACGTTCGAATTCTAAAGTGCTAATTATAACAACTATTATGCATGTTATTGTCATAAATAGGGTTTGGGAACCCGGGTTCTGCACCAGGGGACATGTATCAATGCAAAAAGAAGTTTTAAAAACGGTCGTTTTTCGGGAGCAGTCATTTTAATGATGCATAAAGTGAAAAAAAAAAAGTCAAATATTCCTTTAAATATCGTACCTGGGGGGTGTCTAAAGTATGCCTGTGAAGTGCCACGTGTTTCCCGTGTTTAGAACTGTCCCTGCACAAAATGACACTTCTAAAGGAAAAAAAAGCCATTTAAAACTGCTTGCGGCTTTAATGTAATGTCTGGTCCCGGTAATATGGATGAAATTCTTTAAGAAAAATGGCATAGCTACCCCATGACCCCCCCCCCCTACCCCAGCCCATTACCAGCCCCTTTGGGTCTTGTATGGATATTAAGGGGAACCCCGCACATAAAATAAAAAAGGCCCTATATACTCTGAACAGCCGTATACAGGCGGTGCATACAAGACAGGGACTGTAGGTTTGTTCTTATGTAGAATCTGTTTGTAATTTTGAACAGGTACATTGTTGAAGTGTAGCTCCAGCCCAAAAATCTATTTTTAAACTTTTTGGGAAACATAGGTAAGGGTTATCACCCCTGTAACATTTGTTTTGCTGTCTGTGCCCCTGTTCAGAACATTTCACCTCACTTTCCGTCCCAATGACAACTGTTTTTGAAATGTGGTGTTTTTCTTGAAACAAGGATTGCTGATAAAGCATCAGTACAGATGAGACCCCTTTCTCCCATATTTATTCTTACAGGAGAGAATTTTCCTTTCTAGGGGTAGATTTCCTCTCACTTCCTGTTGTCTTCTTTCGTTTGCAAGTAGGAGTCGTTTGTAAGTTGGATGTTTGAAAGTAGGGACCTGCCGTATATACTCTGCAGAAATAGGCCCCTTAGTTGTTGGTGTTGGCACAACACTGTAAGCACTCAGTTACTCTTGGTTGGTGCTGGAACGCCCTGCTGTCAACTATTATATCAGGAATTTTAATTACATATAATTGTTGAACAGTGGTAGTAAAAATTGGGGCTTTGATGGTGGTGCTGGTGCCACAACACTGTAAGCCCTGACAGTTACTCTTGGTGGGTGCAGCAATGGACCCTGCTGTGAATTATTAGATCAAGAATTGTAATTGCATGCCCCTGTTGAACAGGGGCTGAAAAATTGGGCCTTAGGCACTGGTGGCACAACACTACAACCCCTCACAGATACTGTACTTGGAGCACAGCAATGAGCCCTGTTGCAAAGTATTGCTTCAAAAATTGTAATGACACGCCCCTGTTAAACAGGGGCTGAAAAATTGGGCCTTAGGCACTGGTGCCACAACACTCCAACCCCTCACAGATACTGTACTTGGAGCACAGCAATGAGCCCTATGGCAAATTATTGCTAAAAAAATTGTAATTACACGCCCCTGTAAAACAGGGGCTGAAAAATTGGGCCTTAGCCACTGGTGGCGGCACCCATAAACAAAAATGATCTTCCAAGCTATCATCATCAATCGTATCATTGAGGACTCGGAGGAGGAGGATAGCCAGTCAACATAACAGCACAGGCACTCAGCATCAGCATCAGTCTTGAAGGGATGTGACATGTTAAAATCAATTAGTCTGTTATATCAGCATCAGGTGTGTGGTAGCTGGTGGTGATCCAAGACTGGTTCATCTTGATGAAAGTCAGTCGATCAACCGAGTCGGTGGACAGGCGCACCCTGTGATCCGTGACAAATCCTCCAGCAGCACTGAATGTGCGTTCCGAAAGAACGCTGGATGCAGGACAGGCCAGTAGCTCAATTGCATACTGTGCAAGCTCTGGCCAGTGATCCATCCTCAAGACCCAGTAAGCCAGAGGATTTTCGGTGGGGAAGGTGTCCAAGTCTGACCTTGCCCCTAGATATTCCTGCACCATGTTTATCAGACGCTGGCGATGGTTGCTGGAACCGATCATACTTTGGGGCTGCGGACTAAAGAATTGTCTGAACGCATCGGTCAGACGGCCACCTTCCCCACCGCTCCTTCTTTGACTGGCCGAAGCCTCAGCAACTCGTTGTCCAGGACCAGGAGTTTGTAACCTCCCAGTCTCTGGGAACGCGTTGCACAGACCTTTCTGCAAGGCCTCCCGGAGTTGTCTCATCCTCTGCTCCCTCTGCGACGGTAACATAAGGTCCGCAACCTTACCCTTGTACCGTGGATCAAGGAGAGTGGCCAGCCAGTAATGGTCCCTCTCCTTGATCCGAAGAATACGAGGATCCTTCCGCAGACTTTGCAGGATCAGGGAGGCCATGCAGCGTAGGTTTGCTGAGGCATTCGCTCCGGAGTCCTCTGGGTCACTAAGGACGACATGATCCGCAGCCACCTCCTCCCAGCCACGTACAAGTCCACTGGTTTCTTGGGACTGTAAATCATCCCTAAAAGACTGCTGCTGATGATGCTGAGTGCCAGCCTCCACCTCCATGCTGACACAATCCTCCTCCTCCTCCTCCTCCTCCTCCTCTTCCTGTGCGATGGGTGGGACAGAAGGAACACTGTCTGGGTAAAGGGGGCCTTGAGAGGCAAGGAAGTCCTCCTCTTCCTGCCTCTGTTCTGCCTCAAGTGCCCTGTCCATTATTCCACGCAGCGTGTGCTCCAACAGGTGGACAAGAGGTACAGTGTCACTGATGCATGCACTGTCACTGCTCACCATCCTCGTGGCCTCCTCAAATGGTGCCAGGACAGTGCATGCATCCCTGATCATGCCCCACTGGCGTGGAGAAAAAAAAACAAGCTCCCCTGACCCTGTCCTGGTGCCGTAGTCGCACAGGTACTCATTGATGGCCCTCTGCTGCGTGTGCAGCCGCTGCAGCATGGCCAACGTTGAGTTCCACCTGGTGGGCATGTCACATATAAGGCGGTTCTTGGGCAGGTTCAACTCCTTTTGCAGCTCAGCCAGGCGAGCACTGGCATTATAAGATCTGCGGAAATGCACACAGACTTTCCTGGCCTGCCTCAGGACATCCTGTAAGCCCGGGTACCTGCCCAAGAACCGCTGCACCACCAGGTTAAGGACGTGAGCCACACAGGGCACATGGGTCAGTTGTCCCTGTCGGAGGGCGGAGAGGAGGTTGGTGCCATTGTCGCAAACCACCATTCCTGGCTTAAGCTGGCGTGGCGTCAACCACCTCTCGGCCTGGCCCTGCAGAGCAGACAGGACCTCTGCCCCAGTGTGGATTCTGTCCCCCAAACACACCAGCGCAAGCACGGCATGGCATCTTTTTGCCTGCGTACTTGCGTAGCCCCGTGAACGGCTACGGAGCACCGCTGGTTCATAGGACAAACCACAGGAAGAGGCCATGGAGGAAGAAGAAGAGGAGGGGGTGGAGGAGAGAGGTGTGTCACAACCAGTAGTAGCATTTTGGAGGCGTGGCGGTGGGACAACCTCCAACACTACTGCACCTTGTCCTGCATCCTTCCCAGCTGCCAAAAGAGTGACCCAATGGGCCGTGAAAGAAAGGTAACGTCCCTGTCCATGCCTGCTGGACCATGAGTCAGCGGTAATATGCACCTTACCGCTGACCGCCCTGTCCAGCGAGGCCAAGACATTGCCTTCCACATGCCGGTAGAGAGCCGGAATAGCCTTCCGTGAGAAAAAGTGGCGTTTGGGAACCTGCCACTGAGGAACCGCACATTGCACAAACTCACGGAAGGGGGCCGAGTCTACCAACTGAAAAGGCAGCAGTTGAAGCGCTAGCAATTTAGCCAAGCTAGCATTCAACCGCTGGGCATGTGGATGGCTGGGAGTGAACTTCTTTCGACGGTCCAGCAGCTGGGGCAGGGAAATTTGCCTGCTAGAATCGGACGTCGGTGTACTGCTAGCAGAGTGGCCGCAAGTACTTGGCTGTGACACACCTAATTCTACACCTTCATTCCTCTCAGTGCATGTTTCAGAGAGGACTGAAGTTATAGTGGGGTTGGAGATCCCAGCTGATGCGGTGCAAGGAGAGGTCCGCTTTGTTCTTTGGTGTGGGTCTTTGAGGTAGGCTTGCCAACGAGCTGCATGGCAGGTCAACATATGTCTGGTCAGGCATGTGGTACCCAAGCGGCTGATGTTTTGGCCACGCGATATACGCTTGAGACATATGTTGCAAACAGCAGCTGTGCGATCTGATGCACTAGCCTCAAAAAAGGCCCACACCAAAGAACTTTTTGAATGACGGGCAGAGGCAGCGCCCTGCACAGGCGGAGCTCTGCGGTGTGATTCCGTCGGTGTACTGCCCTTACGCTGGCCACCAAAGGGCATCCTGCCTCGTTGGAGATGTGCCTCCTCCTCATCCTCCTCCTCCTCCTCTCTCCTATTAGGCACCCACGTGGAGTCAGTGACCTCATCATCACCTCCCTCCTCATCACTGGAGCCAATCTGGCAGTATGCTGCAGCTGCTGGAACATAACTGCCAGATTGGTGTCCTTCTTGAGCATCCCCTCTGTCTGCTCTCACGCTACTGCCTTCCTCTAGCTGGGTTTCATCATCAGACCCTTCGAAACGCTGGGCATCCTCCTGGAGCATGTACCCAACACTGTGCTGAAACAGTTCGGGGGACTCCTCAGGAGGAGGACATGGTGGGTCTAGGGAAGGAGTGACTGATGATGAGTCTGACATTGATACCAGGGAAGAGGACGCTTTGGCAGCTGCTTTTCCAGTACCCTGAGCCTGGGTGAGAGAGGATGAGGAGGAGGAGGAGGGCTTGGTCATCCACTCTACCAAGTCTTCGGCATGATGTGGCTCAACATGTCCAGCTGCCGAAAAGAAGGACAAGCGTGTCCCATGGCCATGTGCTGATGACAATGCACCGCGTCCACGACCAGCACTGTTGCCCCCAGACACAGAGCCTGCTTGCCCTCTTTTATTGCCTCCTGACTGTCTGCCTCTCCTTGTTTGCCTTCCAGACATTCTAATAGATGGCCTGCAGGGAGATGGGAAAAAAAGCAATAAGGGCTACCTTCAGGTGTCCTTCTCTGTCCCTTGAAACAAGGACTTTGACAGTGAAAGAAACTGACACACTCTCCCTACCTACAGTTTTCTGTCCCTAGAAAAAATGTTTTTTTTAAGCACAATTTAGCACAAGGAGAATTCACTCACTGTCCTTCCAGGTCCCTGGAAACAAGGACTTTGACAGTGAAAGAAACTGACACACTCTCCCTACCTACAGTTTTCTGTCCCTAGAAAAAATGTTTTTTTTAAGCACAATTTAGCACAAGGAGAATTCACTCACTGTCCTTCCAGGTCCCTGGAAACAAGGACTTTGACAGTGAAAGAAACTGACACACTCTCCCTACCTACAGTTTTCTGTCCCTAGAAAAAATGTTTTTTTTAAGCACAATTTAGCACAAGGAGAATTCACTCACTGTCCTTCCAGGTCCCTGGAAACAAGGACTTTGACAGTGAAAGAAACTGACACACTCTCCCTACCTACAGTTTTCTGTCCCTAGAAAAAATGTTTTTTTTAAGCACAATTTAGCACAAGGAGAATTCACTCACTGTCCTTCCAGGTCCCTGGAAACAAGGACTTTGACAGTGAAAGAAACTGACACACTCTCCCTACCTACAGTTTTCTGTCCCTAGAAAAAATGTTTTTTTTTAAGCACAATTTAGCACAAGGAGAATTCACTCACTGTCCTTCCAGGTCCCTGGAAACAAGGACTTTGACAGTGAAAGAAACTGACACACTCTCCCTACCTACAGTTTTCTGTCCCTAGAAAAAATGTTTTTTTTTAAGCACAATTTAGCACAAGGAGAATTCACTCACTGTCCTTCCAGGTCCCTGGAAACAAGGACTTTGACAGTGAAAGAAACTGACACACTCTCCCTACCTACAGTTTTCTGTCCCTAGAAAAAATGTTTTTTTTAAGCACAATTTAGCACAAGGAGAATTCACTCACTGTCCTTCCAGGTCCCTGGAAACAAGGACTTTGACAGTGAAAGAAACTGACACACTCTCCCTACCTACAGTTTTCTGTCCCTAGAAAAAATGTTTTTTTTAAGCACAATTTAGCACAAGGAGAATTCACTCACTGTCCTTCCAGGTCCCTGGAAACAAGGACTTTGACAGTGAAAGAAACTGACACACTCTCCCTACCTACAGTTTTCTGTCCCTAGAAAAAATGTTTTTTTTTAAGCACAATTTAGCACAAGGAGAATTCACTCACTGTCCTTCCAGGTCCCTGGAAACAAGGACTTTGACAGTGAAAGAAACTGACACACTCTCCCTACCTACAGTTTTCTGTCCCTAGAAAAAATGTTTTTTTTAAGCACAATTTAGCACAAGGAGAATTCACTCACTGTCCTTCCAGGTCCCTGGAAACAAGGACTTTGACAGTGAAAGAAACTGACACACTCTCCCTACCTACAGTTTTCTGTCCCTAGAAAAAATGTTTTTTTTAAGCACAATTTAGCACAAGGAGAATTCACTCACTGTCCTTCCAGGTCCCTGGAAACAAGGACTTTGACAGTGAAAGAAACTGACACACTCTCCCTACCTACAGTTTTCTGTCCCTAGAAAAAATGTTTTTTTTAAGCACAATTTAGCACAAGGAGAATTCACTCACTGTCCTTCCAGGTCCCTGGAAACAAGGACTTTGACAGTGAAAGAAACTGACACACTCTCCCTACCTACAGTTTTCTGTCCCTAGAAAAAATGTTTTTTTTAAGCACAATTTAGCACAAGGAGAATTCACTCACTGTCCTTCCAGGTCCCTGGAAACAAGGACTTTGACAGTGAAAGAAACTGACACACTCTCCCTACCTACAGTTTTCTGTCCCTAGAAAAAATGTTTTTTTTAAGCACAATTTAGCACAAGGAGAATTCACTCACTGTCCTTCCAGGTCCCTGGAAACAAGGACTTTGACAGTGAAAGAAACTGACACACTCTCCCTACCTACAGTTTTCTGTCCCTAGAAAAAATGTTTTTTTTAAGCACAATTTAGCACAAGGAGAATTCACTCACTGTCCTTCCAGGTCCCTGGAAACAAGGACTTTGACAGTGAAAGAAACTGACACACTCTCCCTACCTACAGTTTTCTGTCCCTAGAAAAAATGTTTTTTTTAAGCACAATTTAGCAAAAGGAGAATTCACTCACTGTCCTTCCAGGTCCCTGGAAACAAGGACTTTGACAGTGAAAGAAACTGACACACTCTCCCTACCTACAGTTTTCTGTCCCTAGAAAAAATGTTTTTTTTAAGCACAATTTAGCACAAGGAGAATTCACTCACTGTCCTTCCAGGTCCCTGGAAACAAGGACTTTGACAGTGAAAGAAACTGACACACTCTCCCTACCTACAGTTTTCTGTCCCTAGAAAAAATGTTTTTTTTAAGCACAATTTAGCACAAGGAGAATTCACTCACTGTCCTTCCAGGTCCCTGGAAACAAGGACTTTGACAGTGAAAGAAACTGACACACTCTCCCTACCTACAGTTTTCTGTCCCTAGAAAAAATGTTTTTTTTAAGCACAATTTAGCACAAGGAGAATTCACTCACTGTCCTTCCAGGTCCCTGGAAACAAGGACTTTGACAGTGAAAGAAACTGACACACTCTCCCTACCTACAGTTTTCTGTCCCTAGAAAAAATGTTTTTTTTAAGCACAATTTAGCACAAGGAGAATTCACTCACTGTCCTTCCAGGTCCCTGGAAACAAGGACTTTGACAGTGAAAGAAACTGACACACTCTCCCTACCTACAGTTTTCTGTCCCTAGAAAAAATGTTTTTTTTAAGCACAATTTAGCACAAGGAGAATTCACTCACTGTCCTTCCAGGTCCCTGGAAACAAGGACTTTGACAGTGAAAGAAACTGACACACTCTCCCTACCTACAGTTTTCTGTCCCTAGAAAAAATGTTTTTTTTAAGCACAATTTAGCACAAGGAGAATTCACTCACTGTCCTTCCAGGTCCCTGGAAACAAGGACTTTGACAGTGAAAGAAACTGACACACTCTCCCTACCTACAGTTTTCTGTCCCTAGAAAAAATGTTTTTTTTTAAGCACAATTTAGCACAAGGAGAATTCACTCACTGTCCTTCCAGGTCCCTGGAAACAAGGACTTTGACAGTGAAAGAAACTGACACACTCTCCCTACCTACAGTTTTCTGTCCCTAGAAAAAATGTTTTTTTTAAGCACAATTTAGCACAAGGAGAATTCACTCACTGTCCTTCCAGGTCCCTGGAAACAAGGACTTTGACAGTGAAAGAAACTGACACACTCTCCCTACCTACAGTTTTCTGTCCCTAGAAAAAATGTTTTTTTTAAGCACAATTTAGCACAAGGAGAATTCACTCACTGTCCTTCCAGGTCCCTGGAAACAAGGACTTTGACAGTGAAAGAAACTGACACACTCTCCCTACCTACAGTTTTCTGTCCCTAGAAAAAATGTTTTTTTTAAGCACAATTTAGCACAAGGAGAATTCACTCACTGTCCTTCCAGGTCCCTGGAAACAAGGACTTTGACAGTGAAAGAAACTGACACACTCTCCCTACCTACAGTTTTCTGTCCCTAGAAAAAATGTTTTTTTTAAGCACAATTTAGCACAAGGAGAATTCACTCACTGTCCTTCCAGGTCCCTGGAAACAAGGACTTTGACAGTGAAAGAAACTGACACACTCTCCCTACCTACAGTTTTCTGTCCCTAGAAAAAATGTTTTTTTTTAAGCACAATTTAGCACAAGGAGAATTCACTCACTGTCCTTCCAGGTCCCTGGAAACAAGGACTTTGACAGTGAAAGAAACTGACACACTCTCCCTACCTACAGTTTTCTGTCCCTAGAAAAAATGTTTTTTTTAAGCACAATTTAGCACAAGGAGAATTCACTCACTGTCCTTCCAGGTCCCTGGAAACAAGGACTTTGACAGTGAAAGAAACTGACACACTCTCCCTACCTACAGTTTTCTGTCCCTAGAAAAAATGTTTTTTTTTAAGCACAATTTAGCACAAGGAGAATTCACTCACTGTCCTTCCAGGTCCCTGGAAACAAGGACTTTGACAGTGAAAGAAACTGACACACTCTCCCTACCTACAGTTTTCTGTCCCTAGAAAAAATGTTTTTTTTTAAGCACAATTTAGCACAAGGAGAATTCACTCACTGTCCTTCCAGGTCCCTGGAAACAAGGACTTTGACAGTGAAAGAAACTGACACACTCTCCCTACCTACAGTTTTCTGTCCCTAGAAAAAATGTTTTTTTTTAAGCACAATTTAGCACAAGGAGAATTCACTCACTGTCCTTCCAGGTCCCTGGAAACAAGGACTTTGACAGTGAAAGAAACTGACACACTCTCCCTACCTACAGTTTTCTGTCCCTAGAAAAAATGTTTTTTTTAAGCACAATTTAGCACAAGGAGAATTCACTCACTGTCCTTCCAGGTCCCTGGAAACAAGGACTTTGACAGTGAAAGAAACTGACACACTCTCCCTACCTACAGTTTTCTGTCCATAGAAAAAATGTTTTTTTTAAGCACAATTTAGCACAAGGAGAATTCACTCACTGTCCTTCCAGGTCCCTGGAAACAAGGACTTTGACAGTGAAAGAAACTGACACACTCTCCCTACCTACAGTTTTCTGTCCCTAGAAAAAATGTTTTTTTTAAGCACAATTTAGCACAAGGAGAATTCACTCACTGTCCTTCCAGGTCCCTGGAAACAAGGACTTTGACAGTGAAAGAAACTGACACACTCTCCCTACCTACAGTTTTCTGTCCCTAGAAAAAATGTTTTTTTTAAGCACAATTTAGCACAAGGAGAATTCACTCACTGTCCTTCCAGGTCCCTGGAAACAAGGACTTTGACAGTGAAAGAAACTGACACACTCTCCCTACCTACAGTTTTCTGTCCCTAGAAAAAATGTTTTTTTTAAGCACAATTTAGCACAAGGAGAATTCACTCACTGTCCTTCCAGGTCCCTGGAAACAAGGACTTTGACAGTGAAAGAAACTGACACACTCTCCCTACCTACAGTTTTCTGTCCCTAGAAAAAATGTTTTTTTTAAGCACAATTTAGCACAAGGAGAATTCACTCACTGTCCTTCCAGGTCCCTGGAAACAAGGACTTTGACAGTGAAAGAAACTGACACACTCTCCCTACCTACAGTTTTCTGTCCCTAGAAAAAATGTTTTTTTTAAGCACAATTTAGCACAAGGAGAATTCACTCACTGTCCTTCCAGGTCCCTGGAAACAAGGACTTTGACAGTGAAAGAAACTGACACACTCTCCCTACCTACAGTTTTCTGTCCCTAGAAAAAATGTTTTTTTTAAGCACAATTTAGCACAAGGAGAATTCACTCACTGTCCTTCCAGGTCCCTGGAAACAAGGACTTTGACAGTGAAAGAAACTGACACACTCTCCCTACCTACAGTTTTCTGTCCCTAGAAAAAATGTTTTTTTTAAGCACAATTTAGCACAAGGAGAATTCACTCACTGTCCTTCCAGGTCCCTGGAAACAAGGACTTTGACAGTGAAAGAAACTGACACACTCTCCCTACCTACAGTTTTCTGTCCCTAGAAAAAATGTTTTTTTTTAAGCACAATTTAGCACAAGGAGAATTCACTCACTGTCCTTCCAGGTCCCTGGAAACAAGGACTTTGACAGTGAAAGAAACTGACACACTCTCCCTACCTACAGTTTTCTGTCCCTAGAAAAAATGTTTTTTTTTAAGCACAATTTAGCACAAGGAGAATTCACTCACTGTCCTTCCAGGTCCCTAGGAAACAAGGACTTTGACAGTGAAAGAAACTGACACACTCTCCCTACCTACAGTTTTCTGTCCCTAGAAAAAATGTTTTTTTTTAAGCACAATTTAGCACAAGGAGAATTCACTCACTGTCCTTCCAGGTCCCTGGAAACAAGGACTTTGACAGTGAAAGAAACTGACACACTCTCCCTACCTACAGTTTTCTGTCCCTAGAAAAAATGTTTTTTTTAAGCACAATTTAGCACAAGGAGAATTCACTCACTGTCCTTCCAGGTCCCTGGAAACAAGGACTTTGACAGTGAAAGAAACTGACACACTCTCCCTACCTACAGTTTTCTGTCCCTAGAAAAAATGTTTTTTTTAAGCACAATTTAGCACAAGGAGAATTCACTCACTGTCCTTCCAGGTCCCTGGAAACAAGGACTTTGACAGTGAAAGAAACTGACACACTCTCCCTACCTACAGTTTTCTGTCCCTAGAAAAAATGTTTTTTTTAAGCACAATTTAGCACAAGGAGAATTCACTCACTGTCCTTCCAGGTCCCTGGAAACAAGGACTTTGACAGTGAAAGAAACTGACACACTCTCCCTACCTACAGTTTTCTGTCCCTAGAAAAAATGTTTTTTTTAAGCACAATTTAGCACAAGGAGAATTCACTCACTGTCCTTCCAGGTCCCTGGAAACAAGGACTTTGACAGTGAAAGAAACTGACACACTCTCCCTACCTACAGTTTTCTGTCCCTAGAAAAAATGTTTTTTTTAAGCACAATTTAGCACAAGGAGAATTCACTCACTGTCCTTCCAGGTCCCTGGAAACAAGGACTTTGACAGTGAAAGAAACTGACACACTCTCCCTACCTACAGTTTTCTGTCCCTAGAAAAAATGTTTTTTTTAAGCACAATTTAGCACAAGGAGAATTCACTCACTGTCCTTCCAGGTCCCTGGAAACAAGGACTTTGACAGTGAAAGAAACTGACACACTCTCCCTACCTACAGTTTTCTGTCCCTAGAAAAAATGTTTTTTTTAAGCACAATTTAGCACAAGGAGAATTCACTCACTGTCCTTCCAGGTCCCTGGAAACAAGGACTTTGACAGTGAAAGAAACTGACACACTCTCCCTACCTACAGTTTTCTGTCCCTAGAAAAAATGTTTTTTTTAAGCACAATTTAGCACAAGGAGAATTCACTCACTGTCCTTCCAGGTCCCTGGAAACAAGGACTTTGACAGTGAAAGAAACTGACACACTCTCCCTACCTACAGTTTTCTGTCCCTAGAAAAAATGTTTTTTTTAAGCACAATTTAGCACAAGGAGAATTCACTCACTGTCCTTCCAGGTCCCTGGAAACAAGGACTTTGACAGTGAAAGAAACTGACACACTCTCCCTACCTACAGTTTTCTGTCCCTAGAAAAAATGTTTTTTTTAAGCACAATTTAGCACAAGGAGAATTCACTCACTGTCCTTCCAGGTCCCTGGAAACAAGGACTTTGACAGTGAAAGAAACTGACACACTCTCCCTACCTACAGTTTTCTGTCCCTAGAAAAAATGTTTTTTTTAAGCACAATTTAGCACAAGGAGAATTCACTCACTGTCCTTCCAGGTCCCTGGAAACAAGGACTTTGACAGTGAAAGAAACTGACACACTCTCCCTACCTACAGTTTTCTGTCCCTAGAAAAAATGTTTTTTTTAAGCACAATTTAGCACAAGGAGAATTCACTCACTGTCCTTCCAGGTCCCTGGAAACAAGGACTTTGACAGTGAAAGAAACTGACACACTCTCCCTACCTACAGTTTTCTGTCCCTAGAAAAAATGTTTTTTTTAAGCACAATTTAGCACAAGGAGAATTCACTCACTGTCCTTCCAGGTCCCTGGAAACAAGGACTTTGACAGTGAAAGAAACTGACACACTCTCCCTACCTACAGTTTTCTGTCCCTAGAAAAAATGTTTTTTTTAAGCACAATTTAGCACAAGGAGAATTCACTCACTGTCCTTCCAGGTCCCTGGAAACAAGGACTTTGACAGTGAAAGAAACTGACACACTCTCCCTACCTACAGTTTTCTGTCCCTAGAAAAAATGTTTTTTTTAAGCACAATTTAGCACAAGGAGAATTCACTCACTGTCCTTCCAGGTCCCTGGAAACAAGGACTTTGACAGTGAAAGAAACTGACACACTCTCCCTACCTACAGTTTTCTGTCCCTAGAAAAAATGTTTTTTTTTAAGCACAATTTAGCACAAGGAGAATTCACTCACTGTCCTTCCAGGTCCCTGGAAACAAGGACTTTGACAGTGAAAGAAACTGACACACTCTCCCTACCTACAGTTTTCTGTCCCTAGAAAAAATGTTTTTTTTAAGCACAATTTAGCACAAGGAGAATTCACTCACTGTCCTTCCAGGTCCCTGGAAACAAGGACTTTGACAGTGAAAGAAACTGACACACTCTCCCTACCTACAGTTTTCTGTCCCTAGAAAAAATGTTTTTTTTAAGCACAATTTAGCACAAGGAGAATTCACTCACTGTCCTTCCAGGTCCCTGGAAACAAGGACTTTGACAGTGAAAGAAACTGACACACTCTCCCTACCTACAGTTTTCTGTCCCTAGAAAAAATGTTTTTTTTAAGCACAATTTAGCACAAGGAGAATTCACTCACTGTCCTTCCAGGTCCCTGGAAACAAGGACTTTGACAGTGAAAGAAACTGACACACTCTCCCTACCTACAGTTTTCTGTCCCTAGAAAAAATGTTTTTTTTAAGCACAATTTAGCACAAGGAGAATTCACTCACTGTCCTTCCAGGTCCCTGGAAACAAGGACTTTGACAGTGAAAGAAACTGACACACTCTCCCTACCTACAGTTTTCTGTCCCTAGAAAAAATGTTTTTTTTAAGCACAATTTAGCACAAGGAGAATTCACTCACTGTCCTTCCAGGTCCCTGGAAACAAGGACTTTGACAGTGAAAGAAACTGACACACTCTCCCTACCTACAGTTTTCTGTCCCTAGAAAAAATGTTTTTTTTAAGCACAATTTAGCACAAGGAGAATTCACTCACTGTCCTTCCAGGTCCCTGGAAACAAGGACTTTGACAGTGAAAGAAACTGACACACTCTCCCTACCTACAGTTTTCTGTCCCTAGAAAAAATGTTTTTTTTTAAGCACAATTTAGCACAAGGAGAATTCACTCACTGTCCTTCCAGGTCCCTGGAAACAAGGACTTTGACAGTGAAAGAAACTGACACACTCTCCCTACCTACAGTTTTCTGTCCCTAGAAAAATGTTTTTTTTAAGCACAATTTAGCACAAGGAGAATTCACTCACTGTCCTTCCAGGTCCCTGGAAACAAGGACTTTGACAGTGAAAGAAACTGACACACTCTCCCTACCTACAGTTTTCTGTCCCTAGAAAAAATGTTTTTTTTTAAGCACAATTTAGCACAAGGAGAATTCACTCACTGTCCTTCCAGGTCCCTGGAAACAAGGACTTTGACAGTGAAAGAAACTGACACACTCTCCCTACCTACAGTTTTCTGTCCCTAGAAAAAATGTTTTTTTTAAGCACAATTTAGCACAAGGAGAATTCACTCACTGTCCTTCCAGGTCCCTGGAAACAAGGACTTTGACAGTGAAAGAAACTGACACACTCTCCCTACCTACAGTTTTCTGTCCCTAGAAAAAATGTTTTTTTTAAGCACAATTTAGCACAAGGAGAATTCACTCACTGTCCTTCCAGGTCCCTGGAAACAAGGACTTTGACAGTGAAAGAAACTGACACACTCTCCCTACCTACAGTTTTCTGTCCCTAGAAAAAATGTTTTTTTTAAGCACAATTTAGCACAAGGAGAATTCACTCACTGTCCTTCCAGGTCCCTGGAAACAAGGACTTTGACAGTGAAAGAAACTGACACACTCTCCCTACCTACAGTTTTCTGTCCCTAGAAAAAATGTTTTTTTTAAGCACAATTTAGCACAAGGAGAATTCACTCACTGTCCTTCCAGGTCCCTGGAAACAAGGACTTTGACAGTGAAAGAAACTGACACACTCTCCCTACCTACAGTTTTCTGTCCCTAGAAAAAATGTTTTTTTTAAGCACAATTTAGCACAAGGAGAATTCACTCACTGTCCTTCCAGGTCCCTGGAAACAAGGACTTTGACAGTGAAAGAAACTGACACACTCTCCCTACCTACAGTTTTCTGTCCCTAGAAAAAATGTTTTTTTTAAGCACAATTTAGCACAAGGAGAATTCACTCACTGTCCTTCCAGGTCCCTGGAAACAAGGACTTTGACAGTGAAAGAAACTGACACACTCTCCCTACCTACAGTTTTCTGTCCCTAGAAAAAAAGCACAATTTAGCACAAGGAGACACTCACTGTCCTTCCAGGTCCCTGGAAACAAGGACTTTGACAGTGAAAGAAACTGACACACTCTCCCTACCTACAGTTTTCTGTCCCTAGAAAAAATGTTTTTTTTAAGCACAATTTAGCACAAGGAGAATTCACTCACTGTCCTTCCAGGTCCCTGGAAACAAGGACTTTGACAGTGAAAGAAACTGACACACTCTCCCTACCTACAGTTTTCTGTCCCTAGAAAAAATGTTTTTTTTAAGCACAATTTAGCACAAGGAGAATTCACTCACTGTCCTTCCAGGTCCCTGGAAACAAGGACTTTGACAGTGAAAGAAACTGACACACTCTCCCTACCTACAGTTTTCTGTCCCTAGAAAAAATGTTTTTTTTAAGCACAATTTAGCACAAGGAGAATTCACTCACTGTCCTTCCAGGTCCCTGGAAACAAGGACTTTGACAGTGAAAGAAACTGACACACTCTCCCTACCTACAGTTTTCTGTCCCTAGAAAAAATGTTTTTTTTAAGCACAATTTAGCACAAGGAGAATTCACTCACTGTCCTTCCAGGTCCCTGGAAACAAGGACTTTGACAGTGAAAGAAACTGACACACTCTCCCTACCTACAGTTTTCTGTCCCTAGAAAAAATGTTTTTTTTAAGCACAATTTAGCACAAGGAGAATTCACTCACTGTCCTTCCAGGTCCCTGGAAACAAGGACTTTGACAGTGAAAGAAACTGACACACTCTCCCTACCTACAGTTTTCTGTCCCTAGAAAAAATGTTTTTTTTAAGCACAATTTAGCACAAGGAGAATTCACTCACTGTCCTTCCAGGTCCCTGGAAACAAGGACTTTGACAGTGAAAGAAACTGACACACTCTCCCTACCTACAGTTTTCTGTCCCTAGAAAAAATGTTTTTTTTAAGCACAATTTAGCACAAGGAGAATTCACTCACTGTCCTTCCAGGTCCCTGGAAACAAGGACTTTGACAGTGAAAGAAACTGACACACTCTCCCTACCTACAGTTTTCTGTCCCTAGAAAAAATGTTTTTTTTAAGCACAATTTAGCACAAGGAGAATTCACTCACTGTCCTTCCAGGTCCCTGGAAACAAGGACTTTGACAGTGAAAGAAACTGACACACTCTCCCTACCTACAGTTTTCTGTCCCTAGAAAAAATGTTTTTTTTAAGCACAATTTAGCACAAGGAGAATTCACTCACTGTCCTTCCAGGTCCCTGGAAACAAGGACTTTGACAGTGAAAGAAACTGACACACTCTCCCTACCTACAGTTTTCTGTCCCTAGAAAAAATGTTTTTTTTAAGCACAATTTAGCACAAGGAGAATTCACTCACTGTCCTTCCAGGTCCCTGGAAACAAGGACTTTGACAGTGAAAGAAACTGACACACTCTCCCTACCTACAGTTTTCTGTCCCTAGAAAAAATGTTTTTTTTAAGCACAATTTAGCACAAGGAGAATTCACTCACTGTCCTTCCAGGTCCCTGGAAACAAGGACTTTGACAGTGAAAGAAACTGACACACTCTCCCTACCTACAGTTTTCTGTCCCTAGAAAAAATGTTTTTTTTAAGCACAATTTAGCACAAGGAGAATTCACTCACTGTCCTTCCAGGTCCCTGGAAACAAGGACTTTGACAGTGAAAGAAACTGACACACTCTCCCTACCTACAGTTTTCTGTCCCTAGAAAAAATGTTTTTTTTAAGCACAATTTAGCACAAGGAGAATTCACTCACTGTCCTTCCAGGTCCCTGGAAACAAGGACTTTGACAGTGAAAGAAACTGACACACTCTCCCTACCTACAGTTTTCTGTCCCTAGAAAAAATGTTTTTTTTAAGCACAATTTAGCACAAGGAGAATTCACTCACTGTCCTTCCAGGTCCCTGGAAACAAGGACTTTGACAGTGAAAGAAACTGACACACTCTCCCTACCTACAGTTTTCTGTCCCTAGAAAAAATGTTTTTTTTAAGCACAATTTAGCACAAGGAGAATTCACTCACTGTCCTTCCAGGTCCCTGGAAACAAGGACTTTGACAGTGAAAGAAACTGACACACTCTCCCTACCTACAGTTTTCTGTCCCTAGAAAAAATGTTTTTTTTAAGCACAATTTAGCACAAGGAGAATTCACTCACTGTCCTTCCAGGTCCCTGGAAACAAGGACTTTGACAGTGAAAGAAACTGACACACTCTCCCTACCTACAGTTTTCTGTCCCTAGAAAAAATGTTTTTTTTAAGCACAATTTAGCACAAGGAGAATTCACTCACTGTCCTTCCAGGTCCCTGGAAACAAGGACTTTGACAGTGAAAGAAACTGACACACTCTCCCTACCTACAGTTTTCTGTCCCTAGAAAAAATGTTTTTTTTAAGCACAATTTAGCACAAGGAGAATTCACTCACTGTCCTTCCAGGTCCCTGGAAACAAGGACTTTGACAGTGAAAGAAACTGACACACTCTCCCTACCTACAGTTTTCTGTCCCTAGAAAAAATGTTTTTTTTAAGCACAATTTAGCACAAGGAGAATTCACTCACTGTCCTTCCAGGTCCCTGGAAACAAGGACTTTGACAGTGAAAGAAACTGACACACTCTCCCTACCTACAGTTTTCTGTCCCTAGAAAAAATGTTTTTTTTAAGCACAATTTAGCACAAGGAGAATTCACTCACTGTCCTTCCAGGTCCCTGGAAACAAGGACTTTGACAGTGAAAGAAACTGACACACTCTCCCTACCTACAGTTTTCTGTCCCTAGAAAAAATGTTTTTTTTAAGCACAATTTAGCACAAGGAGAATTCACTCACTCTCCTTCCAGGTCCCTGGAAACAAGGACTTTGACAGTGAAAGAAACTGACACACTCTCCCTACCTACAGTTTTCTGTCCCTAGAAAAAATGTTTTTTTTAAGCACAATTTAGCACAAGGAGAATTCACTCACTGTCCTTCCAGGTCCCTGGAAACAAGGACTTTGACAGTGAAAGAAACTGACACACTCTCCCTACCTACAGTTTTCTGTCCCTAGAAAAAATGTTTTTTTTAAGCACAATTTAGCACAAGGAGAATTCACTCACTGTCCTTCCAGGTCCCTGGAAACAAGGACTTTGACAGTGAAAGAAACTGACACACTCTCCCTACCTACAGTTTTCTGTCCCTAGAAAAAATGTTTTTTTTAAGCACAATTTAGCACAAGGAGAATTCACTCACTGTCCTTCCAGGTCCCTGGAAACAAGGACTTTGACAGTGAAAGAAACTGACACACTCTCCCTACCTACAGTTTTCTGTCCCTAGAAAAAATGTTTTTTTTAAGCACAATTTAGCACAAGGAGAATTCACTCACTGTCCTTCCAGGTCCCTGGAAACAAGGACTTTGACAGTGAAAGAAACTGACACACTCTCCCTACCTACAGTTTTCTGTCCCTAGAAAAAATGTTTTTTTTAAGCACAATTTAGCACAAGGAGAATTCACTCACTGTCCTTCCAGGTCCCTGGAAACAAGGACTTTGACAGTGAAAGAAACTGACACACTCTCCCTACCTACAGTTTTCTGTCCCTAGAAAAAATGTTTTTTTTAAGCACAATTTAGCACAAGGAGAATTCACTCACTGTCCTTCCAGGTCCCTGGAAACAAGGACTTTGACAGTGAAAGAAACTGACACACTCTCCCTACCTACAGTTTTCTGTCCCTAGAAAAAATGTTTTTTTTAAGCACAATTTAGCACAAGGAGAATTCACTCACTGTCCTTCCAGGTCCCTGGAAACAAGGACTTTGACAGTGAAAGAAACTGACACACTCTCCCTACCTACAGTTTTCTGTCCCTAGAAAAAATGTTTTTTTTAAGCACAATTTAGCACAAGGAGAATTCACTCACTGTCCTTCCAGGTCCCTGGAAACAAGGACTTTGACAGTGAAAGAAACTGACACACTCTCCCTACCTACAGTTTTCTGTCCCTAGAAAAAATGTTTTTTTTAAGCACAATTTAGCACAAGGAGAATTCACTCACTGTCCTTCCAGGTCCCTGGAAACAAGGACTTTGACAGTGAAAGAAACTGACACACTCTCCCTACCTACAGTTTTCTGTCCCTAGAAAAAATGTTTTTTTTAAGCACAATTTAGCACAAGGAGAATTCACTCACTGTCCTTCCAGGTCCCTGGAAACAAGGACTTTGACAGTGAAAGAAACTGACACACTCTCCCTACCTACAGTTTTCTGTCCCTAGAAAAAATGTTTTTTTTAAGCACAATTTAGCACAAGGAGAATTCACTCACTGTCCTTCCAGGTCCCTGGAAACAAGGACTTTGACAGTGAAAGAAACTGACACACTCTCCCTACCTACAGTTTTCTGTCCCTAGAAAAAATGTTTTTTTTAAGCACAATTTAGCACAAGGAGAATTCACTCACTGTCCTTCCAGGTCCCTGGAAACAAGGACTTTGACAGTGAAAGAAACTGACACACTCTCCCTACCTACAGTTTTCTGTCCCTAGAAAAAATGTTTTTTTTAAGCACAATATAGCACAAGCACAAAACACACTGACACTCTCCCTACCTATCCTTCTCTTTCCCTAAACTAAAGGAATCCAGGTTAAGCAAGAAAGAAATAAAAGTCACTGTCCCTGCCTATGCTGCTCTATCCCTGCTCCGGAACACACTACACTAGGCCGCCGTGCTGGCGGCCTTTTATAGTGTGGGGCGTGTACTAAACACCCCCAGCAATAATTGGCCACAGGCATCCTGCCTGTGGCCAATCATTGCTCTCCTCGCTGCCGGCGCTGTGATTGGCCAAGCATGTGGGGTCACAGTGCATGCTTGGCCAATCACAGCGCCTGGATGTCACTGCGATGGCGTAGTGCATTGTGGGCCGTTCGCGTCACTCGAATTTGGCGCGAACGGCCCAAATCGTTCGATCTTCGTCGAACGATCGAACAGCCGATGTTCGAGTCGAACGTATGTTCGACTCGAACACGAAGCTCATCCCTACGAGCCACAAAGAGCATAAAACAACCACATACGGCGTATGTAGTTTAGTATGTGTGGATAAACCTATTAAACACGTTTATACTGTGCCAGCGATGAAGGCGCGCACATCATCGGGGCTTGGACGTAAACCAGCCACGCAGATTGCGTACACAACCATGTAGGTATGTTAGCCTGCGAATAAACAAATTGCACATGTTCATACTGTGTATAGCGATGAAAATGCACACACCATTGGAACACAGGGGAGAAACCTGAGCACCCAGATGAAACCCATGCAGACTGCATACGGATACCGTGTAGGTATTATAGTATGTGTGCTAAACATTTTGCACAAGCCCATGTGTGCATAGCACCGTAGGCGCGCACACCGTTGGCACGTGGGAGGAACCAATGTACCCCACACATACTCAGAGAATGCAATACCTACAACTACTGTGAATGTATTTAGTGTTGTGTATAAACATAATGTGTATGTTTACACTGTGTATTGCACCAAAGGCATGCATGTCATGTAGCGTGGGCGGAGCCCCGGAGGAAACCCACGCAGACTGCACAGACATACCGGGTAGGTATGTTAGTATGTGGATATCCAATCGCACAAATTTAGACTGTGCATAGAGCCAAAGCGCCCATACCAATGGAGTGTGGGAGGGAACTGGAGTACCCGGAGGAAACTCACACAGACTGCATACACATACCGTGTAGGTATTATAGCATGCGTGATAAACATTGAACATGTTTAACTGTGCAGAAGGCCAAAGGCGCACATACCGTCAGCGCGTGGGAGGAAACCGGAACACCCGGAAGAACCCCACGCAGACAGCACACAGATACCGTGTAGGAATGATAGCATGTGAATAAACATATTGCACATGTTTATGCTGTGCATTTCCATTGGAGTGTGGGGGGAAGCCGGAGTACCCGGAGGAACCCCACGCAAACAGTATACCCATACTGTAAACATGTATAGTATGTGCAATAAACATATTGAACTTGCCTATACTGTGCAGAGAGCCGAAGCGCACATACCATGAGAGCGCGGGAGGACACCGGAGCCCCCGGCAGAAACCCGCGCCGACCCAGAGAGTATAATACATACATATACTGTGAATGTATCTAGAGTCGTGCATAAACATATTTTGTACGTTTATATCATGTATGGGACTGAAACACAGCATTGGAACGTGGGGGGGACACCCACGCAGACACAGAGACCAATAACACATACATACACTGTGAATGTATGCAGTGTAGAGGTATAGGATGAGTTTAAATTATGGCGCAGAGGCGCATAATCTTCTCTGTATCATTTCAACTTGACTGTGCTGCCGAAGCAGCATGCAGGTAACCGGTAACCTCTGATCCTCAGACCGTGTGTCTGTCAGAGCTCAGAGCGTTCCCCAGGAAATGGTGGGAAACCACAGGTGCAGAGACCCTGTTGTTGCCTCAGGACATCACACAGAAGGCTCACAGGGACTAGAGACATAAATTAATAAAGTCCCCCCCCCACCATGCTGCACCGACCAGGGGGAGGGAAACACTGTGTACCACTGTATCATCCATGCTGCTCTTGACGCAGCGTGTGAGGAAAACAGTGAGGAAGCTGTGTAAAAGAAAAGCTTGAAGGAACCAAGGGAAACAGCGTCCACCTGAGGTACCTCAGCCACAGCACCCAGCTTGAGAGTGTTCCTCACATCATCAATGAGTTCACTTACAAGCGCCCTGTCATTCACTGCAACAGAACTGGAGTTTTCCTCACAAGGGAATGTCCTGTTCATAAACATTAAATATTCAGAGCTAGGGTCCTGAGCACAGTAGCTAGGCCCATATCTGAATCAGAGCACTCCTTCACTAAAGATTTTTGTGGGGAGAGGGGGCTTTATAGCTCCCTTGCGCTCGCACACCGCTTTCATTCTGACAAGGAATGATTCCAGGACTGCCGACAACTGGTCCATAAGGACCGCAGGTGCAGGAAACATATGAACATGTTTAACTGTGCAGCACTGCCAGTTCCCCAGGCAAGTGTGGAGAAGCAGGTGTATCAGACTCCATATCGCCACCCTCTGAGACCTTATACACTATACAGTGAATATACAGTCCACCCACTGGCTACACTGAGGCTGAGGAGGGGATACCCGGAGGACTCACCAACCCTTAAGGACTGCTCAGTCCTGCTGAAGAAACCGTGCTGTGAGCCTGAGGAGAGTGAAGAATCTGTGAGGAGATTGTGAGGAGATTTGCGCCGCAGCGCCGCCGCTAGAGGCCGAAACCGAAAGTAAATGCGCGGCGGCCACAAGAAAATGGCCGCCGGCCGCAGCTATAACTGCGCCATTGAACCAAGCCAAGATGGCCGCCGAGCGTGAAATTCAAAGCTCTAATGCGCGCTAATGGCGCACGCAATAACACCTCAAACAGCGCTAATGCGCGCGCAATAATCACCTCACAACACAGAAAAACTGCCCCTCTCTCCAGAACCCTCTACAGACATGAGCTTCCAGCCAGGCCAGAGTGACCCCCAAGCACCCCCACAGCACAGCACCAGTACAGGGTGCAGAGAGCAGCATAACAGGGGGAGACAGGGAGAAACCCCCCATATAAAGAAACACAGCCAGCATGTGCTCACCTGCAGTAGGAGAGACTACTTACCCGTCCCTTTCAGGGACCAACTGGCTTGTTTCAGACAGACCTATCATAGAGCAGTACTGCGTATCTGTCGGCCTGGTCCACCGCGAGAGATACAGTCAGTCAGGTACTGTTCAATCTTGAGAGGACCGTGGAAGCATGAAAGCAACCCGGCCACCCCTGGAGTCATGGGGCATGTCGTGCACTGAGTCTCACGCACACAAGGTGAGGATCAGCACGCTCGATGGTCGGACAGGGAAGACTATGAGGATACCAGTGTACCCAACCTGTTGCCCAGCCGACAGTTGATTGAAGGTCTCAAAAATAAAATAATAAAATTCCCAAAGGAATAAAATTTAAAAGTAAAATCTTCCAGGAGACTGGCTCCTGAGAGAGCCACGTCTTCACCTTCTGCTAGGCAGAAAAAACTGGGGCTGCTAGCTGCAGGTGGGAGGGTAATGTCCGGAGGGACCGCCCCTTGGGCGGGGCTGTTCAGCTCTGGTTTGTTCTAGAATGTATATTTCTAACAATCTAACATTCTGCCTAGATCTTCTCTTCTAGATACCCACGCGTTTACAGTATCCAGCTGTGTCAGTCCATGGACGATAAGAGAAAAGTAGATTAATTTGCAGCACTCAAGCCTCGTACACACGGCCGAGATTCTCGTCAGGAAAAAAACATAGTTTTTCCTGACGAGAATCTTGACAAGAAACTTGTCCCGGCCGAGTGTACACGTGTACGATTCAAAAGAACCGCCGTTCTTTTGAATGGCACGAACACGGTGACGTCATCGACTACGATGAGCGTGCGCTCATCACATTCGATGCCGTCGCCGCCATCTTGCTACACCCTATGCCTAGGAAGCTACCGCGCATGAGTCAAAGTCATTTCGAGCATGCGCAGGTTTCCACGGCGACAGGTAAGTGTACACACGCTCGGCTTTCTCGTCGAGAAACAGGCCGACGAGATTCTCAACGAGCGCAGGTCGTCTTTTTTCTCGTTGGGGAATCTGGGCAGTTTTCTTGACGAGAAAACTGAAACCCGCGTACACACAGCCGGTTTTCTCGGCAAGAAAGCTCTCCCGGCGGTTTTCTTGTCATTTTTTGCAGAGAAAAACGGTCGTGTGTACGCGGCCTCACAATGGACCAGATGAACAGTGTAGGACAACCGTTGGCGCAATGAAAAGTGCAGTGAAAACAAGTCTAAGTCAAAATAGACATAAGTGCATAATAAAATACAAAGTAGCAAAAAAATTATAATATTAAAGGCAGCAAATTCTTCAAAAATCAGTCCCGCAAGCATCAACTGAACAAGATAATTTCCCTATGAAGATCCACTCACCATTGGATGCTTGTCCTCCGCTCCTTAAAAGAGAAACTGGATGGCTTGTTCACAGATGGAAAAGATTGTAAACTGGATGATTTTCTGAATGCTCGGAGATGAAGTTAAATGCATGGGAGAAAGAAAAAGAAATCCTGGACAAGTCTAGAATGTTGACTAGACGTTCATAGCACTGGATGGCATAGGCAGGCATTCAGTAAGAGAAAGCTTCCACGAGCGCCGCTCAAACAGCGTGCGCTCCAAGGAAACAGGAAATACATCAGTGGTTTTGCCGTCCACCAGAAGTGCGTCAACGCGTTTCGCCCCTCCTCCAGGGCGTCATCAAAAGACATGAGTGGATCTTCAGAGGGAAATTATCTTGTTCAATATTATCATTTTTTTGCTACTTTGTATTTTATTATGCACTTATGTTTATTTTGACTTATGCCGCGTACACACGATCATTTTTCCCGTCGGGAAAAATGTCATTTTTTCCTTTGGACGAGAAAAACGATCGTCTGTGGGCTTTATGCCGTTTTTCCCGACGGGAAAAACGGCATTAATCACGATGAGAAAAATTAGAACATGTTCTAATTTTTCTCGTCGTTTTTCCTGACATTTCTTCCGCGGCAGTGTTTCCCATAGGGAAACACTGCCGCGGAGCCCATAGACGATCGTTTTTCTCGTCATTTTAAAAAATGACGAGAAAAATGACCGTGTGTGGGGAACAAGCTGTTCCCTCGTTTAAAATGTCATTATTCACGGCGGTTTTTAAACCGCCGTGAATAATGATCGTGTGTACGCGGCATTAGGCTTGTTTTCACTGCACTTTTCATTGCTTTGGACCTTTCAATTTCACCATTGATTGCGCCAACGGTTGTCCTACACTGTTCATCTGGTCTATTGTTAGCGCTGCAATTTAATCTACTTTTTTCACATTTTCAAGTTTTAGCACTTGCTGCTCAGCGGCTACAATTATTTATCACTTTTTTTCACTAGAATTTTTTATCACATTTTTTCTCAGCGCCAGTTCTGTTGTTTTTATATAAGACTCGCTGGATCACAGATCGGAGTAAGGGGTAGATTCCGACCCCTTACCACGTGATTAGCTATCAGCCAATAACAGCTGATCATGTGATGTAAACAGAGCCGGTAACCGGCTATTTTTTCTCCTCACGCTGATAGCGTGAGGAAGGAAAAAAAAGCTGATCACCGGCAGAAGACAGTGGGACATCGATCCCGATCAGGGAGAGTCGCAGACAGCTCATCTGTGCCAATGTGTATCACCTGTCAGTGCCCACAGTGCCACCTATCAGTGCACACAGTGCCACCTATCAGTGCCCACAGTGCAAAATCTAAAAGTCACTAATCAGTGCCTCAAACAGTGCTGCCCATCATTGTCACCTACCAGTGCTCATCATTGTCACCTACCAGTGCCTGTCATTGTCACCTACCAGTGCCCGTCCGTGCCCACCAATGCCACCTATCTGTGCCCATCAGTAACACCTATCAGTGCCCCCCATCAGTGCCACCCATCAGTGCTGCCTTATCTGTGCCTATCAGTACCGCCTTATCTGTCCCCATCAGTGCCGCCTTATCTGTGTCTATCAGTGCCCACCAGTGAAGCCTATCAGTGCCCATCAGTGCCGCCTCATCAGCGTATATCAATGAAAGAGAAAAATTACCTGTTTGCAAAAAAAATTAATAAAATATAAAACATGATTTATTTTCTTCAAAATTTTCCATCTTTTTTTGTTTGTTTAGCAAAAAAACAAAAAACGCATAGGTGATCAAATACCACCAAAAGAAAGCTCTATTTGTGGGGAAAAAATAATAAAAATTTCATTTGGGTACAGCGTTGTATGACCGCGCAATTGTCATTCAAAGTGCATCAGCGCTGAAAGCTGAAAATTGGTCTGGGCAGGAGGGGGGTTTAAGTGCCCAGTAAGCAAGTGGTTAAAGGGGTTGTATGGGTTTGTTTTTTATTTTTTTTTAAATAACATGTTATACTTACCTCCACTGTGCAGTTCGTTTTGCACAGAGTGGTCCAAATCCTGCTGTTCTGGGGTCTCACGGCGGCTGTCTCGGCTCCTCCCTGCTAAAGCTAACCCCCTCTGGGAAGCTCTTTCCCGAGGGGGTTAGCTTGTGGGCGCCCTCCCGTGTCAATCAGTTGGCGTCCATAGACCCTTATACCCATAAACCCATGTTTTTTCCTTGTAGTTAGGAGGGCTGGGCTGGAAGGGAGCATGTGTCTTTTAGACACATGCCCCTTCTACAACACTGCAGTTAGATGAGAGCCTCCACTGCAGCATTTTATTGGACAGCTTGGGCCAATGGTGCTTTACCATTGGTCCAAGACTCCAAGCTGTCCATCGAGCGCAGCAATTCCAGACTTATGCCGCGTACACACGACCATTTTTAATGTCATTGAAAAAAACTGCATTTTTCTTGACGTGATTTTTCGTGTTTCCTCTCAAGCCTGCCTTGCCTACACACTATCGAGGAAAAAAATGTTCGAGTAAAGCGCAGTGACGTAAAACACGTACGACAGCACTATAAAGGGGAAGTTCCATTCGGATGGCGCCACCCTTCATGTTAGTAAAGTTTGTTAAGCGACAATTCACGCTTTTCAGCCTCGTGCTTTTAAGTCCCTTACAGCATGACGAATGTGCTATCTCCATTATGAACGCTAGTTTTACCAGAACGAGCGCTCCCGTCTCATACTTTGATTCTGAGCATGCGCATTTTTTTTCACGTCGTTAAAGCCTACATACGGCCGTTTTTCATGACGAGAAAAATGACGATGTAAAAAACGACGTGAAAAATTAGAGCATGTTCCAATTTTTTCATGGCCGTTTTTCACGTCGTGAAAAATGCTCTGAAGCCCACACACGATCATTTTTAATTACCATTTTAAAAAATTTCATTTTTCTCGTCATTAAAAACGGTCGTGTGTACACGGCATCAGAGTGAACTCAATTGATCCCTAACAATGAGCCAAGGTAACTACACCTGGCAGGTACATTTAGGAGCAACCCTGCCTAAACATCAGGGTGTTACATTTATATTTATTTACATAGTTCTATGCCAACCTGAATCCTTAGATGGCCCCATCCTACTGCAGTTCCCATGACTTTGGACCTCTTTTGTCTGAGGCCTCGTACACACGACCGAGTTTCTCGGCAAGAACCAGCAAGAAACTTGCTGGCAGAGATGTCTTGCCGAGAAACTCGTTCGTGTGTATGGTTTTTCGTCAAGAAAACCGACAAGTAATCTCGACAAGAAAATAGAGAACCTGCTCTCTATTTTCTCGTCGAGATTCTCGACGGCATGTTTCTCGACGAGAAAAGTGAGTGTGTGTACACTTACCTGTCCTCCCGGAAGCCCACGCATGTTCGAAATGAATTTGACGCATGCGCGGTAGCTTCCTAGGCATAGGTAGGGTATACGCATGCTCATCGTAGTCGATGACGTCACTGCGTACGCTCCATTCAAAGAACCGCGGGTTCTTTGAATCGAGCGTGTGTACACTCGGCCGGGACAAGTTTCTTGTCCAAGAATCTCGTCGAAAAAAACGACATGTTTTTTTCGACGAGAATCTCGGCCGTGTGTACGAGGCTTGAGGTTTGGCAGACCTTCCCTCTGCTCTGACACAGCTTATTTCTCCTGGGATCATACTTGAGCTTATGACTGTTAACTTATATTGTGTACTTAAAAACTGCATGGAATCTGCCAGGTTGGTTACATAGTTAGTCTGGTTGAAAAAAAAACACAAGTCCACTTAGTTCAACCAATAAAAAGGTTAGTCATTGCTCCCTTCATATTGGCGACCTTCCAGGCCTTGCAGCCCTGCCTTGGGCTTGTCTACTGTACCATTGTTCTTCCCAAGGCATACTTACCTATTACTAGCAAACATTTACACAAAAACCCCCATGGTAAAAACATGTGTAGTGCCCTCACCTCTCCCCCTACCTGCCTTTTAGTTTCGGCTCCTCGCAGGGAGGGGAGAGGCACACCGTACCACAAACCCGTACCCTCCTGAGTAAGGAGGTTGAGCGGTGTTAGTGTTCGGGGGCCTGCCTGCGGCTGGAGTTGAATCCTCCCGAGGATGATTCTCACCTCTACCTCAGGTAGAGCAAGTCCTTATGTTTCCCCCAGTAATGTAACTGTCCACACCAACTGAAAGTCCAACTTCTATATTTATTTCACACGGATAACAAATATGCCTCTTTAACAGCAGACAGGTTGGAGCAAGACACAGGACAGCTTAGGTAGGAGGAGGTCCAGGCACAAACTAGAATCAGACTCTTTGACTGTTTAGGTTACACAAACAGTTTTGGCACACGATCTCTGCCACAGACCGTGAGGTTGGTCTCTGCCACAGACCGGGTGAATAAAGTCACTGCCACTGACTAGGTGAATAGGGCACGGCCCTATGAGGCCACTGCCACTGACCTTGAACGTGAACTTCCTTCTTAAGTAGTATTTGGCCCATGTAAAGGAGAAGACATCCCTCCGGAGAGTTACCAGAGGTCCCCACCTTCACCACGACTCTGCGCTGGGTCTTCAAGACAGGTAACCTCCCTGGCCTCCTCGTCACAGATTTTGGTCCCCTCGCAAGGCGGTACCCCTGGGAGTCCTCGATCCCCGGCGGAACCCAACTGAAGGTGCTGGGCTCTGGGCCTCCAAAATAGTACCTCACCCCAGACTGAAGGTGTCTGGGATGGAACAGGAACCAGGCCTCCGGGCCTAGGGCACCCGGAGACGACCCACACGCACACCCAGGCTGAAGGTGCCTGGGCGCGGACGACCAACATGGAAGATGGCCACCCCTTTTTATACTCTCTCCCGACAGGCACAGCAGGTTCCCCGCCCCGCAGTACTGCTGCCGAGAGGGGACAAGAAAAGGCACAACCGTATATTGCGGTTCAACCCAGACCTATGGTGACAGCGCCACCTGTAGGCCCCAGGGAACTATGCACCAATACTATCTCCCATGGCACAGAAATGGTCCATTAACCCTAACAATAGTGTGTCTGAGCCTAACTACCACTCAGACACTCCCCTAAATTGAACACCCCGCTACACATGCGATAAACAAAAGTGGGGTACCCACCTTCTAGTATATAGACTATGCTGCTAGCCCAATTGTACGTGAAAAAAAGAAGAATTGGACTCCCAGGGGCTTGTGCGCAGCTTCAATAATATATTAACTCATAATAAAAGTATTAAAGGGGTTGTAAAGGTTGGTTTTTTATTTTCTAAATAGGTCCCTTTAAGCTAGTGCATTGTTGGTTCACTTACCTTTTCCTTAGATTTCCCTTCTAAAAAATTTTTTCTTTGTTTTCTTTGTCTGAATTTCTCACTTCCTGTTCCTCCTCAGTAAGCTGTTCAGTAAGCTGTTCTGGCTGACTCCACACCACTCGGATGATGGTGTGAAGTTTAGTGAGGAGGAACAGGAAGTGAGAAATTCCGACAAAGAAAAAAAACATTTAGAAGGTAAATCAAAGGAAAAGGTAAGGGAACCAACAATGCACTAGCTTAAAGGAACCTATTTAGAAAATAAAAAACAAACCTTTACAACCCCTTTAACTGATTTTATTATACAAGTATCAAACATTTTTTCATTGTTTTTGCATATCATGCACACCTGTCGATGCAGGCTATAAACAAAAGCAGATAGAGTCATACCTTACGTGAAACACCATATGTGCTAGACCAGAGTAAAATCTAAAAACATGGTGGGAAGATTCTCCATGAAGACCACCCCACCAGAAGGCAGAAGCGAAGGACCCAAAGTCTGCCTGCAAGAGGTCACATATAAAAATTAGACACACATGGGTGTGAAAGAGGAGGGGAGAGGGGGGGCAGAGAGGCGCAGGCTAGATTCAGTTTTAATTTATATGTGTCGTAGCTATATAACATATCATATCAGTATTTAAATAGACAGATACATATAGGTTAAATTTATTTTCACTCTACATATATTGTTATGACCCAATGTTGTGTCACATTGATGTTACTATTTAGTTACTTGCACATGCAGGGTAACAGCAAAGGTTTCAAAGGTATTAGATGTATATCGCTTTTTTTGCTATTTTTGGATTTGCATATGTTATAGCTCTATATTTTAAGTCATATCAGTATTTGGATGGACAGATAAAAGCCAGCTGGGTTTATTTGTACTCTGTGTATATGGTGGCCCAACATTGTATCATATTGATATTAATATTTAATTAATCACATATAAAAGGTAGCAGAAAGGAAAATATTAAAAATAAAGCCCCGTACACACGATCAGATAACCGTACGACAGATCGTCCGACTGTAGTTGCATTAACCACTTAACGACCGCTCACTGTATATGTACGTCGGCATAATGGCACCGACAGGCAAAATCACGTACAGTGTACGTGATTGCCTTTGTACAGTTGGGGGGTCCGATCGGACCCCCCTCCTATACAGTGAGCGGTCGGTATTCGTTGGGGAACGATCCGACATGAGGGGGCGGCCATTCGATTCCGGCCACCCCCCCGCGATCGTTTCCGGTGAATGGAAATGCTCCCTCTGCTGTGTAATGTTTACACAGGCAGAGGAAGCAGGAGGAAGTGATGTCATCTCTCATACGGCGCTCACATATACCGAGCGCCATACAAGAGAAGACACACAGGTCAGTACACTAACACTACACTGACACCAGGACACATAGGCACACAAATCGCCCCCCCAGGCCCCCCCAGATCACCCCCCAGCCCCCAGTCACAGTGTCACTGATTGCAGTGACCATTTATTTACTGATCACTGCAATCAGTGACATTTGTGACTGTAAAAGTGTCACTACATTTAGTTTTAGGTCCAGTGTAGCCCCCTAACCCCCCCTAATAAAGGTTTAACCCCCTGATCACCCCCCAGATAACCCTTTCACCCCCTAGCACCACCGTCGCTAAGCGATAATTTTTCTGATCGCTGTCTTAGCGTCGGTGATGCAGATCGGTAGCCAGTAATTTTTTTTAGGTTCGCCGCAGGTTTTTATAGCGTCGGGTACCCCCATAAATTATCTATAAAAGGTTTAACCCCCTTGATCGCCCCCCAGGTAACCCTTACCCCCCCTATCACCACTGTCGCTAAGCGATCATTTTTCTGACCGATGTCTTAGCGTCGGTGATGCAGATCGGTAGCCAGTCATTTTTTTAGGTTCGCCGCAGGTTTTTATAGCGTCGGGTACCCCCATAAATTATCTAATAAAGGTTTAACCCCCTTAATCGCCCCCCAGGTAACCCTTTCACCCCCTATCACGACTGTCGCTAAGCGATCATTTTTCTGATCGCTGTCTTAGCGTCGGTGATGCAGATCGGTAGCCAGTCATTTTTTTTAGGTTCGCCGCAGGTTTTTATAGCGTCAGGTACCCCCATAAATTATCTAATAAAGGTTTAACCCCCTTGATCGCCCCCCAGGTAACCCTTTCACCCCCTATCACCACTGTCGCTAAGCGATTATTTTTCTGATCGCTGTCTTAGCGTCGGTGATGCAGATCGGTAGCCAGTAAATTTTTTTAGGTTCGCCGCAGGTTTTGATAGCGTCAGGTACCCCAATATATTATCTAATAAAGGTTTTAACCCCCTAATTGCCCCTAGTTAACCCTTTCACCAGTGATCACCATATAAGTGTTACGGGTGACGCTGGTTAGTTAGTTTGCTTTTTATAGTGTCAGGGCACCCGCCGTATATATAACCCAATAAAGGTTTAACCCCCTGATCGCCCGGCGGGTGATATCAATTAGGTTTTAGCGTCAGAGAGGGTCTGCGTCACACCCCAGGCAGCGTCAGGTTAGTGCCAGTAACGCTAACACCCACGCGTGAAGCATACACCCCCCTTAGTGGTATAGTATCTGATCAGATCAATATCTGATCTGATCAGATCTATACTAGCGTCCCCAGCAGTTTAGGGTTCCCAAAAACGCAGTGTTAGCGGGATCAGCCCAGATACCTGCTAGCACCTGCGTTTTGCCCCTCTGTCCAGCCCAGGCCACCCAAGTGCAGTATCGATCGATCACTGTCACTTGCAAAACACAACACATATAACTGCAGCGTTCGCAGAGACAGGCCTGATCCCTGCGACTCCAGTGCTGTAGGAGGTGATTTCACCACCACAGTTAAAAAAAAAAGCATATATGCCGAAGCATTGGGGCAGCAGGGGCGGAGGAGCGATTTTGCTCCTAATGCCGCGTACATACGGTCGAAATTCCGACGGAGGCTTGCCCGTGGAAAAGTCAGACCATGTGTGTGCGGCATAACTTTTTTGCGGGAGGATGCCCCCATGCTTCGGCATATATAAATGGTGCATGTATGACCATCATTAGAAGTGGGTGGATGAAGGGCGGTATTCTAATGGTGGGCATTCCCACCTATCAATCTCTTTTTTCGTTCAGCCAACTGGCTGCATGAAAAAAAAAGATTACAATACATGTCCAACAAGGACCAGCAACGTACTGGTATGTTGCTGGACTTTGAATGGTTATACCAGAATGATGCCTGTGGGTTTAGGTATCATCTTGGTATCATTCTTTTCAGCCAGCGGCCGGCTTTCATGTAAAAGCAATCCTAGTGGCTAATTAGCCTCTGGACTGCTTTTACAAGCAGTGGGAGGGAATGCCCCCCCCCCGGATATAAAAAGCGCCATTGGGAAATTGGGAAAGCATTTTATCACACCGATCTTGGTGTGGTCAGATGCTTTGTGGGCAGAGGAAAGATCTAGGGTCTAGAAGACCCCATTTTTTTCAAAAAAGAGTACCTGTCACTACCTATTGCTATCATAGGGGATATTTACATTCCCTGAGATAACAATAAAAATGATAAAAATAAATAAATATGGAAGGAACAATTTAAAAAAAAAATAAAAAAGCAAAATTAATAATAAAAAAAAAGCACCCCTGTCCTGCCCTGCTCTTGCCCAATGGCGAACGCAAGCGTCGGTCTGGCGTCATATGTAAACAGCAATTGCACCATGCATATGAGGTATCACCGCGAAGGTCAGATCGAGGGCAGTAATTTTAGCAGTAGACCTCCTCTGTAAATCTAACGGGGTAACCTGTAAAGGCTTTTAAAGGCTTTTAAAAATGTATGTAGTTTGTCGCCAATGCGCGTTTGTGCGAAATTTTAAAGCATGTCGTGTTTGGTATCTATGTACTCGGCCTAAGATCATCTTTTTTATTTCATCAAACATTTGGGCAATATAGTGTGTTTTAGTGCATTAAAATTAAAAAAAGTGTATTTTTTCCCCAAAAAATGCGTTTGAAAAATCGCTGCGCAAATACTGTGTAGAAAAAAAAAATGCAACACCCACCATTTTAATCTGTAGGGCCTTTGCTTTAAAAATATATATAATGTTTGGGGGTTCAACATAATTTTCTTGCAAAAAAAAAATATGTTTTCATGTAAACAAAAAGTGTCAAAAGGGGCTTTGTCTTCAAGTGGTTAGAAGAGTGGATGTAAGCTTCCTAATGTTGTGTATAAAATGCCAGAACAGTTCAAAACCCCCCCCCCAAATGACCCCATTTTGGAAAGTAGACACTCCAAGCTATATACTGAGAGGCATGTCGAGTCCATGGAATATTTTATATGTTGACACAAGTTGCGGAAAAAAGACAATTATTTATTTATTTATTTTGCACAAAGTTGTCACTAAATGATATATTGCTCAAACATGCCATGGGCATATGTGGAATTGCACCCCGAAATACATTCTGCTGCTTCTCCTGAGTACGGGGATACCACATGTGTGAGACTTTTTGGGAGCCTAGCCGCGTACGGGACCCCAAAAACCAAGCACCGCCTTCAGGCTTTCTAAGGGTGTAAATTTTTGATTTCACTTCTCACTGCCTATCACAGTTTCGGAGGCCATGGAATGCCCAGATGGCACAAAACCCCCCCAAATGACCCAATTTTGGAAAGTAGACACCCCAAGCTATTTGCTGAGAGGTATTGTGAGTATTTTGCAGATCTCGCTTTTTGTCACAAAGTTTTGAAAATTGAAAAAAAAAAAAAATATATATTCTCTTTCTTCATTTTCAAAAACAAATGAGAGCTGTAAAATACTCACCATGCCTCTCAGCAAATAGCTTGGGGTGTCTACTTTCCAAAATGGGGTCATTTGGGGGGGTTTTGTGCTATTTTGGCATTTTATGGCCTTCGAAACTGTGATAGGTAGTGAGGAGTCAAATCAAAAATTTGTGCCAAGAAATCCTGAAGGCGGTGCTTGGTTTTCGGGGTCCCGTACGCGGCTAGGCTCCTAAAAAGTCCCACACATGTGGTATTCCCGTACTCAGGAGAAGCAGCAAAATGTATTTTGGGGTGTAATTCCACATATAACCATGGCATGTGTGAGCAATATATCATTTAGTGACAACTTTTTGTAATTTTTTTTTTTTGTCATTATTCAATCACTTGGGACAAAAAAAAAAAATATTCAATGGGCTCAACAGGCCTCTCAGCAATTTCCTTGTGGTGTCTACTTTCTAAAATGGGGTCATTTGGGGGGGGGGGGGTTTTGTGCTATTTTGGCATTTTATGGCCTTCAAAACTGTGATAGGTAGTGAGGAGTGAAATCAAAAATTTGCGCCCTTAGAAATCCTGAAGGCGGTGCTTGGTTTTCGGGGGCCCGTACGCGGCTAGGCTCCTAAAAAGTCCCACACATGTGGTATCCCTGTACTCAGGAGAAGCAGCAAAATGTATTTTGGGGTGAAATTCCACATATAACCATGGCATGTGTGAGCAATATATCATTTAGTGACAACTTTTTGTAATTTTTTTTTTTTTGTCATTATTCAATCACTTGAGACAAAAAAAAAATATTCAATGGGCTCAACATGCCTCTCAGCAATTTCCTTGGGGTGTCTACTTTCCAAAATGGGGTCATTTGGGGGGGTTTTGTACTGCCCTGCCATTTTAGCACCTCAAGAAATGAGATAGGCAGTCATAAACTAAAAGCTGTGTAAATTCCAGAAAATGTACCCTAGTTTGTAGACGCTATAACTTTTACGCAAACCAATAAATATACGCTTATTGACATTTTTTTTACTAAAGACATGTGGCTGAATACATTTTGGCCTAAATGTATGACTAAAATTGAGTTTATTCGATTTTTCTTATAACAAAAAGTAGAAAATATCATTTTTTTTCAAACTTTTCGGTCTATTTCCGTTTATATCGCAAAAAAAAAAAATCGCAGAGGCAATCAAATACCATTAAAAGAAAGCTCTATTTGTGGGAAGAAAAGGACGCAAATTTCATTTGGGTACAACACTGCATGTCCGCACAATTTACAATTAAAGCAGCGCAGTGCAAAATTCTGAAATCACCTCTGGTCCTCTAGCTACCAAATGGTCCGGGGCTTAAGTGGTTAAGCAAATATCGAATACAACAATGCAAAAATGTGCGCTATTAGTTAAGATTACTCACATATGTCTCTTCTCAAAGAGTTGCAAGAGAACAATACAGACGATTATAGGAATTTTTTAAGAATGAATGACGACATTTTCCAAAATCTACTGCAAACTGTCACACCATTGATCATCAAAAAAGATACACCCATGCGGGAATCTATTAGCCCTGAACAACGGCTAATAACCACGCTCCGTTACTTGGCGACAGGGAGGAGTCTTCAAGACCTGAAATTTTCAACCGGCATTTCTCTCTAAGTCCTTGGACAAATCATCCCAGAAACCTGCAAGGCTATTATAGTGGCATTGAAGGAAGAATACATTAACCACTTAACGACCGCCCACTGTAAATATACGTCGGCAGAATGGCACCGACAGGCAGAATCACGTATATGTACGTGATTGCCTTTGTATAGTTGGGGGGTCCGATCGGACCCCCCTTCTTTACAGTGAGCGGTCGTTTTAACTTCGGGAGCGATCCGGCATGAGGGGACGGCCGTTCGATTCCGGCCACCCCCTCTCGATCGCTCCCGGCGAATGAGAGCTTCCCCTGCCCGTGTACTTGTTTACACAGGCTGGAGGAAGTGATGTCATCTCTCCTGCGGCGCTCACATATACCGAGCGCCGTACAGGAGAAGATGCAGGTTAGTGCACACAACACTACACTGACACCAGGACACATAGGTACATAAATCGCCCCCCCAGGCCCCCACAGACACCCCCAGATCACCCCCCAGATCACCCCCCAGCCCCCAGTCACAGTGTCACTGATTGCAGTGACCTTTTATTTAGTGATCACTGCAATCAGTGACATTTGTGACTGTAAAAGTGTCAGTACATTTAGTTTTAGGTCCAGTGTAGCCCCCTAACCCCCCCTAATAAAGGTTTAACCCCCTGATCACCCCCCAGATAACCCTTTCACCCCCTAGCACCGCCGTCGCTATGCGATCATTTTTCTGATCGATATCTTAGCGTCGGTGATGCTGATCGGTAGCCAGTAATTTTTTTTAGGTTCGCCGCAGGTTTTTATAGCGTCGAGTACCCCCATATATTACCTAATAAAGGTTTAACCCCCTTGATCGCCCCCAGGTAACCCTTTCACCCCCTATCACCATGGTCACTAAGCGATAATTTTTCTGATCGATGTTTTAGCGTCGGCGATGCTGATCGGTAGCCAGTAATTTTTTTTAGGTTCGCCGCAGGTTTTTATAGCGTCGGGTACCCCCATATATTACCTAATAAACATTTAACCCCCTTGATCACCCCCCAGGTAACCCTTTCACCCCCTAGCACCGCCGTCACTAAGCGATCATTTTTCTGATCGCTGTCTTAGCGTCGGTGATGCTGATCGGTAGCCAGTAATTTTTTTTAGGTTCGCCGCAGGTTTTTATAGCGTCGGGTACCCCCATATATTACCTAATAAAGGTTTAACCCCCTTGATCGCCCCCCCAGGTAACCCTTTCACCCCCTATCACCACTGTCACTAAGCGATAATTTTTCTGATCGCTGTCTTAGCGTCGGTGATGCAGATCGGTAGCCAGTAATTTTTTTTAGGTTCGCCGCAGGTTTTTATAGCGTCAGGTACCCTAATATATTACCTAATAAAGGTTTAACCCCCTTGATCGCCCCCCAGGTAACCCTTTCACCCCCTATCACCACTGTCGCTAAGCGATCATTTTTCTGATCGCTGTCTTAGCGTCGGTGATGCAGATCGGTAGCCAGTAATTTTTTTTAGGTTCGCCGCAGGTTTTTATAGCGTCAGGTACCCCCATATATTATCTAATAAAGGTTTAAACCCCTGATCGCCCCCCAGGTAACCCTTTCACCCCCTATCACCACTGTCGCTAAGCGATCGTTTTTATGATCGTTGTCTTAGTGTCGGTGATGCAGATCGGTAGCCAGTAATTTTTTTTTAGGTTCGCCGTCAGGTTTTTATATAGCGTCAGGTACCCCCATATATTACCTAATAAAGGTTTTAACCCCCTAATTGCCCCTAGTTAACCCTTTCACCAGTGATCAACGGGTGACGCTGGTTAGTTAGTTTGCTTTTTATAGTGTCAGGGCACCCGCCGTATATAACCCAATAAAGGTTTAACCCCCTGATCGCCCGGCGGGTGATATCAATTAGGTTTTAGCGTCAGAGAGGGTCTGCGTCACACCCCAGGCAGCGTCAGGTTAGTGCCAGTAACGCTAACACCCACGCGTGAAGCATACACCCCCCTTAGTGGTATAGTATCTGAACAGATCAATATCTGATCTGATCAGATCTATACTAGCGTCCCCAGCAGTTTAGGGTTCCCAAAAACGCAGTGTTAGCGGAATCAGCCCAGATACCTGCTAGCACCTGCGTTTTGCCCCTCCGTCCAGCCCAGGCCACCCAAGTGCAGTATCGATCGATCACTGTCACTTGCAAAACACAACACACATAACTGCAGCATTCGCAGAGACAGGCCTGATCCCTGCGACTCCAGTGCTGTAGGAGGTGATTTCGCCACCACAGTTAAATAAAAAAAAGCATATATGCCGAAGCATTGGAGCAGCAGGGGCGGAGGGGTGATTTTGCTCCTAATGCCGCGTACATACAGTCGAAATTCCGACGGAGGCTTGCCTGTGGAAAAGTCTGACCATGTGTACGTGGCATAACTTTTGCGGGAAGATGCCCCCATGCTTCGGCATATATAAATGGTGCATGTATGCCCATCATTAGAAGTGGGTGGATGAAGGGCGGTATTCTAATGGTGGGCATACCCACCGATCAATCTTTTTTTTTCGTTCAGCCAACAGGCTGCATGAAAAAAAAGATTACAATACATGTCCAACAAGGACCAGCAACGTACTGGTATGTTGCTGGACTTTGAATGTTTATACCAGAATGATGCCTGCGGGTTTAGGTATCATCTTGGTATCATTCTTTTCAGCCAGCGGCCGGCTTTCATGTAAAAGCAATCCTAGTGGCTAATTAGCCTCTGGACTGCTTTTACAAGCAGTGGGAGGGAATGACCCCCCCCCCGGATATAAAAAGCGCTATTGGGAAATTGGGAAAGCATTTTATCACACCGATCTTGGTGTGGTCAGATGCTTTGAGGGCAGAGGAAAGATCTAGGGTCCAATAGACCCCAGTTTTTTCAAAAAAGAGTACCTGTCATTACCTATAGCTATCATAGGGGATATTTACATTCCCTGAGATAACAATCAAAATGATAAAAAATAAATAAATATGGAAGCAACAGTTTAAAAATAAAATAAAAAAGCAAAATTAATAATAAAAAATAAAATAAAATAAAAAAGCACCCCTGTCCTGCCCTGCTCTTGCCCAATGGCGAACGCAAGCGTCGGTCTGGCGTCATATGTAAACAGCAATTGCACCATGCATGTGAGGTATCACCGCGAAGGTCAGATCGAGGGCAGTAATTTTAGCAGTAGACCTCCTCTGTAAATCTAACGGGGTAACCTGTAAAGGCTTTTAAAGGCTTTTAAAAATGTATGTAGTTTGTCGCCAATGCGTGTTTGTGCGAAATTTTAAAGCATGTCGTGTTTGGTATCTATGTACTCGGCCTAAGATCATATTTTTTATTTCATCAAACATTTGGGCAATATAGTGTGTTTTTTATTGCATTAAAATTAAAAAAAGTGTATTTTTTCCCCAAAAAATGCGTTTGAAAAATCGCTGCGCAAATACTGTGTAGAAAAAAAAATGCAACACCCACCATTTTATTCTGTAGGGCCTTTGCTTTAAAAATATATATAATGTTTGGGGGTTCAACATAATTTTCTTGCAAAAAAAAATATGTTTTCATGTAAACAAAAAGTGTCAAAAGGGGCTTTGTCTTCAAGTGGTTAGAAGAGTGGATGTAAGCTTCCTAATGTTGTGTATAAAATGCCAGAACAGTTCAAAACCCCCCCAAATGACACCATTTTGGAAAGTAGACACCCCAAGCTATATACTGAGAGGCATGTCGAGTCCATGGAATATTTTACATGTTGACACAAGTTGCGGAAAAAAGACAATTTTTTTTTTTTGCACAAAGTTGTCACTAAATGATATATTGCTCAAACATGCCATGGGCATATGTGGAATTACACCCCAAAATACATTCTGTTGCTTCTCCTGAGTACGGGGATACCACATGTGTGAGACTTTTTGGGAGCCTAGCCGCGTACGGGACCCCAAAAACCAATCACCGCCTTCAGGCTTTCTAAGGGTGTAAATTTTTGATTTCACTTCTGACTGCCTATCACAGTTTCGGAGGCCATGGAATGCCCAGATGGCACAAAACCCCCCCAAATGACCCCATTTTGGAAAGTAGACACCCCAAGCTATTTGCTGAGAGGTATTGTGAGTATTTTGCAGATCTCGCTTTTTGTCACAAGGTTTTGAAAATTGAAAAAAAAAAAGAAAAAAAAATGTTCTTTCTTCATTTTCAAAAACAAATGAGAGCTGTAAAACACTCACCATGCCTCTCAGCAAACAGCTTGGGGTGTCTACTTTCCAAAATGGGGTCATTTGGGGGGGTTTTGTGCTATTTTGGCATTTTATGGCCTTCGAAACTGTGATAGGTAGTGAGGAGTCAAATCAAAAATTTGTGCCTAGAAATCCTGAAGGCGGTGATTGGTTTTCGGGGTCCCGTACGCGGCTAGGCTCCTAAAAAGTCCCACACATGTGGTATCCCCGTACTCAGGAGAAGCAGAAAAATTTATTTTGGGGTGCAATTCCACATATAACCATGGCATGTGTGAGCAATATATAATTTAGTGACAACTTTTTGTAATTTTTATTTTTTTTTGTCATTATTCAATCACTTGGGACAAAAAAAGAAAATATTCAATGGGCTCAACAGGCCTCTCAGCAATTTCCTTGGGGTGTCTACTTTCTAAAATGGGGTCATTTGGGGGGGTTTTGTACTGCCCTGCCATTTTAGCACCTCAAGAAATGAGATAGGCAGTCATAAATTTAAAGCTGTGTAAATTCCAGAAAATGTACCCTAGTTTGTAAACGCTCTAACTTTTGCGCAAACCAATAAATATACGCTTATTGAATTTTTTTTTACTAAAGACATGTGGCTGAATACATTTTGGCCTAAATGTATGACTAAAATTGAGTTTATTCGATTTTTCTTATAACAAAAAGTAGAAAATATCATTTTTTTTCAAAATTTTCGGTCTTTTTCCGTTTATATCGCAAAAAATAAAAATCGCAGAGGCAATCAAATACCATTAAAAGAAAGCTCTATTTGTGGGAAGAAAAGGACGCAAATTTCGTTTGGGTACAACATTGCATGTCCGCACAATTTACAGTTAAAGCAGCGCAGTGCAAAATTCTGAATTCACCTCTGGTCCTTTAGCTACCAAATGGTCCGGGGCTTAAGTGGTTAAGGTACAGTGTATTTTTTTTTGATATTGTGTTAACATCTCATATGCTCTGTGCACAGTGTTTAAACAGAGTGGCCCTGATCTTCCTTGTATGAGGTTTTCCTTGTGTACTCCTGACTCCCTCCTCCTCAATGAGTACACTACTGAGAGCTCCATTACATGTGAGCACATGTACTGATGTGATTTTGACTTTGCATTTTTTTTCTAGTTAGAAAAAATAGGATTTTTTGTACGCACCGTAAAATCCTTTTCTCTGTCGTCCATGGACGGACACAGCTCCTTAATCTTGACAGTTGGGTTATGTTACTGTTCTATAGGAGAGGACTAGGCAGAACATGTTAGATATTTAAATACATGTTATTTTAACAGAAATGAACAGCCCCGCCCAGGGGGCGGTCCCTCCGGCCTTAACCCTCCGCCCGGCAGTCAGCAGCTCAGTTCGTAAAAAGCAGTACAAACCAAAAAAGGAGGGGTGGGAGCTGTGTCCGTCCATGGACGACAGAGAAAAGGACTTTACGGTGAGTACAAAAAATCCTATTTTCTCTTTTCGTCCATGGACGGATACAGCTCCTTAATCTTGACAGTTGTGACGTCCCAAAGCAATGTCAAAAAACCAAGGGGTGGGAACAGTAATCAAAAAAAACTATTTCACCCCAAACAAGCAGAGCTCCTCAACGGAGGAGTTGCAACCTCAAACAGCCGCCTGCAAAACTTTGCAGCCGAAGCTAGCATCCGAAGGTGCACTCACATCAACTTTGTAAAATTTTGAGAAAGTGTGTACGGACGACCAGGTCGCTGCCTTACACACTTGTGATACAGACGCTTGATGCCAAGAGGCACCAATAGCACTGGTCGAATGCGCCGTGACAGGGCATAGGCCTGGATGACGGTCTGCCTGATCCACCGAGAAATGGTGGCCGACAAAGCCGCCAGGCCCTTCTGTGGACCAGACACCGACACAAACAGTGAGTCAGACCTCCGGAACGGAGCCGTAGCAGACAGGTACACCCGCAAGGCACGTACCACGTCATAAGAATGCAGCGCAACCTCCTTGAAATGCGATGTCCGAGGACACAAGGATGGAAGTACAATGTCCTCATTCAGGTGAAAGGCCGAAACCACCTTCGGAAGGAAGGAAGGCTGCGGGCGTAGCACCGCTTTATCCTTATGGAGGACCAAATATGGGGACTTGCAAGACAAGGCCGCCAATTCAGAAACCCTCCTGACGGATGTGATGGCTACTAGGAAGGCAACCTTCTGAGAGAGCATCAAAAGAGGAATTTCCCTGATGTCCTCAAATGGAGGTTTCTGAAGTACCGAGAGCATCAGATTCAAATCCCACGGAGGTAGTGGTGGTCAGACAGGAGGAGCCACATGTCAGACCCCTTGCACAAAAGTACTCACCAATGAAAGAGCCGCCAGGGGTCGCTGAAAAAAACAAAAACAAAAAAAAAACAACCAAGGCTGAAATCTGGCCCTTAATGGTGCTTAAGGCAAGTTTCTGATCCACTCCATGCTGTAAAAACAGCAGGATCCCGGAAACCGAATATGCCCGTGGACGCCATTCCATCTCCTCACACATAGAGATGTAGGCTCTCCACGTGCGATGGTAGATCTTCCTAGAAGAAGACTTCCATGCCCTCAACATGGTTGAAATTATCGAATTCGACAGGCCTCGGTCCCTTAGTACCCGGCTTTCAATAGCCATGCTGTTAAAGCCAGCGACTGTAAAGCAGGATGAAGAATGGGACCTTGCGAGAGAAGGTCCTCCCGCATCGGTAGTCGTCAAGGTGCATCCGCCACCAGGCGTACTAGATCGGCATACCAGGGACGCCTAGGCCAATCCGGGGCGATGAGAATCACCGGAATCCTCTCAGACTCTACTCTGCGGAGCAGACGAGGAAGCAACTTCAGTGGGCCAAAGGCATAAATTAGCCGATACTGGGCCCACGGGGCCACCAACGTGTCTGACGCGTCTGCCCAGAGATCTCTGGACCTGGCCACGAACCTCGACACCTTGAGATTGAGTCGAGAAGCCAGGAGATCCACGTCTGGTGTGCCCCATCTCCGGCAAAAGAGTTGAAAAACTTCCGGATGTAATGACCATTCCCCTTGGTTCAGCTCAGATAGTTCGCCTGCCAGTTTTCCACGCCCGGAATGTAAACTGCTGAGAGAGCCGGCACGCTCCTTTCCGCCCACCGCAGGATGTAAGCGACCTCCAACGCTGCAGCCAAGCTTCTTGTTCTTCCTTGATGGTTGACATATGCCACAGCCATGGCGTTGTCTGACTGGATCCTGACTGGATGCCCTCTTAGCCTCTGTGACCATTTGAAGAGGCATAGCCTGATCACCTGGAGTTCCAGGACATTGATCGGCAGTTGAAATACGTCCGGAGTCCAGTGGCCGTGGGCCGCCTGAACCCCCCAGACTCCCCCCCAACCGGTCAGGCTGGCGTCCGTCGTGATCACAGTCCAATGAAAGGGGAGGAACGACTTCCCGGACCGAAGAGCCGGGGATCTCAGCCACCAACTCAGAGAGGCCCTGACTAGATGACTTAACTAAATCTGACGATCCAGAGACGACGGAGATTTGCTCCATTTGGAGAGAATCTCCCTTTGCAATACCCGAGTGTGGAATTGTGCAAACGGCACTGCCTCGAAAGAGGCTACCATTAGGCCCAGGACTCGCATGCAAAAATGGAGAGACGACCATATGCGGGATGTGAACAACCTCACCGCAGCCTGGAGTGTCTGCAACTTTTCCAAGGGAAGAAAGACTCTGGCCTCCAGAGAGTCCAGGATCAACCCCAGGTACTCCAGGCGCTGGGTCAGTACTAACACCGACTTCTGGAGGTTTAGTACCCAACCAAACTCCCGGAGCGTCTGACTGGCTATAGACACGTCCTCCTCTAATTCTGAGCTTGAAGGAGCTCTCAGAAGAAGATCATCCAAGTAGCCCCTGATAGCAATGCCGCGCTGTCTCAGCAAAGCTAAAATCGGGGCGAGCACCTTGGAGAAAACTGTTGGTGCCGACGCTAGGCCAAAGGGAAGAGCCACGAATTGATAGTGGTCTTCGCCGACAGGAACCTCTGATGCCTGACGCAGATGGGGACATGCAAGTATGCGTCCCTGATATCCAGGGATGCCAGGAAGTCCCCCGGATGGAGCGCAGCAACCACCGAATGAATCTATTCCATCCGGAACTTTTGAACCTTTACAAAGGCATTGAGGGACTTGAGGTCCAAGATTGGATGGACTCCGTCCTTCTTTGGGACCACAAACAGATTTGAGTAGAAACCCTGAAACCTATCCTGTGGTGGTACGGGTATGATTACCCCGCACCTCAACAAGTCTTGCACTGCCCCCAGCAGGGCAGTCCGACGAGCCAGAAGGAGAGGCAGATTTGAGGGAAAGAATCTGTTTGGTGGACAAGAAAGAAACTCTATCTTGTACCCCAAAGTCACCACCTTGCAGACCCATTGGTCGGAGAGCAGGGAGGTCCACTGAGCTGCAAACCCGCGAAGCCGTCCCCCCACCCAGGAGTCGGGTGGGGGCAAAACTTCATGCGGAAGCAGGCTTGTTTGGCTTGGGCACCCAGGGACGCTTCTGTCCCCCAGCTGGGCCTTTTTCCGCTTGGGAGGGTCTGCCAGCAGGTCCTGACTGACGAAAATACTGCTTCTGTGTGGGAAAGGAGGGCCCCGGCTTACAGCGCGGCTCTTTCCCTTTAGTGGACTGAGGGAGAAGTGTACTTTTACCTCCAGTGACATCTTTAATGATGTCGTCCAGTGAGGCACCAAAAAGCCTCCCACATTTGAAAGGCAAATCTGCCAGACTTTTCTTGGAAGCTTGGTCAGCGGACCAGCATTTTAGCCATATCAGGCGGCGCAATACCACAATACCAGATGCGGAAGCCCGGGAGATTAAAGGGGCCGCATCCAGGGTTGCATCACAGACATACACAATTCCCTGAACCAACTGTTCGGCCAGTGACACTGATGCTCCTCCACTGTCTGGTGCAATATTTTAGCCCATCCAGTGAGTGTCTGAGACACCAAGGTTGCAGCCAATATAGGCTGCAATGCTGACCCCAGCATGGTGAACATGGAGCGGGTCACCGCTTCGGACCTCCTATCAGTAGGGTCCTTAACCACTTCAACCCCGGGCTTTTTATACCACTTCCATACCGGGCCTATTCTGGCACTTCTCTCCTACATATACAAATCATCATTCTTTTGCTAGAAAATTACTCAGAACCCCCAAACATTATATTTTTTTTTTTTTAGCAGACACCCTAGGGAATAAAATGACAGTCGTTGCAACTTTTTATCTTGCATGGTAGTTGTGCAATACGTTTTCAAACACCTTTTTTTGGGGAAAAAAATGGTTTCATGAATTAAAAAATAACAAAACAGTAAAGTTAGCCCAATTTTTTTGTAAATATGAAAGATTATGTTACGCCGAGTAAATAGATACCTAACGTGTCACGCTTTAAAATTGCGCACACTCATGGAATGGCGCCAAACTTCGGTACTTAAACATCTCCATAGGCGACGCTTTGAAATTTTTTACAGGTTACCAGGTTAGAGTTACAGAGGAGATCTAGTGCTAGAATTGTTTCATGCGCCCTAACGCACGCGGCGATACCTCACATATGTGGTTTGAACGGCGTTTACATATGTGGGCGGGACTTACGTGTGCGTTCGATTCTTTGCGCAAGCTATTGGGGACAGGGGCGTTTAAATTTTTTTTATTATTATTTCTTTTTTTATTTTACTTAATTTTTTTTTTTTACACTTTTTTTTTTTTGATCACTTTTATTCCTATTACAAGGAATGTAAACATCCCTTGTAATAGGAATGTGTGTGACAGGTCCTCTTTATGGAGAGATGCGGGGTCAATAAGACCCCACATCTCTCCTCCAGGCTGGAAAGCATGAGATCGGGGAAAATAAATCACAATCTCATGCTTTCAGCCGCAATTGCGGCTTTGTTTACCTTTGGGAACCCAGGCGTGACATCATCACATCGCGCCCGGGCCTCCGACGGTCATAGAGATGACTGGTGACCATCTGATCACCAGTCATCTCTATGCTCGTCATGTGACCACCGGCGCCGGAAAATTCTTTCTCCGGGCCCCCGATGGCACGGGAGAGCCCGGAGAAGCAACGGATGGCGGCGGGAGGGGGGGATGTCCCCTCCCGCCGCCTAATAGAACGATCAAGCGATCAAGTGGCGGAACCGCCGCTATGATCATTCTTATGGTGCGCAGAATCGCCGGCAGAAGAGAAGGATATCTGAATGATGCCTCTAGCTGCAGGCATCATTCAGATATCCCCCCACAAAGCAGAGGACGTCATATGACATCCACCCGGAGGGAGAGAGGGTTCCTGCCGGCGTCATTTTACAATGACCCGGTATGGAAGTGGTTAAAGGCAGGGGTCCCCTCTACCGGGATAGTGGTTATTTTATTTAACCGAGAGACCGTGGGATCAACGACCGGAGGAGAAGCCCACTTTTTCAAAAGACTTTCCTCAAATGGATAACGGACCGCCATGTGCTGAGGGACTGCAAAGGACCTCTGCTGCTATTCCTTATCTATGAACTTGTCAAAAAAATCAACATAAGGAAAAACCTTAACAGGGTTTTTGCGACCCAAAAGGGACAGACCCTGCTGTGGAAGTCCCAGCTGTATCTTCCAGCTTGAGAGTGTCCCTCACAGCATGGATAAGCATGGATATGCGCACTCACAAGTGCCCTATCTTGAGCTGACCCGGACGAGGGGTCTTTCTCACTGGGAAGGTCCTGGTCCGCATCTTCTGACACACCAGCATCGGGGTCCTGAGCTGCAGCCAGGTCTGAGTCAGAACATTCCCCAGGAGATGGCGGGGGTGCTTAATACCCCCCTTGTGCCTGCACGCCGCTTCTACCCTGGCAACAAATGACTCAAGGACTGCCGACAAAGCGTCCATGGTAACCGCAGGTGCTGCCTCTGGAATGTTTGGGGAAAAAACACCAGCTTCTGACTTCATATTGCCCACTGACAGCCCTTAGGGACTCAGTCAAGACCTGACAAAAAAGTCCACCCTCCTTGCTGCACTGACTGGGGAGTTTACCCAGGGAACTCACCACCCTGTAAGAGACTGTTCAGTGCCGCTGCCCGCTCTCCATCCACACACAGCGTGTGTCTGAGGAACTCTGTGAGGTGATTAGCGTCGTTCACGTTGTTCAGGAAGCCATCCAAGCACTAGAGGCCAAAACACCCTCCAAAATGGCCGCCGGACGCCTCAGAGAAAAAAGCGTCTGGCGCCCTGTGACGCAGTTCTGCATTGCGGGCGACCACAAGAAAATGGCCGTCCGCAATGCCGACCTGTGTCACAGCGCGGCAAAATGGCTGCCAATGGGATTTTTAATGCAAATCACAGGCACCTGAAAAATGGCGCCTGTGCTTCCAAAAATGGCGCCCAAACATGAGGTGGACGAGAAGGTCGCAGCGGAGGCTTCCTAAGCAAACAGCTACCCCCCCCCCCACAGAGAGCGGGCCTGGACACCCCCACAGCCCCCAGCCGGGACCTGGAGCCCCCCTACAGGTATACCCCGGTCGCAGCAAGCCCCACAAGGGGAGGAGGAAAAAAGGGTGACAGAGGGAGAGAGGGGAGGGCAGGAGAACCCCCTAACAACCACCTTAGGAATGCCCAGCTGTTCCATCCTACCGAGGCAGGAGGAAATGTACTTACCCGTCCCTGCGAGGACCTGCTGGTGTGTTCCTGACAGACCTACAACCGAGCAGTACGGAGTAGCTGACGGCCCGGTCCACTGTGACTGAGACAGCAGGGGTCATATGTGAACCCTGGAGCAAAGCTCACGGCCACCCCTGGAGCCATGGGGTATGTCGTGGCCGACCCAGCGCGTAGCTAAGGCCTGCTCACGCTCGATGGCAGGACTGGGGAGACTACAAGGATCTATAATATCCAGCCTGTCACCCAGCCGGTAGTTGATAGAAGATTTCTTAAAAGAAAATCAAAAAATAATAATAAAAATATAAAAAAAATTCCAGGCCCTGGGCCCAAAGGAAGCCAAGTCCTTCTCCTCTACTAGGCAAAAAAAACTGAGCTGCTGACTGCAGGGCGGAGGGTTATGTCCGGAGGGGCTGTTCAACTCTGTTAAAGTAACATGTATTTAAATATATAACATGTCCTGTCTAGTCCTCTCCTATAGAACAGAAACATAACCCAACTGTCAAGACTTAAGAGGCTGTGTCCGTCCATGGACGAAAAGAGAAATATAGCTTTTTTTTTTAAATTGTTTCTCCTTTTTTGTTTATAGCGCAAAAAATAAAAACCGCAGAGGTGATCAAATACCACCAAAAGAAAGCTCTATTTGTGGGGAAAAAATAAAACAATTTTGTTTGGGTGCAACGTCGCATGACCGCGCAATTGTCAGTTAAAGCGACGCAGTGCCGTATCGCAAAAAGTGCTGTGGTCAGGAAGGGGGTAAATCCTTTCGGGGCTGAACTGGTTAAGGAGCAGGCTGGGAAGCCGGCCGACTCCTGCCCTTAACAATCGATGACTCATCACCTGTCAGCGGGCTTCCCTGCTGACAGCTGAATGTAAACAGAATTGCAGGCAGAATTTCATGAGCAATACCTGTACCACTCTGTGTGTGATTTGAGGCTAGGGTGGAGGTTCACCTTCCAGCAGGGCAATGACCCCAAACACACTGCTAAAGCAACACTTGAGTGGTTTAATGGGAAACATGTAAATGTTTTGGAATGGCCAAGTCAAAGCCCAGACCTAAATCCAATAGAAAAGCCCTGTACACACGATCGGCTTTACCGATGAAAACCGTCCGATGGATTGTTTTCATCAGACAAACCGATCGTGTATGGGACCCATCGGTCTTTTTTCCATCGGTTTTAAAAAATAGAACTTGTTTTAAAATTTTCCGATGGATCAAAAACCGATGGTAAATTCTGATCGTCTATGGTCAAGTCCATAGGTTAAAAAACCCACGCATGCTCAGAATCAAGTCGACGCATGCTCAGAAGCATTGAACTTTTTCTCGGCTCATCGGAGTGTTTTACGTCACCGCGTTTGGAACGGTCTGGTTTTTTGACTGATGGTGTGTGGGCAAGACTGATGGAAGTCAGCTTCATCGGTTTTCCGATGGAAAAATCCATCGGTTTAAAAACCATAGGAAATCCGATCGTGTGTACAGGGCTAAAGTCTGTGGTCAGACTTAAAGTTTGCTATTCACAAGAGCAGTTTTGCAAGGAGGAATGGGCAAAAATCCCAGTGATAAGATGTGGCAAGCTCATAGAGACTTATCCAAAGTGACTTGGAGCTGTGATAGCCGCAAAAGGTGGCTTTACAAAGTATTGACTTTAGGGGGGTGAATAGTTATGCACATTGACTTTTCCTGTTATTTTGTCCTATTTGTGGTTTGCTTCACAATAAAAAAAAAATCTTCAAAGTTGGTGGCATGTTCTGTAAATTAAATGATGCAAATCCTCAAACAATCCATATTAATTCCAGGTTGTGAGGCAACAAAACACGAAAAATGCCAAGGGGGGGGGGGGGGGGGTGAATACTTTTGCAAGGCACTGTGTAGCCCAACATATACATTAACATGAATCTATAAATAAATAAAACTAAAACCTGTCCCTATAAGACCTCATAAAAAGCTATACCACAAAGAAAAACTCTGTGTAAAAAATAAATGAGAACCTGTAAACATACAGTCCCTTCAGATTATCCTAATGAAATGATAAACAGTATCCGTCAAATGATGGCTACAATAAGATGAGACACTGGAAGAGCAAGCAGTCCTAACAAAAATAGTATCTTTATGATCTCTTAGATTTCCAAACAATTAGCTAGCTTGATCACCCATACAATTACCCAGTTCAGTAACACATAGGGAGGAATCTTTCACTCATAAAAATGGGAAACATCCCATTCAAAATTTAAACTAACTGGCCTCCTGGTATCATGATAAAAAATCCAATGCACTTCTTGTTTACATAAGATCTTAACCACTTCAATACCAGGCACTTATACACCTTACTGCCCAAGCCAAGTTTGAGCTTTCAGCGCTTTCGCAATTTGAATGACAATTGCGCGGTCATGCTACACTGTACCCAAACAAATTTTTTATCATTTTGTTCCCACAATAAGAGCCTTCTTTTGGTGGTATTTGATCACCTCTGCGATTTTTAATTTTTGCGCAACAAATAAAAAAGTGCGAAAATTTTGATATGGCTGCACTGACGGGCACTGATAAGGCGGCACTGATGGGCACAATGAGGTAGCACTGATGAGGTTGCACTGATGGGCACTGATGATGGGCACTGGTAGGCGGCACAAATGGGCACTGGTAGGCAGCACAGATGGGCACTGATAGGCGGCACTGATAGGTGGCACTGGTATGCGGCACTGATGGGCACTCATAGGCAGCACTGATGGGCACTCATAGGTGGCACTTATGGGTACTTATGGGTGGCACTGATAGGTGGCACGGGTGGGCACTGATAGGTGGGCACTGATGGGCATGGATGGGCACTGAAAGGTGGAATTGCTGGGCATCACAAATTTTTGGTGCCATGATGGTGCCAGTCAGTGCCTATTTGTGGGCACTGATTGGCATATGTTGTACATACTATTGTACATGTGGATGGCCATGGGGGACTTACCTGGCCATCCACGTTAGGTGCTTCCCTGGTGGTCCTGGGCGGCATCCTGGTGGTCCAGTGTGGGCATCCGAGGGGGGGCTGCGCTGATAAACAATCAGCGCGAACCCCCCGTCAGAAGAGCCGCCGATCGGCTCTCCTCTTCTCGCGTCTGTCAGATGCGAGTGAGGAAGAGTCGATCAACGGCTCTTCCTGTTTACATTGTGATCAGCCGTGATTGGACAAGGCTGATCACGTGGTAAAGAGCCTCCGCCGGAGGCTCTTTACCGAGATCGGTGTTGCGGTGTGTCAGACTGACACACCGCACCACCGATCGCCGCGATGCGCGCCCCCACGGGTGCGCGGCGGCTGTTATCCTGCTGGACGTCATATGACGCCCAGTCAGGATAACTGAACCACCGTCCGGCCGTCATTGTGCTATAGGCCGGGCAGGAAGTGGTTAAACGTATTACCTCCCCTAACTGGCATTTCATTTTTTCAATGGCCTGAATGATCAAATCCGATACATTTTTATTGTGTATGTCATACCAGTGCTTGGCCACTTTAGTACTGTGATTCTTTTTAATGTCATACAAATGGTCGTGAAGAAGAAAACGCAGCCTGCGTGTCGTTCGACCAATGTATTGTATTTAACATAGACGCACCAAACAAGCCGTTACTAGACCTACTGATTACCAACAATACAGACCTGATCACAGATGTGGAAATACGGGGCAATTTAGGAAACAGCGATCACATGTCAATTGGCTTCAGTATAAATCACACAAATAGGAAACACAAGGGGAACACAAAGACACTGACTTTCAAATCTTGGTAACAAAGAACATGGAGGAGAGATGGGTTTGCTTTAAGAGCATATTAAATAAGGGCATTAGCTAGTGCATCCCATTGGGAAATAAATTTAAAAGAGCGAACAAAAGTCCTGTATGGCTTAACTCCAAAGTAAAAATGCATATAAAAGTAAAGGAGAAGGCCTTCAAAAAATACAAGGCTGAGGGATCATCACCAGCATTCAGACTACAAAGAATGCAACAATATATGTAAGGGTGCAATTAGGGCAGCTAAGAGAGAACACGAAAGACACAGCGGAGGAGAGCAAAAAAAATCCCAAGAAATTCTTTAAGTACATAATTGCATTGGCCAGGAACCAAACCCAGGCCTCCCGTGTGTCAGGTGAGAAGTCTACCACTGAACCACCATTGCCCCACGTTGGGGAATGCCCCCATCGCCCCCACTCAGCTGGCCTAGGAGAGTCCAGCTTTCGCCCCCCCCCCCCCCCGCTTGACTTGGGATTAGCTTGTGGAAATCAATGGAAACACCTCGTCATCTACATTGTTGTGAATTGGCCAGATGGACCCACGCCCCATGGGATCAGCAGCAAACTAGATGCACATTTTGTTGTTGATGCACCTCAGCAGCAAGAGCACAGAGTGACGCAGTGGAAGCGTGCTGGGCCCATAACCCAGAGATTGATGGATCAAAACCATCCTCTGCTATGTTGACTTTTCCTATGTCAATCAATATTTGCTTGTGGGGCCAAAGGGCTTTCTCTCACACACAAAGAGAACTTGAACCTGATTCTGGTGATTAAACAAGTCCGAAACTCTCAGCATAAGGACGGCACTGGCAACTTTTGTGCTAATGGAACATTGTCTCTTGGCCTTGGAAGCCTGGCCGTGCTTTCTTTAATGGATTGCTTTTGTCCAATGCTGCCTACGTGACTTTGGCTGAAGCCACAGCTGCCACGAAAACGTGTCAACGCCTTGGCACATGTTATGAGGACGACTCCGGTTTCCCATGTTGACTAGAGGCCGGAGGGTTCCAAGCTTCAACAACAAACTCAAAAGCAAGGTGGCTCCCATGAAAGGCACATCTGGAGAATGCAAGCATCGATCCCGCTAACTCTCGCATGCTAAGCAAGCACTCTACCACTTGAGCTAATCCCCCTTGGCTTGAGCTGTTTGTTGGTGCTATGGCTGATCCCTGGCCTCTTATGTGCTATGCGTCATATATGCAGTTTTGCTAAATCCACAAACCTGCTCTGGCTGCTAGACAACAGGACATCAGGAGAAGGTGGTTTCAAAAAACATTCACAACGCCTAATATGTTCTAGATGTAGACACTAGAAAGGGCGGAAGAGCAGTGATGCGGGGGGCAGTGAGAGATGATGTCATCTCTCTGCTCCCCGCTCACCTCCGACATTGACGTTGAAAGAGCGGAAGAGCAGCGATGCGGGGGGCAGAGAGAGATGATGTCATCTCTGCTTGCCCACCCGCTCGCTCGCTTATCTCTTCCACCCGGTGCTAATATCCCGGCCGCCCGGCTGTCTCATACCGGCCACCGACTCTCTCATGCCGCCCGCCCGCACCCTGTCTGTAGTAAGGCCGCGGCCCGTTAGTGGGCCGCGGCCCGGGGGTTGATGACCCCTGCTCTAAACTCTACTGATTCACCTTAGAAAGGTAGCAGGAGTTGCATACCCTGACATATCCTGGTTCGCATCCTTCCTAGATAATCGTTCCCAGACAGTAAAACTAGGAGCCTTCACCTCTGAAACTCGCGCGATCTCTTGCGGAGTCCCTCAAGGATCACCCCTGTCACCCATGCTCTTTAACATCTACCTCCGCCCACTCCTCAAAATCATCAGCAAACAGGACCTGTGCTACCACTCATACGCTGATGACACCCAACTCTACTTTCGTATCACCGGGAAAAAAGACCAATATCACGGATTGGAAAATCGGATCACATTCAAGACCCTCTGCCTCACCCACAAGTGCACACAAGGAAACGCTCCTCAATATCTATGCGAGAAGATAAAACACTACACCCCGAATCGCACTCTCCGATCAACTAACCAAAACCTCCTTCACATCCCCAAGTCCCGCTTCAAAACAAAGGGAGAACGAAGATTTGCAGTCCAAGGACCACGGCTATGGAACCCACGGATATCCGCATGGAAGAAAATCATCGGGCCTTCAGGAAAAAACTTAAGACCCACCTCTTCTGAAGGATCAGGACGTCACTGGATGCAAAGCGCCTTGAGGCGATTTAGTTCGCATTTGTAGCGCTATACAAGTTATTCACTCACTCACTCACTCTAAACATAACACAATGGACAAGGGAGTAACCACTGTATCTAGTTAAAGTGGGATTCCACCCGCGATTTATATATTTTTTTAAAGTCAGCAGCTACAAACACTGTAGCTGCTGACTTTTAATAAGGACACTTACCTGTCCTACTCGCCCGCGATGATGGCCCCCCCCCCCAATGCCGATCCCTCGGTCACTGCAGGTCCCGCGTCGCCATCCTCGCTAAGGGAAACAGGCAGTGAAGAAACAGGGAAAGAGGCATGCGCGAGCCGCGCGGCTCTTTGTGAATGGGCGGCTGCTCTCTGGGATACACACAGTTCCCAGAAAGCAGCACGCCCCATTCACCAGAAGACACCACGAGTAGGACGGAGGGAGAAGATCCACCGAGGAGGATGAAGAGGCAGATTAGGGACTTCTGCATAGCAACCGCTATTTCTGGTAAGTATAAAAAAAAAAAAACTTTTTTTTTTTCAATTATTTTTATGATTTTTGGTGAAAAGAATTTTTTCAGGGTGGAACTCCACTTTAAGAAGAATGATACTGCCTGTAAACCCAGGGCCAGTGCTCCCACTAGGCAGCTGCCTAGGGCGCACTGCTGCCTAGGGGGCGCAGCCATGGCCATTGACTTCCCCACTAGCCTGGCCAGGGAACACGAGGGGCCCTACACAGGGCTGGGGTGCTGTCTGACTCTCTGGAGAAAGCAGAAATCTGTGGCATTAAGGAGTTTTGGTAAGACAGCTGGGGAGCCGGGGGAGGCAGGCACCATGTCTCCGAACGTAGAAGAAATTATGATGCCCCTGAGAGTCTGCTCTGACCCTGTTGCAGTCACCCATGCAACCCTTGGCAAGACTAACGGGGGGGGGGGTTGGTGTTAGCCTTGCCTAGGGTGCAAAATTGTCAAGCGCCGGCCCTGTAAGGCGTGTGGAATCGATGAATAGAGGCTTGACACATCACAGGTCGCCCATCAACTGATCATTCCATTCAAAATCCTTTAACTTCATAAGTAGCTGTTTTGTGTCTCTAAGATAGCCAGGTAAGTCGGCTGCCAAAGGCTGTAATTGGTGGTCGACCCACTGGCCTAACCGTTCATTCAATAAGTCAATACTAGCTACAATCAGTCTTCCAGTCAAGGGATTACATCCCTTATGTACCTTGGGTAGAAAGTGGAAAATGGGTATGGTAGGAAGTTCAGGGATGAACATACCCTTTTCTTTTCCTGTGAAAACACCTGCCATAACCCCCCTATCTAGCAATGAAGATAGTGCTTTTTTCCTCAAAATAACCACAGCCATTAACCACTTCCACACTGGGCCTATTCTGGCACTTCTCTCCTACATGTAAAAATCATCATTTTTGTGCTAGAAAATTACTCAGAACCCCCAAACATTATATATGTTTTTTTAGCACACACCCTAGGGAATAAAATGGCGGTCATTGCAACTTTTTATCTCACATGGTATTTGCGCAACAATTTTTCAAACGCTTTTGTTTTTAAAAAAAAAAACAGTTTCGTGAATTAAAAAATAACAAAAAACAGTAAATGTAGCCCAATTTGTTTGTATAATGTGAAAGATGATGTTACGCTGAGTAAATAGATACCCAACATGTCACGCTTTAAAATTGCAAACACTCATGGAATGGCGCAAAACTCCGGTACTTAAAAATCTCCATAGGCAACGCTTTATTTTTTTTTACAAGTTAGCAATTTAGATTTACAGAGGAGGTCTAGTGCTAGAATTGTCTGTATCAATAAAACAATGGATATATTAATTTGGCTCTTTTCAATTAGCAGAGTGCTTCATATAAAGTCCCACCTCTTAGCATATGTTTATCAACCATATCAGGGATGGAGGTTTATATAGTTATTGCCTCACCTAAAAGTCCTAACTTTAGCTTTAGGGCTCTTTCACACGGAGGTCCGTCCAGGTCCGCCTGTCAGTTTTTTAGGCGGACCTGAAACGGATCCTCCATGCACCCCTATGGAAGCACGGATGTCAGCGGAGACATGTCCGCTGACATCCGCTCCGCTCCGCTCCGCTCCGAAAAAGTGTGACGGAGGAAAATCCTATTTTTCCTTCCGTCTGCGGAGCGGATCGGATGACAACGGACTCTACGGTCCGTCGTCATCCGATTCCCCATAGGGGAGAGCGGCGCTCTGACAGGGCGGTCCCTGCACAGTGTGCGGGGACCGCCCAGTCATCCGTCGGCTCAGCGGGGATCAACGGAGCGATCCCCGCTGAGCAAGCGGAGCTTCACGGGGCGGATCTTCACGGATCCGCCCCGTGTGAAAGAGCCCTTAGTCTTAGCAGCTCCTTTTCCAAATTATCAGGGATGGAAACACTCTAGCACATATTACTTAATTACCATCTGTGACCCATTATTGGCCGACATGTCTGTTTCTCTTACACAGGGATTAGCTTTGACAGTGGGGTTAGGCTTTGCCTCATCATCCCCGGGAGCTGTGACGCATGCCGTGGTCTCCCCTCCCCTCCCATCGTGAGGGATGGGCTAGACACTCGCTACGTGTCGACGCAACGCCCACATGTCCTGCGGGTGACGTCATTCATGACACCGCGCCGCGGACATGATCTTCCATCTCGCGTCCTCTATGAGGGAGACTTGGAGGTCACACGCCAAGTGCGTCTTTTGCTTGGGCGGTGGCTCCGCCCCCTCTATGGCGCAGCGTGACTTTGACGGCTGCCCTCGGTATACGGCAGGTATATCTATCATCCATGCACAGCGCCATCTCCTCAACCCTGCTCCTTGGTTGACACGCTTGCACTTTGGAACATTCCCCCCACCTACCCATACAGGTACCTATGCATCCACCTTATACCATTTTTTGGTTTTCCTGGCCTCACCCCTACAATATCTGTTCACGATGGATATTTTTTGTTCCCACTCATTTGTTATTTTCAATACAACTCACCTCTATACCCCTTCCAGCCTTTTAGCTGCCTAATGTGATCACCGTCTCCCTATCGATTCCACAGATACAACTGGAAATGTGTATATTTGACGAATTATATCACCCATTATTACCTCAGCTGGTTAGCTGGCTTTTTTCTCTATATCCACCACTGGCTGCTGATGCTACCGCCATGCCTCGGGCACTACCATCTCAGTTCCTGGCGATGATGCTTTCTATGCCTGCCTGTTACCATTGATATTATCCTACTGATGTACCCCGATAATACAGATAGGTGAGAATACTCTGGGATAATTTATTTTGTCCCCCTCTCCTTTTCTGTATTTCTAAGCATATATTTTTCTTTACCTACCATCTTACCATTTTGACATTTTTTACCTTTATTATAGATACCCCTTTACTGTGATTATGCTCCTGACGAGTGGTTAGAACCACGAAACGCGTAGAGCCTTCATACGATGATATGTCACAGTTTCTATGTCCTACAGCTGTATTTTATTATTTTATTGTATTGAGCCACTTTGCCATTGTTATTATGTCTATATGTTACCACTACAAACTTCGGTCTACATACCCTTGGTCTGCTACGATGTACTATGTTTGGACAGTTGTGTACCCACATTTATTGTTTAAACTTTTTTACTATGACCTACTATTACTATAAAATGTTACTATTTTACATGTGTATGTATGTCCTTTGTCTGTATCAATAAAACAATGGATATATTAATTTGGCTCTTTTCAATTAGCAGAGTGCTTCATATAAAGTCCCACCTCTTAGCATATGTTATCAACCATATCAGGGATGGAGGTTTATATAGTTATTGCCTCACCTAAAAGTCCCAACTTTAGCTTTAGTCTTAGCAGCTCCTTTTCCAAATTATCGGGGATGGAAGCACTCTAGCACATATTACTTAATTACCATCTGTGACCCATTATTGGCCGACATGTCTGTTTCTCTTACACAGGGATTAGCTTTGACAGTGGGGTTAGGCTTTGCCTCATCATCCCCGGGAGCTGCGACGCGTGCCGCGGTCTCCCCTCCCCTCCCATCGTGAGGGATGGGCTAGACACTGGCTACGTGTCGACGCCACGCCCACATGTCCTGCGTGTGACGTCATTCATGATGCCGCGCCGCGGACATGATTTTCCATCTCGCGTCCTCTACGAGGGAGACTTGGAGGTCACACGCCAAGCGCGTCTTTTGCTTGGGCGGTGGCTCCGCCCCCTCTATGACGCAGCGTGACGTTGACGGCTGCCCTCGGTATACGGCAGGTATATCTATCATCCATGCACAGCGCCATCTCCTCAACCCTGCTCCTTGGTCGACACGCTTGCACTTTGGAACATTCCCCCCACCTACCCATACAGGTACCTATGCATCCACCTTATACCATTTTTTGGTTTTCCTGGCCTCACCCCTACAATATCTGTTCACGATGGATATTTTTTGTTCCCACTCATTTTTTATTTTCAATACAACTCACCTCTATACCCCTTCCAGCCTTTTAGCTGCCTAATGTGTTCACTGTCTCCCTATCGATTCCACAGATACAACTGGAAATGTGTATATTTGACGAATTATATCACCCATTATTACCTCAGCTGGTTAGCTGGCTTTTTTCTCTATATCCACCACTGGCTGCTGATGCTACCGCCATGCCTCGGGCACTACCGTCTTAGTTCCTGGGGATGATGCTTTCTATGCCTGCCTGTTACCATTGATATTATCCTACTGATGTACCCCGATAATACAGATAGGTGAGAATACTCTGGGATAATTTATTTTGTCCCCCTCTCCTTTTCTGTATTTCTAAGCATATATTTTTCTTTACCTACCATCTTACCATTTTGGCATTTTTGACCTTTATTATAGATACCCCTTTACTGTGATTATGCTCCTGACGAGTGGTTAGAACCACAAAACGCATAGAGCCTTCATACGATGATATGTCACAGTTTCTATGTCCTACAGCTGTATTTTATTATTTTATTGTATTGAGCCACTTTGCCATTGTTATTATGTCTATATGTTACCACTACAAACTTCAGTCTACATACCCTTGGTCTGCTACGATGTACTATGTTTGGTCAGTTGTGTATCCACATTTATTGTTTAAACTTTTTTACTATGACCTACTATTACTATAAAATGTTACTATTTTACATGTGTATGTATGTCCTTTGTCTGTATCAAGAAAACAATGGATATATTAATTTGGCTCTTTTCAATTAGCAGAGTGCTTCATATAAAGTCCCACCTCTTAGCATATGTTATCAACCATATCAGGGACAGCGGTCAAGGAAGCTGCGTGCAGTCTTGATCACATACATGTACGTGATCCAGCGCCAAGTGGTTAAAACCCCCAGAACCTTGAAAGCATTGTAACTTTTTATGTCATATGATATTTGTGCAACTGTTAATCAAATATATATTTTCCTATTTTTTTTATTTAATTTTGCTCAGAAACACAATTTTATCCCCAATTTTGTGTACATAATAAAAGATGGGGTAGTGTACAGTAAATAGATACCAAATGTCTTAAAACTACGTGTGCCCACAAAATGGTTAACTATGATGGCATTCCGAATGGTCACTGGGCGACCTTTTTAAATGTCTTTAGAGCTCATCAGTTTAGAGTAAACCATAAATGATAGCCCTAAAATTATTGCTGCTTCTGCTGATACAGTAGTTGTGGATACTGTTATATTGCAAAGCTTGGGGGTGTAATGTACCATTCACACTACATTATGCACACAGACTGGTCAGAAAGAAAGAATAGAAAAATAAGTGTGTAGCGGGGTGTCATATTTAGGGGAAGTATCTGGGTGGTAACTAGGCATAGATACATCAATTGTTAGAGATTATGGCCTATTTTGATTTGTGGAAGATATCAATGGTGTCTAGTTCCCTGCGGCCTCTGGGTGGCGCTGTCGCCATAGGCCGGGGTTGAACCACCATTGGAGGGCTGTGCCCCTTTTGTCCTCTCGCGGCAGTAGTATGGCGGGGCGGGGAACCTGATGTGTCTGCCGGGAGAGGGTATAAAGGGGGCAGACATCTTGCACACGAGGTCCGAGCCCCGGGCACCTTCAGCCTGGGGGCTGCTGCTGTTTGTCCGCACCCGGGTGCCCTTGGCCTGGGTGCGAGGGATGCGAGTTCCATCCCAGGCACCTTAAGCCTGGGGTGAGGTACTTCAGAGAAGCCCTGGAGCCCAGTACCTTCGACTGGGTCCCGCATGGGATGGAGGATTCCTAGGGGCCCACCAAGTGAGGGGACCAGAATCTAGGGCGAGGGGGACCAGAGAGGTGACCTTCCCAAAGACCCAGCGCAGCATTGGCTGGTGACGGCGGAGGCCACTGGTGACCGTCCAGATGGATGTCTCTCCCTGACAGGGGCCGCAACTTAAGAAGGTAATCCACGTTCTTATGGCCGGTGGCAGCAGTCCAACTAAAACCCAGGTCGGTGGCAGAGGCCTAAATTCCAATTCACCCGGTCGGTGGCAGAGACCAATTCAAGGTCGGTGGCAGCGACCGTGAGCCATAACTGTTGTGAAGCTCTGACAGTTCAACTTTATTGAAAGATTGTGCCTGGACCTTCCTCCCCACCTTGTCTGTTCGTGATCCAATCAGTCTGCTCTTAAAGGACTATTTGTTGCTCTGAAAGAATAAATAAGTGTTGGACTTTATATGGTGTGAACTTGAGTTACTGGGAGTAAAAGGTTATACCTCCACCTGGGTGGATGGTAGGAAATCATCCTCAAGAAAAGCGGAGGCTCCGGACAGGAACACAGACCTGAAGGTAAAAGATCATAGTTCGTTCCTCTGCACACACGAGGATAAGAGCTGGTGGTGCGCCACACTCTCAATCCCCCAGTCCCCTAGACCAGAGCCAAATAATCAGAAGATAAAGGGGAGAGAGAGGGTGAGGCCGCTACAAGTGTAACACACAGACCCCCCCTTTACCTGCCTTCTTCGGCTCCTCGCAGGAAGAGAGGGCACACCGTGCCACATGCCCGTACCCTCCTGTGTGAAGAGGTTGAGCGGTGTGGTGATGGGTCTCCGCAAGCCAGATTATCCAGAGAATGGTTCTTATCTCTATAGTCAATAAAGACAAGTCTCTATTTCCCCCAATAACTCCAAGGTCCACACCAGCTGAAACGCCAACGTAGAGTTTATTTTCTCTTTAAAGCACAGTCTCTGATAGAAAAGGTTGGAGAGAGAACAGGACAGCATAAGGTGTGGGAGAGGTCCAGGCACAAACGTAATACACTTCACTGCTTGGCTTCTCAAGCAGACTTAGCCCATTTGGATAGTCTCCCTAGATAGGGACTAGCAGCCAGAATGGTACTCTAACTTAACGCACAGTCTCTGCCACAGACCTGGTAAATTTGGTGTTTCAAAGCTTGACCTCCAGAGAGTTACCGGGACCCTTCCTTCACTGTGACTTCTCACCAGTCCCTCGGAACGGTCCTCCCCCGGCCTCCTCATCTAAGATACGGGTCCCCTCGCAAGGCGGCACCCTGAGATTCCTCGATCCTTGGTGGGCCCCAGCCAAAGGTGCTGGGCCCAAGGCCTTCAGTTGCAGCCCCAGGGCTAAAGGTGCCTGGGACTGACTCACCGACCTCCGCCCCTTGGCCAAAGTTGCCCAGGGCGGACAGCAACCGGAACCCCAATCCTGGGGTGGAAAACGAACCCCAAGCAGGCAGCGTCTGCCCCTTTTATATCCTCTCCCAGCATGCACAGCAGGTAGACCACGCCCAGTGTATGGTTGCTGAGAGGGGACATCCAAGGCACAGCACTGTATCAGCGGTTCAACCCTGGCCCACTATGGCAGCGCCACCCGCAGGCCACAGGGAACTGTACACTGATACTCTCCCTGCGGACAAAATGGTTGACAAGATCCTGACAATTGAGGTGTTTGAGCATAACTACCACTCAAACACTACCCCTAAATTTAGGACCCCGCTACATAAGTGAAAAAGAAAGCAATAAGGAAAACAATAAAACTGTTCAATAATTAATTGAACCAATTTAAACAAAGTCAGAAATGCTGAAACGAAAAAAAAAAATAAGTCGCCATTTTGGAGTTCTTTGTGGATATTTTTTTTGGGGGGGAAGGGGGGAGCATTGTTGGGCATTATCTACAATATTGCACCATAAAAAACACATTGTACCTGTTAGAAATCATTCCCATAGATATACATACCATATATACTTGAGTATAATGCTGCGTACACACGATCATTTTTCCCGTCTGGAAAAATTTCATTTTTTTTTTAACAAGAAAAATGACCGTGTGTGGGCTTTTTGTAATTTTTCCAGACGGGAAAAACGGCATTAATCACGACGAGAAAAATTAGAACATGCTCTAATTTTTCTTGTCGTGATTCTCGTCGTTTTTTTCCGCGGCAGTTTTCCCATAGGGAAACACTGCCACGGAGCCCACACACGGTCGTTTTTCTCGACCAAAAAAAAAATGTCGGGAAAAACGGACGTGTGTAGGGAACCAAGCCGTTCCCTTGTTTTTTCCGTCGATTTTCTGTAGCGCCACTGTTCCTCTATAAGTGTGCAAAGTTTGGTGTCCGGGGTACCTACGACCGGGGAGCACCGATTTTTCAAAGCCGGGCACCCCTTCCATAGACTCCCATGTTAAACGGTCATTTCTCCTGTGATTTTGGGGACCCGGTACCGGCCGGCCCTAGGTCTCCTGGACCCAAAACGTAGCCCCACTCTTCCTCTATAAGTGTGCAAAGTTTGGTGTCCTGGGTACCTACGACCGGGGAGCACGGATTTTTCAAAGCCAGGCACCCCTTCCATAGACTCCAATGTTAAACGTGTGTCTAGTCACACAGAGCCGGAGATCAGGTAGGGAGATTTGGCACAGTGAGGCATGGGCACAGTGAGGCATGGGCACAGTGACAGTGAGGTATGGGCACAGTGAGGCATGGACACAGTGAGGCATGGGCACAGTGAGGCATGGGCACAGTGAGGCATGGGCACAGTAAGGCACAGTGAGGCATGGACAAAGTGAGGCACAGTGAGGCATGGGCACAGTGAGGCATGGACACAGTAAGGCATGGGCACAGTGAGGCATGGACACAGTGAGGCACAGTGAAACATGCAGATGGACACCCTAGGCTTATACCCGAGTCAATAAGTTTTCCCATTTTTTTGTGGTAAAATTAGGTGCTTCGGCTTATATTCGAGTTGGCTTATACTCGAGTATATACAGTACCTCCATTATTCCCAGCTTTTATTTTAACCACTTAAACCCCGGACCAATACGCAGCATAAAGACCAGAGGTGTTTTTACAATTTGGCACTGAGCTGCTTTAACTGTAAATTGTGCGGACATGCAATGTTGTACCGAAACTAAATTTGCGTCCTTTTCTTCCCACAAATAGAGCTTTCTTTTAATGGCATTTGATTGCCTCCGCGATTTTTATTTTTTGCGATATAAACGGAAAAAGACCGAAAATTTTGAAAAAAAAAGATATATTCTACTTTTTCTTATAAGAAAAATCGAATAAAGTCAATTTTAGTCATACATTTAGGCCAAAATGTATTCAGCCACATGTCTTTAGTAAAAAAAATGTCAATAAGCGTATATTTATTGGTTTGCGCAAAAGTTATAGCGTCTACAAACTAGGGTACATTTTCTGGAATTTACACAGCTTTTAATTTATGATTGACTATCTCATTTCTTGAGCTGCTAAAATGGCAGGGCAGTACTCCCCCCCCCCCAAATGACCCCATTTTGGAAAGTAGACACCCCAAGGAAATTGCTGAGAGGCATGTTGAGCCCATTGAATATTTTTTTTTGTCCCAAGTGATTGAATAATGACAAAAAAAAGGATTTACAAAAAGTTGTCACTAAATGATATATTGCTCACACATGCCATGGTTATATGTGGAATTACACCCCAAAATACATTCTGCTGCTTCTCCTGAGTACGGGGATACCACATGTGTGGGACTTTTTGGGAGCCTAGCCATGTACGGGACCCCAAAAACCAATCACCGCCTTCAGGATTTCTAGGCACAAATTTTTGATTTCACTCCTCACTACCTATCACAGTTTTGAAGGCCATAAAATGCCAAAATAGCACAAACCCCCCCCAAATGACCCCATTTTGGAAAGTAGACACCCCAAGCTATTTGCTGAGAGGCATGGTGAGTATTTTACAGCTCTCATTTGTTTTTGAAAATGAAGAAAGACATTTTTTTTTTTTCTTTTTTTAATTTTCAAAACTTTGTGACAAAAAGCGAGATCTGCAAAATACTCACAATACCTCTCAGCAAATAGCTTGGGGTGTCTACTTTCCAAAATGGGGTCATTTGGGGGGGTTTTGTGCCATCTGGGCATTCCATGGCCTCCGAAACTGTGATAGGCAGTGAGGAGTGAAATCAAAAATTTACACCCTTAGAAAGCCTGAAGGCGGTGCTTGGTTTTTGGGGTCCCGTACACGGCTAGGCTCCCAAAAAGTCTCACACATGTGGTATCCCCGTACTCAGGAGAAGCAACAGAATGTATTTTGGGGTGTAATTCCACATATGCCCATAACATGTTTGAGCAATATATCATTTAGTGACAACTTTGTGCAAAAAATTTTAAATAAAAAATAAATTGTCTTTTTTCCGCAACTTGTGTCAACATATAAAATATTCCATGGACTCGACATGCCTCTCAGCAAATAGCTTGGGGTGTCTACTTTCCAAAATGGGGTCATTTGGGGGGGGTTTGAACTGTCCTGGCATTTTATACACAACATTAGGAAGCTTACATCCACTCTTCTAACCACTTGAAGACAAAGCCCTTTCTGACACTTTTTGTTTACATGAAAACATTTTTTTTTGCAAGAAAATTACGTTGAACCCCCAAACATTATATATTTTTTTAAAGAAAAGGCCCTACAGATTAAAATGGTGGGTGTTGCATTTTTTTTTCCACACAGTATTTGCGCAGCTATTTTTTAAACGCATTTTTTTGGGGAAAAATACACTTTTTTTCATTTTAATGCACTAAAACACACTATATTGCCGAAATGTCTGATGAAATAAAAAAGATGATCTTAGGCCGAGTACATGGATACCAAACACGACATGCTTTAAAATTTCGCACAAACGCGCAGTGGCGACAAACTACATACATTTTTAAAAGCCTTTAAAAGCCTTTACAGGTTATCACATTAGATTTACAGAGGAGGTCTACTGCTAAAATTACTGCCCTCGATCTGACCTTCGCGGTGATACCTCACATGCATGGTGCAATTGCTGTTTACATATGACGCCAGACCGACGCTAGCGTTCGCCTTTGCGCAAGAGCAGGGCGGGACAGGGTGCTATTTTTTTTTTATTATTTATTTTGCTTTTTTATTTTATTTTTAAACTGTTCCTTCCATTTTTTATTTATTTTTATCATTTTTATTGTTATCTCAGGGAATGTAAATATCCCCTATGATAGCAATAGGTAGTGACAGGTACTCTTTTTTTTGAAAAAACTGGGGTCTATTAGACCCTAGATCATTTCTCTGCACTCAAAGCATCTGACCACACCAAGATTGGTGTGATAAAATGCTTTCCCAATTTCCCAATGGCGCTTTTTATATCCGGGGGAGACATTCCCTCCCACTGCTTGTAAAAGCAGTCCAGAGGCTAATTAGCCACTAGGATTCCTTTTACATGAAAGCCAGCCTCTGGCTGAAAAGAATGATACCAAGATGATACCTAAACCCGCAGGCATCAATCTGGTATAACCATTCAAAGTCCAGCAACATACCAGTACGTTGCTTGTCCTTGTTGAACATGTATTGTAATCTTTTTTTTCATGCAGCCTATTGGCTGAACGAAAAAAAGAGATTGATCGGTGGGTATGCCCACCATTAGAATACCGCCCTTCATTCACCCACTTCTAATGATGGGCATACACGCACCATTTATATATGCCGAAGCATGGGGGCATTCTCCCGCAAAAGTTATGCCGCACACACATGGTCGGACTTTTCCACGGGCAAGCCTCCGTCGGAATTTCGACCGTATGTACGCGGCATTAGGAGCAAAATCGCTCCTCCGCCCCTGCTGCCCCAATGCTTCGGCATATTTGCTTTTTTTTTTTAACTGTGCTGGTGAAATCACCTCTTACAGCACTGGAGTCGCAGGGATCAGGCCTGTCTCTGCGAACGCTGCAGTTATGTGTGTTGTGTTTTGTAAGTGACAGTGATCGATCGATACTGCACTTGGGTGGCCTGGGCTGGACGGAGGGGCAAAACGCAGGTGCCAGCAGGTATCTGGGCTGATCCCGCTAACACTGTGTTTTAGGAACCCTAAACTGCTGGGGACACTAGTATAGATCTGATCAGATCAGATATTGATCTGTTCAGATACTATACCACTAAGGGGGGTGTATGCTTCACGCGTGGGTGTTAGCGTTACTGGCACTAACCTGACGCTGCCTGGGGTGTGACGCAGACCCTCTCTGACACTAAAACTTAATTGATATCACCCGCCGGGCGATCAGGAGGTTAAACCTTTATTGGGTTATATACGGTGGGTGCCCTGACACTATAAAAAGCAAACTAAGTAACCAGCGTCACCCGTAACACTTATACGGTGACCACTGGTGAAAGGGTTAACTAGGGGCAATCAGGGGGTTAAAACCTTTATTAGGTAATATATGGGGGTACCTGACGCTATATAAAAACCTGACGGGGAACCTAAATAACGAAATAACTAACTGGCTAGCCAGTGTCACCAGTGACACTTATACGGTGATCACTGGTGAAAGGGTTAACTCTAGGGGCAGTCAGGGGGTTAAAACCTTTATTAGATAATATATGGAGGTACCTGACGCTATAAAAACCTGGTGGCGAACCTAAAAAAATAACTGGCTACATAGCGGCACCAGCATAACTAATAAAGCGATCAGAAGAACGATTGCTTAGTGACTAAGAGAGTCGAACTCCCCCTGTTGACGACTCTCTTAGTCGAAACGCGTCGGGCCTGCATTACTGCACCCCACATTGCTTTTAATACCCTTTTGTGATCGCGTTTTATTATTTTTTTGACATGTTTCCCTGTATGACAATTTTCACTCAATAAACCTAGACTGGTTTCAATTGACCTGCACCATCTGGAGCCTTCTTTTTCTCCTTTTTTTCCCTCATCATTTTGTTCCTGTTGCATTGGGAGTCCACACGGATTTGTTTCCAGACCTCACAGATCTGCTCTAACCAGCGGCGAACAGTGCTGCAGTGCATTTGACCTTCCACTGAAGGATCCATCCGGACTTCCATTGGCGATCATCAGGACCTTCCTCACTAACCCAGGTCGTTGAGACCGTAAGCGCATCTGACTCCCTGTTGTATAATAGTTGAGTCCTCCTGCTGTGGTAAGAGTACCTTATACTTACATCTTTTGAAGAACTTGATTGTTTTCAGCGGTCAACAGTTAATTCCTCCATTCTTATCACCTATCGGGGAGGAATTTCGTTTATGTCCCTAATTTATGGACTCATAACACATATTGTTTGTTTTACCCTTTTGAATCCTGTGCTTCTGTATCTCGTACATGTGGTGTCATTTTTCTCTTATGGTGCTATTATATTTCCTTCAATGTGTTTTAGCACAATTGTTTAGCACAATCAATATTTTTGATAGACTAGCGCTGCACTATATGTGTTTTATTTCTTGCTTGACTTTGTTTGTTTGAGTGCCGGCAGCTGGCGTGCACTTTTTTGCTCCTTAGTTTTTTTTCTATTTGGGTTCTAGCGCAGTTTTTCTCCCACATTCATATGTATGGCAGCGGCATACATATACATTGAACAGCACAGTCTGTAGCGGTACCTCCGGGGTGTAGCAGAATGCGGTGGCTTCCAATAGGATGTATACTGTGTGGCTGTAATGCCCTCTGTATAGGAATAAGCTGACTTGGAGGCTTGGTTCGTGACTGGTGCACTTTTACCGTATGAGGAGCGATATGTCACACAATTAGTGAAAACATTACCACTCCTGTAGGCTGCTCAGTCCGTGTCCTGTTCAGGGCATCTCCTCGTGCAGCGGGGTGGACTGTCCGTTTATCCCTGTGAAGCTGAATATTAGCCAGTCGCTCGCTGCTGATGTTTCGTATCTCTGCCACTTTGCCATAGACAGAGGCATAGACAGGCCCGCGGATGCAGGGCCGCTCTCTCCCGTCCCCGTGCCGACCACGTAGATGGACTCCCCATTCACTTCCTCATTGACTCGCCAATACAGTGGGGGATGCAAAGGTCACGTCCGGGGCGGAAGTGACATCAACGCGTTTCGCTGTGCAATTGCGTAGCTTCGTCTGGACGCTAGGGGGACATACGAGGGCTCCCTATTTTACAGATTTAAATGAGTCAGGCATGCATTGAACGTCTTGTGTCTATAGTGAAGCTCAATAGTTCATCGATTTTTTCATACTTTTAGCGTCTTGTAGTTGCTCCGAATGGACTTGCCTCAATGTGGAATAATGATAGTAATAATACAAATAAAAACCATAATTAAAGTCTCCCTTGTCCTTTAGTATATATATATATATATGTAGCGGGGTCTCCTTTAAGACTCTCAGAACTACCTTACCCAGAACCCCATTCGGCACCCAGGATGCAATGTTTCCACCCCAGAGACTCATGAGTGGGGTTATATAAGGAGGAGGCGAGGCAGCGCTCGGCCTCTTTTGGACACGAGACTTCAGTGGAGAGATCTTCCTGTGCGGATCCGCTGTGGTGCAAGGCCTGAAGCCTGGGGCCTTGCGCTGCTATCAAAAAGAGCCTTCCACCCCCATCGCGAGCCTGGGTGGCATCTGACTTGGTCATCATCAACCGCTGCTGAGCCGGAGACCAGACCGCTGCAGACGCTGTGTGTGGAGACACAGCAGGTGGAAGTTCCCGGACTGGGATCGCGTCCGGAGGGGTGAGCGAGCACCTGCTCAGTCCAAATACTGTATACCATTGTTAGGCCTACAGACTGCCGTGGCCCACCAGTTCCTATTTCAGTTCCCCCCCCCCTTGAGATCCATAGCAGAACTGAGTCAAACGGATCTCTAGTGGAGTGTACTGTGTTGGCATTTTTACCCCCTTGGATTACAAATGTGTTCCTGAAATGTGCACCACCGTTTAAAGACTTGCATGCAAAGAATTTTACCCCCCTAGAGACTGAGTTATATGGTCGGGCCTGGCCATCTAGATAGTTTATTTAGTTGTTGCGCCATAGGGCGCATAGTGAAGTACTGTTACACGTGGCGCGTGTGCGCCATATTTTTCTAGTTATAGTGTGTTTATTGCTGCAGGGCTCTGCAGATATATTCCTGTGATTTGTTATAACTGTTGATTTTATTGCCAGTAGAAGTAAACTCGTTATCCTTCTATCATTGCATTGGTGTCTGAATTTGACCATAGAGCATAAGAGATATTTATTACCCTAGACTAACTGTGCCAGGGGGGGTCGAGTAAATTGCCGGGGATTGGCGGAGCTGTCTTCAGGGCCCAAACTAAATCTGCGGCCCACTTAGCTGAAGGTATCGCTACATATACTTACAGACAGCTTATGGCAGTCAGTCAGTATAGCGGTCAACGGGGGATTAAACTATTCGTTAGATGGGAGAGGACACAAGGACTACAAGACACGTTTTCATGGGGTGACAAAAAGGAGGACAGAAACAAAGACAGAGACAAGAACAAAAGCAGAGACAAGACAGCACGATATTCTAACAGTTTATCTTGGTCAGGGTCCAGACATCATCTAACCAGATAATATACAATGTACAATGCCCATTTGTAAAGGAGAAGTCCCTATTGAAACTCAAGAGAGTATCCTGATTTAATATGTAGGTGTAGGCCATTTACCTACCTCATGAAGCCTGCCCAAAAAACTCCCACAGATGGCATCATCCCATCCTGCCTGGTTGCTAGGACATTGCTAAGACACTCCCAGCTGATTCAAAACCCCCCTTGCATGCGATCTTCCTACCCTGTTGCAGCAGCTCAGAGCCCAGCGATGCTGCAATTGAGGAGACCGTGAGCCACACATGTTTGGGGGTGTGTGAGCTTGCGCCTGTGATAGTGAAGGGCAGCAGTAACGGCTGGAAGTATGTTAGCAACAAGAAAGGATGGGATGATGCCATCCCTGGGAGTTTTTCAGCCAGGCTTCAAAAGATGCACGGCCTACACCTATAGCAAGGCTGTAGCATAGCATATTGCATGGCTGTCCTAATTGCCTATGTAGCAACAGCAATTGGTATATGTGAGCTGCATTCCAAGCAGCAGAGCCACTACTTCTAGTAGATATTCCAATTTTACTTGGTGTACTGGATGAGCTTCAGCAACACTTCCATGTTTTCATGCTTTTCTTTCATGTGTGCAGCATTGTCAACAGGTTTTGCAAATTTAAAAAAAATTGAAGATTTCCATAAAAGAAGTATGTGATAGGTTAACCCAGGAAAGGGCTTTTTCCTGGTTAGCAGCCAAAAAATTTATAAAATATGCCGATAAGTGAAGCAAAATCTTTGCTGTCCTGTGTAATTCACATTGGTTGTATTTTAAAAATCCACCACCAGGTGACAGTAAAGTACAATAAAGCCCCATACACATGTAGCGGGGTGTCATATTTAGGGGGGCATCTGAGTGGTAACTAGGCTCAGATGCACTGATTGTTAGGTTTTATGGACCATTTTGGCTCGTGGAGGATATCAATGGTGTCCAGTTCCCTGTGGCCTACAGGTGGCGCTGTCGCCATAGGCCAGGGTTGAACCACCATTGGAGGGCTGTGCCTTTTGTGTCCCCTCACGGCAGTAGTACAGCAGGGCGGGGAACCTGCTGTGCCTGCCTGGAGAGGGTATAAAAGGGGCAGACATCTTCCGTTTGTCGTCGTCCACCACCCCGCCTATGGGGGTGAGGTCCACGCCAAGGCACCTTCGGCCTGGGGTGGGTGAGGATCGTCTCCGGGTGCCCTAGGTCTGGAGACGGAGCTGCTGTTCCATCCCAGACACCTTCAGTCTGGGGTGAGGTACCTTAAGGAAGGCCTGGGGCCCAGCAACCTTCGGCTGGGGTCCGCTAGGGATCGAGAGCTCCCAGGGATCCGCCTTGCGAGGGGACCCGTATCCAGGAGTCCAGGGAGGTGACCCTTTCTGAAGACCCAGCGCAGAGTCGTGGTGACAGAGGGGGCCTCTGGTAACTTTCTGGAGGGATGTTTTTCTCCTTGACATGGGCCAAGTTACTCTAAGAAGGAAGTGCATGTTCCCCAGGTCAGTGGCAGTGACCAGCTTTTACAAGTTAGTGGCAGTGACTTCAACTATTCACCCGGTCAGTGGCAGTGACCAACCTCGCGGCCTGTAGCAGAGACTGTGCGCCAAGCCTGTTCGTGCAAACCAGAACAGGAGAGAAGCTAAATTGAGTTTGTGCCCTGACCTCCTCCCAATTTATCTGACCTGTGCTTGTCTCAACCTGTCTGCTCTCAAAGAGACTATTTATTGTTCTCATAAATAAATAAAAAGTTGGACTTTTCAGTTTGTGTGGACAGTTGCTTTACTGGGGAGAATTAAGGACCTGTTTCTGGCAACCGCAGAAACTAGATCAGCCTGGGAGGATTTAAACACTTGCTGCAGGCAGGCCCGAGAAACTAACACCGCTCAACCTCCCCATCCGGGAGGGTACGGGCTTGTGGTGTGGTGTGCCTCATTCTTTCCTGCGGAGGAGCCAAGCAAAAGAAAAGCAGGTAAAGTCTGGGGTGGGTGCGCTACACGTGGGGGCTCGAGTCTGGGATGTGTCTGCGATCACAAAGTGGAAAACCCTCCCCAGAAGCTGAACTTTTATTCCCCAGTGATGTTCCGTGGAGGTCGGCCATGTTTAGAACTGCGCCATGAGGAGAACCCTGACTGCGTAGTTCATGGGCATACCTACTCAGAAAGCCCGCGAACGATGCAGGAGATGGGAGGAGTCTGACCATGTATGGAGTTACACGTGGGGACTTTGGCGCGAAAAGGTCAGTGCGCGATGGAGCAGCAGATGGTCAACATGGCGTCTCATGCCTCATGGGTTCCAGCTACTACAACCATGAAAATGACTTCATTCGCTGCTTCGCTAACGGATACAGGGATTCGGCTCAAGCCCCGGGGAAGATTTGCCCTCTACCTATGCAGAGACGCGGAGGCCCTCGTAATGATTTGTCCCGGCTGCTCGGGACTGGTGGTTCATCTAAAGCCATTCGGGCGATGCAAAAGCTGTAAGGAGTTCCTATTTGAGGTCGAGCAACCTACAGAAACGCCTCGGGCCTTCCACCTCAATTGCCTTACGGGTGCCACCACTCCGGAAGGAGGAATCAGAGCTTGCATAGCCACCCCTGACGAGACTTCGGAGGAAGTCACAGAGGAGATCGCTTCAGCAAGTGAGAAACCGGAGGATGCTGCTTCGGTTACAATAGAGTCCTTTCTCCCACCGCCTAAGAGGAAGATCGGGTTCGTGAAAGCTTCCCGCGGCCGTGGTGGAGCAACGCCCCAGCGCTTACTCGGAACTGATGCATCCGATGGGAAAAGTCAGGGACGTCATGGTTCTTCAGCAAGCCGAGGTAAGCCGGGGGACGAGACTCTGTTAAAGGCCCCTAGCCCTGGGGATTCACATGTTAGTGAGTTAGTCAGAGGGGGTGAATCATCCTTCACCAGGAATTACGTCCCTGCGGAGGAGTACGATACCTCCGACCTAGAGTCCATCTCTGATGTGGGTGATGACCCCGCAATAGATGAACTGTTTAAGAAGAAGGGATGGGACAAGATACCCCTGTCCTTGTTCCGTAAGCCTAGGGACCCACCCATGTCTACTGGGGAAAGCACACCCCGGGTGGTGGCTTCCGAGCCTGAGGAGGGATCTGTCCCCTTACCTGCCCTTCCACCGTCGGAGGCACCCACTTCTACAACTGCAACGAGACAGGTGTCACTGCGGGCCCCTGCAACTGGCCCGGATGCAGTTAAAGTGCCTCGGCATCCGGATGCCATTGTCTTGCCTGGCGCAGGAGACCGCGCCACCATGCCACCGCTATCCCGTATGCAAAGACTCTTTAATCTAAAAGTAGCCAGCGAGTATGGGTGGGGATACCCGTATCTGCCAAGGGAAATGCTGTTTGAAGTTGAGGCCTGTAGAGACCGATGGTACGCAGAGTTCGTGTGGACACACATTAAAGTACCCCAGGCCAGGAGATACTTCTCTTGTTCACCCACAGCCACTCAAGGATTGCAAAGCTGCCTGGATGTTGGGTCGGCACATCCATGCGGACAAGGTACTTATTTGTAGGAAAGAAAAAGAAAATGTAGAGTACCATATAGACACATTCGATAGAAATTGGAAGCCGCTGGTGTTGCCTGACCCACATTACTACTTATGAGAGACCAGACTCTTGTTTTTTTTTTGTTTGCTTGATTTTGATTAAACTCTCTTTTTCAAGCCCAGGAACTTTTGCCCTAATTTAAAGGGTACTTTACTCTTAGGAGGAGCGGGAGCTGTTGCTGTTTTGTTGTTCTCCCCTCTCTTCTCACCGCAAAGATAACAAGGACTTTGGGGTTGTAGACAGTTTAGGGCCACAGTTCAAGAAGAAGAGGATTTTTCCAACATCAGTGTTTCATCACAGCACTACCACCAGGTGGCGGTGTTGTGCAGCGATTGCAAGGACAATCATAATTTTTGCAGTTTGCTGATTGGGAGGAAGAGATTCTTCCCTTGGGGAGGATCTCTCCACTCCAACTAGTGCTATTTCAGGTGTGTTTTTCTCTCCCCTGCAGGTGAACGGCAAGCAAGACTGCTGAGTATGGGGCGGGTCTTAGCTAGTGCTGCGGGAGGGAAATGTAAATTTTATTGTAAAGTTTTATATGATTTCAAATGTTTTATACCCATGTGTATTTCTCCTTTGCCTTTCTGTGTTTCCTTTTCCTTCCCCATTTTAGGTTCAGGCACAAATAAGCAATTTTTAAATTGTCATCAATTTTTTTTGGATAGTTTGTCTCTGGATCGGGCTTATGCTGACTCTGACTGAGAGGCATAGGTTGGTTCCAGACACTGGGGACCAGTGTCCATCAAGTGAGGGGGATGTGTAGCGGGGTGTCATATTTAGGGGGGGCATCTGAGTGGTAACTAGGCTCAGATGCACTGATTGTTAGGTTTTATGGACCATTTTGGCTCGTGGAGGATATCAATGGTGTCCAGTTCCCTGTGGCCCACAGGTGGCGCTGTCGCCATAGGCCAGGGTTGAACCACCATTGGAGGGCTGTGCCTTTTGTGTCCCCTCGCGGCAGTAGTACAGCGAGGCAGGGAACCTGCTGTGCCTGCCGGGAGAGGGTATAAAAGGGGCAGACATCTTCCGTTTGTCATTGTCCACCACCCCGCCTATGGGGGTGAGGTCCACGCCCAGGAACCTTCGGCCTGGGGTGGGTGAGGATCATCTCCGGGTGCCCTAGGCCCGGAGACGGAGCTGCTGTTCTATCCCAGACACCTTCAGTCTGGGGTGAGGTACTTTAAGGAAGACCTGGGGCCCAGCAACCTTCGGCTGGGGTTCGCTAGGGATCCAGAGCTCCCAGGGATCCGCCTTGCGAGGGGACCCATATCCAGGATCGAGGAGGCCAGGGAGGTGACCCTTTCTGAAGACCCACCGCAGAGTTGTGGTGACAGAGGGGGCCTCTGGTAACTCTCTGGAGGGATGTTTTTCTCCTTGAGATGGGCCAAGTTACTCTAAGAAGGAAGTGCATGTTCCCCAGGTCAGTGGCAGTGACCAGCTTTTACAAGTTAGTGGCAGTGACTTCAACTATTCACCCGGTCAGTGGCAGTGACCAACCTCGCGGTCTGTAGCAGAGACTGTGCGCCAAGCCTGTTCGTGCAAACCAGAACAGGAGAGAAGCTAAATTGAGTTTGTGCCTGGACCTCCTCCCACCTTATCTGACCTGTGCTTGTCTCAACCTGTCTGCTCTCAAAGAGACTATTTATTGTTCTCATAAATAAATAAGAAGTTGGACTTTTCAGTTGGTGTGGACAGTTGCTTTACTGGGGAGAATTAAGGACTTGTTTCTGGCAACCGCAGAAACTAGATCAGCCTGGGAGGATTTAAACACTTGCTTCAGGTAGGCCGAGAAACTAACACCGCTCAACCTCCCCATCAGGGAGGGTACGGGCATGTAGTGGGTGTGCCTCATTCTTTCCTGCGGAGGAGCCAAGCAAAAGAAAAGCAGGTAAAGTCTGGGGTGGGTGCGCTACACACACTATCAGTTTTTCTGCAGGTTTTTGTCTTCAGGTTTACCAAAACCATGTGGTAGAAGGGCCTGTCTGATTGCATACGAATTGAAACTCTTAAGGTTTGACCTCATATTAGATGGTTTTGGTAAACCTGAAGACAAACACTTGCAGAAAAACTGATAGTGTGTATGAGGCTTTATTGCCATAAAATTTATAAAAGAATATCAATCATGACTTCCAAATATAAAGGTGACTATGCGGATATGTTGTCACTTTGTTGGGGTCACTAGGTAAGGCAGCGCAAAGAGAAGTAATGATGTGGGAAGTGTAAGAAGTATTGGCGGCGTCTGCAGAATAGAATTACTTCCATTTTACCCTCAAACCCATGACCTATATGAAGCCGTTATTCACTGATATCATTACTGAGTGTCCCCTTTAGCATTTAACTGTCAGTAGATCTGTTATTTTTCTACTTCCTTTAACAGGGTGACAACGCTATTTCTTCTGCAGGGAAATCACACAGCAGAGTTGTCACCCTGTGATAAAGGTAATGGATGAGTTGTTTTAAAGCTGAGGAGCATTGGGGCCCCCAGGAGCTTTTTCAATAAGCAGTATACAGGATTTGTCCACTATGGAACGCTTACCTTCTACATTTACTTCTTCCAGCAAAAAGGCGGCCACAGTCCCCCACTGACGCTCACCATCGCCCTCATTTAAGGGACTATACATAAAATGTGAGCGTTGAAGCTGGCGGAGCGCTAAGCACATCAGTTATGGTGAGTTGTTAGATTTATCATTACGCTCTATATAACGGCCTGATTAAATGGTCATCCCATGATATAAGAGATCTGTATAGTGATAGCACGGGCCTTCTTTGTGTGATTTCTAACGTTTTAGTCCTAATTCTATAAAGTGGATCTAAACCTCAGGAAGTATAAAATATTGCAGCTTTCCAGTCCATAGATGTGGTGGCTGCATTTGTTTTCTTTTTGTAGCCTGACACCAACGATGGGGCTTATTTTATCAAAAGGAATAAAAGGAACTATTTTATCCCATGGACACCAATAAAAGGAACTATTTTATCCCACTGACACCAATAAAAGGAACTATTTTATCCCACTGACACCAATAAAAGAAACTATTTTATCCCACTGACACCAATAAAAGGAACTATTTTATCCCACTGACACCAATAAAAGAAACTATTTTATCCCACTGACACCAATAAAAGGAACTCATTTATATCACTGACACCAATGATGGGGCTTATTTTCTTCAATTGTTACCTATTGATGCAAATAAAGGGAATTATTTTATCCCACTTTAGGAGATTTGGACTTTTTATGAGGCTTGTGGCACACAACTTGGTAAAATGATCAATAAATAATGTCATATTTATTTTTACATACATAAACAGATAACGTAGCACATTGCAATATATATATATATATATATTGCAATGTGCTGAATTAATCAATTCATATATATATACACCGATAACATATGGCATGTTGCAATTCATATACTGTATATACCCAGATATAATCTTAGCACATTGCGGTATATGATATTGTGAGCCGATTTATAATCTGTGTCATAAAATCATTCATAATTGCGTTAATTTCATAATGTGATCTAAAAAAAACCGTATGTTTAAGATTTAGCTGCATTCAAAAAGTTTGACGCGTTTCGTGGAATCACTCCACTTCCTCAGGAGTGGATGGATAATGCGTATCTGCAAAAGACCTATAGATACCACTCTAGTCTGATGGTTAATCCAAACAACGGGGAGGGTGAAGGAGGGAGGAAAAAATATATCTGTCCCTAAATTACTTCCAGGTCGACTCCAAGTTCACACATGAGGTGCTGCAAACTGAGGGCTGCTGGGAGTATCTGTCCCGGGAGCTGTGGCAGTACAGACCTGTGGAAACCCAAGGTGCATACATACAGAAACCCAAGAGGGTAAGCGTCTCTATGTTATAATCTGTGATGGTGCAAAGTAGTAGTTCTATAAAAGTAATGAATTATGTGTAACTATTATATATTGGATAATGCTGCTACCATGAGTGAATATAACCAGTGACCACTGGTGACTTCAGAGAAACAAGGAGTGAGTGTAGGTTAAAGTATATACAAGATAAACCATAGCCCAAGTGCAGAAAAGGATGGAAAATAGTATGTAAAGTGTTGCATGGAACCCACCATACAACATTCAGACAGGCGAAACAAAAAGTCAAGATAGACACATTGCTAAAGAGACCCTATAGGCAGGGAAACTCTCGGAGTGATTACCTTGTATTCCCACATAATAAAACCATTAACCACTGTCGTGGTTAATGAGGAGAGGTGTCCTCGCCGCCTGCAATTGGCCCCAATAAACCTCCCACATAGAGCAGCCAGTAATACTAATACTATAATACTAATACTGGTGAGGTTTGTTGTTGCCAATTGCGGGCGGCGGCTGGCGCGCTGGCGAGGAAAATACACCTATGATAAAAATGATAGATCCTTCATTTTGTTTGCAAGTGGGAAAACTTACAAAATCTGCTGGGGATCAAATAATTATTTTCCCTACTGTTTATGAATTGCAACATGTCATATGTTATCAGTGAATATATATGAATTATTTTCTGTGTGTGTGTGTGTGTGTGTGTGTGTGTGTGTGTGTGTGTGTGTGTGTGTGTATGTATGTATGTATATATATATATAAATTTCAATGTGCTACGTTTTCTGTTTATATATGGAAAAAAATGTCATCATGTAGTGATTATTTTACCAAGTTGTGTGCCATGTGCCTCATATAAAGTCCCAAATTCCTTCCTTTTAATTTCAGATACAGGGATGGAGGCGCATGACTATAAATTGTCATGCACTTCATATAATGTCCCAAAATCCCCCCTTTACCCATTATGTTTTATTTTATCCCACTGACACCAATACAGGGAATTATTTTATTCAACTGTAATTGCAGTAAAGGTGGTTCTACAAAGTATTGACTCAGGGGGGCTGAATACAAATGTACGCCACACTTTTCACATATTTATTTGTAAACCATTTATAATTATCCTTCCACTTCACAATTATGTGCCACTTTGTGTTGGTCTATCACATAAAATCCCAAAAAAATACATTTACGTTTTTGGTTGTAACATGACAAAATGTGGAAAATGTCAAGGGGTATGAATACTTTTTCAAGGCACTGCATTTAAGAATTGTTTTTATCGAAAACTAATGGGTATGGAGTTATTATGTAGTAGAAAGAAAGGTGGGTCTAGAGAAGGTTTCTCCAAATTTGAAAACAAAGAGCCAGTGCGAGGAATAGTGCCCCATCATTGGTGTCAGTGGAAGAAATAGTGCCCCATCATTGGTGTCAGTGGAAGAAATAGTGCCCCATCATTGGTGTCAGTGGAAGGGATAGTGTGCCATCATTGGTGTCAGTGGTGTCAGTGGAAGGGATAGTGCCCCATCATTGGTGTCAGTGGAAGAAATAGTGCCCCATCATTGGTGTCAGTGGAAGGGATAGTGTCCCATCATTGGTGTCAGTGGAAGGGATAGTGTCCCATCATTGGTGTCAGTGGAAGGAATAGTGCCCCGTCATTGGTGTCAGTGGAAGGGATAGTGTGCCATCATTTGTGTTAGTAGGAGGAATAGTGCCCCATCATTGGTGTCAGTGGAAGGGATAGTGCCCCATAATTGGTGTTAGTAGGAGGAATAGTGCCTTATCATTGGTATCAGTGGAAGGGATAGTGTTCCATAATTTGTATCAGTGCGAGGAATAATGCCCCACCATTGGTGTCAGTGGAAGGGATAGTGTGCCATCATTGGTATAAGTGGGAGGAATAGTGCCCCATCATCAATGTCAGCAAAGGAATTGTGCTCCATCATTGGTGTTAGTAGGAAGAATAGTGCCCGATCATTGGTATCAGTGGAAGGAATAGTGCCCCATCATTGGTGTCAGTGAGAGAAATGGTGCTCCATCATTGGTATCAGTGGTTGGAAGTGTGCCCCAAGTGCCAGATAAAGGCAAGCATAGAGCCCACAGGCTGCAGTTTGGAGACTACTGCTCTAAAGTAGTTTGCGAATTGTGATCAAATTCTTTGTACAGTGGAACCTCGGATTACGAGCACAATCCATTCCAGGAGAATGCTCATAATCCAAAGTACTCGCATATCAAAGCGAGTTTCCCCATTAAAGTCAATGGAGACGAAAATTAGTTCCGCATTGACTTCAATGGCATGCAATACCGCATGCGGCCAGAGGTGGGGGCGCCGGAGAGCCTCAGAAACAGCCGAAAAAGGCCTGAGGACACCTCGGCTGACCTCGGAAAGGCTCGGGAACTGAGTATTTTCTGGTCTTTCCGAGCATTTCTGAACAGTGCAGTTCGGCTCCGGCGCCCCCCCACCTCAGGCCAAACGCGGTACTGCACACCACTTTGGCCTAAATCTTGCTTGTTTTGCGTGACAACGCTCGCAAACCGAGTTAGGATTTTTCAAAATACAGTGCTCGTATTGCGAAACGCTCGTTAACCGCGTTACTTGCAATCCGAGGTTCCACTGTATATTGAACCAGAAATCTGACAATTTAGGGCAGGACCAAAAAAACATGGAGCAGTACCCCGTCCCACACCTCCAGCATTGGTCAGGGGCAGATATATTTAATTTCTCTGGACAGGGGCCTTGTACTATCACGGGGGTGTCTTATAGTCACGTTCTATGGAGCAGATTGAGGATTATCAGATAGAAGAAGTACATCCTCCGTACTTGTTCATGGGTCAAGTTGGTGTCTAGATCTTGTTCCTATTTAGATCTAAAATGGAGATGTTGCTCTGGTTTTAGACATCATAGGTCAAATAAAACCAAAGAATTTCCAAGCTCAACTTACCAACCAGCCTGCGACCAACCAAATTAACCTGTCTAACAGTATGCCTTAAAAAGAGGAGTTTAGTTGCACACATTTGCAAATACATGCGTAAGCTGCAAGGCACCGTGTATCCTGCAGACCCCGCCAAGGCACCCTGTATCCTGCAGACCCTAACTCTAAATCTGGAGAGTCTCCACAGTGGGAGAACATGTATTCTGATGGATAGATAAAGGGCAGATAACTGGAGGGAGCCCAACCCTCCAGTCATCTGCCCTTCATCTATCCATCAGAATTTCTTGGGGACCCCCAGGTCATCTGAACTTGTGGCCCCCATATGTCCCCTCACCCCCTTCTACTTACCTGAGCCCTCATTCGATCCAGCGCTATGCACGCCTGCAGCTCTTCTCTCCCCTCACTTCCGGGTCTCACTGGCTTTGCTGGGGCACTGGGAGCCATTGGCTCCCACTGCTGTCAGTTAAAGCCAGTGACGAAAGATCGGCAGGCAGGGCCAAGTCACGATGTCTGTGTCAACGCATGCAGCAGCGGGGCTTGAGAACGAGCACGCATGAGTGCCCCAATGGAAAGCGGCTTTTCTCTTGCTATGGCAGCACTTGCGCTGACTCGCAACCAAGCCACGCTCTGTGTGTCCATACACACACAGCCCGGCTTGCCCCCGTTTGCTCCTCATTGGCTCACTGGCAGCGATTAACAGCAGCAGGAACCAATGGCTCCTGCTACTGTGTGAACCAGTGAGGAGAGAGAGAGACCCTGGAGAGACACTGTTTTCATGTACATCGCTGGATCGAGATCGGGCTCGGGTAAGTAAAATTGGGGGGTTGGGAGCTGCACACAGAATGTTTTTTTTTTTTGTTTTTTTTATCTTAATGCAAAGAATGCATTAAATTAAGTAGGTAATAAAACCTTGGGTCTTTAGAACCACTTTAATTTCTTGGGTGGATTACTATTATCCTGAAGTGCCGCAAGCCTGTGAACTACACTTGAGATACATTACCACACAGGAGGGGGTAACTTGGTTTACTTGGTAAACACTGAATTATAAAAAGTGAACATACTTATCATAAGCTGAAAATTACTGATACTCACAGGATAATTTCCACTGGCTTATAATAAAACGAAAACACAGATGTACATTTCATGTTTTTTTTTTTTTATTGGTATTTTAATTAACGTCAGAGAGAAAAGCTGTTAGTAAATTCAAGGGGGGAGATAACAAAGAATGTTGCAAGCGCATAGCCAGCCACACTCTTACAAACGGAGAAATACAGTGCCTTGCGAAAGTATTCGGCCCCCTTGAACTTTTCATCTTTTTGCCACATTTCAGGCTTCAAACATAAAGATATAAAATTTAATTTTTTTGTGAAGAATCACCAACAAGTGGGACACAATTGTGAAGTGGAACGAAATCTATTGGATTTTTTTAACTTTTTTAACTAAGAAAAAAATGAAAAGTGGGGTGTGCAAAATTATTCGGCCCCCTTGCGTTAATACTTTGTAGAGCCACCTTTTGCTGCGATTACAGCTGCAAGTCGCTTGGGGTATGTCTCTATCAGTTTTGCACATCGAGAGACTGAAATTCTTGCCCATTCTTCCTTGCAAAACAGCTCGAGCTCAGTGAGGTTGGATGGAGAGCGTTTGTGAACAGCAGTTTTCAGCTCTTTCCACAGATTCTCGATTGGATTCAGGTCTGGACTTTGACTTGGCCATTCTAACACCTGGATACGTTTATTTGTGAAGCATTCCTTTGTAGATTTTGCTGTATGTTTGGGATCATTGTCTTGTTGGAAGATAAATCTCCGTCCCAGTCTCAGGTCTTTTGCAGACTCCAACAGGTTTTCATCCAGAATGGTCCTGTATTTGGCTGCATCCATCTTCACCCCCAATTTTAACCATCTTCCCTGTCCCTGCTGAAGAAAAGCAGGCCCAAACCATGATGCTGCCACCACCATGTTTGACAGTGGGGATGGTGTGTTGAGGGTGATGAGCTGTGTTGCTTTTACGCCAAACATATCCTTTTGCATTGTGGCCAAAAAGTTCGATTTTGGTTTCATCGGACCATAGCACCTTCTTCCACATGTTTGGTGTGTCTCCCAGGTGGCTTGTGGCAAACTTCAGACGAGACTTTTTATGGATATCTTTGAGAAATGGCTTTCTTCTTGCCACTCTTCCATAAAGGGCAGATTTGTGCAGTGTACGACTGATTGTTGTCCTGTGGACAGACTCTCCCACCTCAGCTGTAGTTCTCTGCAGTTCATCCAGAGTGATCATGGGCCTCTTGGCTGCATCTCTGATCAGTCTTCTCCTTGTCTGAGCTGAAAGTTGAGGGACAGCCAGGTCTTGGTAGATTTGCAGTGGTCTGATACTCCTTCCATTTCAAAATGATCGCTTGCACAGTGCTCCTTGGGATGTTTAAAGCTTGGGAAATCTTTTTGTATCCAAATCCGGCTTTAAACTTCTCCACAACAGTATTACGGACCTGCCTGGTGTGTTCCTTGGTCTTCATGATGCTCTCTGCGCTTTCAACAGAACCCTGAGACTATCACAGAGCAGTGCATTTATACAGAGACTTGATTACACACAGGTGGATTCTATTTATCATCATCAGTCATTTAGGACAACATTGGATCATTAAGAGATCCTCGCTGAACTTCTGGAGTGAGTTTGCTGCACTGAAAGTAAAGGGGCCGAATAATTTTGCACGCACCACTTTTCAGTTTTTTATTTGCTAAAAAAGTTTAAAATATCCAATAGATTTCGTTCCACTTCACAATTGTGTCCCACTTGTTGGTGATTCTTCACAAAAAATAAAAATTTTATATCTTTATGTTTGAAGCCTGAAATGTGGCAAAAGGATGAAAAGTTCAAGGGGGCCGAATACTTTCGCAAGGCACTGTAGGGGCGGATCCTGAAACTAGAAACAAGGGGGACACAAGATACTTTGTTGAATAGGAGCAATCTGTGTGTCAGTGCCAATACAGCATAGACAGCAGATGAGTTGGAGCTGTGTCCCTTACCTGGAGGCAGAGTCTGAGATGACGAGGGTGGCCTCTTGCACAGTTCCCGTCCGAGCATCCCTGGATGTTGAGACAGGCTCTGCCGGGACGACGGAAAGGCACAAGTGCCAGGGTGTAGACTCTGTGAGCAGGTACTAGGGAGTGCAGAAATCTGAAGAGCAGAGGTACAGCTGGCGACACACCATGAAGGTGCCAAGTCCAGCTGATTTGGAGTCAGGTCCTACACGTGGTCAACTGCTTATGTCCTGGTGTCCTTCTTATATTCGGCTGTCAGAGTCAGGAACAGGCAGGAGTCAGCAACAATTGGGCAGCAATGTACAGAATCTCTAGACAGAAGCATGGTCAGTGGTGCAGGCCAGGGTTGGTAGCGTAAGCAGACACTGGATATGAGCAAAGAACATACTTGGGGGGGCACACCCTAAAATGCGTTTAAATTCAAGATGGTGCTGCTATAAGACCAGCAAACAGTACAAAACAGATTACAGCACACACATACAAGAATGACATTTATCCTGCAAGGCTATTTAAAAACACCTGAACATATTAACAAAATCACGGGGGTTTGGTTACACTGTATGGTCATATAGTGCTAAGCCCACTTACTGCGTCAAAGTACCCCGAATTAGTGGGTCCTGCCCTAGTAATAGAATGAAAGATCCTGTGTTTCAACCGTGGGAGCCAAACTCCTCTATGTGGGAGAACTGAAGAGATTCCTCCTATGCACTGGTGGCCACTAATAGCCTTGCAGGATAAATGTAATTCTTGTATGTGTGAGCTGTAATCTGTTTTGTAGTGGATATGAGCAGAAAGGAGGAATGCAAGAGCAAGGTCAGAGAGGAAGCCAGGTCAGTAACAGGATCATGGATGTATAGTAGGAACTGGATCACAGGAACAAGGCTGAAGACCATACAGCAAAGAACTACTGCATAGTTCCAGTTTAAATAGGCCATTTTATGGCAGTGTACATGCACGAACGTCCTCGTGCTCATACGTGTGGGCAATGATGTGCATGCAGTCCATCTTCTATGCTAATAAAAATGTGCACGCCATACCAGACAGAGTGCCTTAGCCTGACAGTTGGCACCAGAGGCGTAACTAGAACCTTCAGGGCCCCAGTCCAAGAAAACATGAAGGCCCCCCCCCCCGATCCGAAGCACTACCCACTGATCCCAGGGCCCTTTATTATGGTCCCGCAGCGGGACCCTTTCACATGTTCTGCAGTCTTGGGGCCCCCCACACAAGTGCGATCGGTGCCACTGGTGTCAGTAGTTTTGTATAGACATGTGCAATTTGTTTTGGTCCGAATCTAGTTTTTGGTTACTCAGAGACTTGGATGTATCCAAATCTCTGAATGACAAAAGTACCTAATTTAGTTGAAGTTCCTTTAGTTTTCATTTGTTCATTAATTTTCTAATGAATTCCAAATTTCCAGAACAATTCAAATTTGGATCAGTTGAAAAAAAAAAAAAAAAATCAGTTGTCAGCTGAATGTAAACAGAATTACCAGAAAATAAAAATTCAGGTCTGGTATGTATTTTAAGGAAAAACCAAATAAAAAAAATAAAAAAAATGGTGTGGGGTCCCCCCCCCCCAAATCCATACCAGGCCCTTATCTGAGTAGGTAGAGCTACGGTGATTGGTTTATTAACCACTTCAGCCCTGGACCATTTGGCAGACTTTTTACAATTTGGCCCTGCGCTGCTTTAATTGGTAATTGCACAGTCATGCAATGTTGTACCCAAACAAAATTTGCGTCCTTTTTTCCCCACAAAAAGAGCTTTATTTTGATGGTATTTGATTGCCTCTGCATTTTTTATTTTTTGCGATATAAACGGAAAAAGACCGAAAATTTTGAAAAAATAAAAATGATATTTTCTACTTTTTGTTATAAGAAAAATCCAATAAACTCAATTTTAGTCATACATTTAGGCCAAAATGTATTCAGCCACATGTCTTTGGTAAAAAAAATGTCAATAAGCGTATATTTATTGATTTGCGCAAAAGTTTACACCCTTAGAAAGCCTGAAGGCGGTGCTTGGTTTTCGGGGGGTCCCGTACGCGGCTAGGCTCCTAAAAAGTTTCATGCATGTGGTATCCCCGTACTCAGGAGAAGCAACAGAATGTATTTTTGGGTGTAATTTCACATATACCCATGGCACGTTTGAGCAATATATCATTTAGTGACAACTTTCTGTAAAAAAACAATTATAAAAAAATAAATATATAATTTTCCAGAAAGTTGTGGAAAAATATAAAAATATTCCATGGACTCAACATGCCTCTCAGCAAATAGCTTAAAGTGTCTTCTTTCCAAAATGGGGTCATGGAGGGGGAGGGGTTTGTGCTATCTTGACATTTTATGGCCTCCATAACTGTGATAGGTAGTGAAATCACAATTTTACACCCTTAGAAAGCCTGAAGGCGGTGCTTGGTTTTCGGGGTCCCGTATGTGGCTAGGCTCCCAAAAAGTCTCACACCTGTGGTATCCCCATACTCAGGAAAAGCAGCAGAATGTATTTTGGGGTGTAATTACACATATGCCCATGGCATGTTTGAGCAATATATAATTTAGTGACAACTTTGTGCAAAAAAAAATAAAATATTTTTTCCCGCAACTTGTGTCAAAATATAAAATATTCCATGGACTCAACATGCCTCTCAGCAAATAGCTTGGGGTGTCTACTTTCCAAAATGGGGTCATTTGGGGGGGGGGGGGTTGAACTGTCCTGGCATTTTATGCACAACATTTAGAAGCTTATGTCACACATCACCCACTCTAACCACTTGAAGACAAAGCCCTTTCTAACACTTTTTGTTTACATGAAAAAAAAAATGTTTGCAAGAAAATTATTTTGAACCCCCAAACATTATATATATATTTTTTTAAAGCAAAGGCCCTACAGATTAACATGGTGGGTGTTGCATTTTTTTTTCACACAGTATTTGCAAACGCATTTTTATTGGAAAAAATACACTTTTTTTATTTTAATGCACTAAAAAAAACCTCCAAAAAAAACACGATATTGCCCAAATGTTTGATGAAATAAAAATGATGATCTTAGGCCGAGCACATGGATACCAAACACGACATGCTTTAAAATTGCACACAAACGTGCAGCGGCGACAAACTACATACATTTTTAAAAGCCTTTAAAAGCCTTTACAGGTTACCACTCAAAGGAGACACCCAAGGATTGGACTTTGAAGGAAATAACACAGTGGATAAACAAAAATAAAATTTATTTATAAAAGACAAAAAGACAGTAACTACAGTAGTTGAAAGAATTAAAACTGTATACAAGATGGAATGTACAGATGTGGTCCCCTGTGCGTTTACGCGTTTCGCCGCAAGGCTTCTTCAGGACGAACAGAGATGGCAAGAGGAAGCAGGACTTACTATCTGCAATACAACATATTCCATGAGTATCATGCATATATAAGCATAAAAACATTGTATTTCGTTAAACAAACATAAAAGAAAAATGTTAAAAAAAAATGCTCAAGAGACAAGTGGTCATAGGTAACAAATCCTCATAGATACCTTGGGAATGATGGGGTATAATATATATTATCACTTGATCAAAAAGGGTGCAATTATGCACAGATCCGTTAAAATGGACAGAGTGGAAACCATTCACATCTATAAAACAGAAACAAAAACCAGAAAACACCAAAAATGTAAAATACACACACACACACACACACACACACACACACACATACATACATACATATATATATCTTACACCTTGGGGAGCCCAATTTTAGAAATAGAGGTCAAAATGTAACATCAAAGATTTGACAAGTACCTCAAAAATGCCAGAATGGAATTCAGGGTGCTTCCTAAATTAGGAGGTGGCTAAAAGAAGGAGTCTCATAACCCAGCACACCAACAAGAGTAGCACCTTATAACTAAGATATAAACCAAAAAAGAATATATTAGCAACTACCATATAGATGTTACTATGTACCTTACAAAGAGGAAGAAGGGTACTTACTATGTATACAGAAATATATCACCTCCCTCCACGATCTCTTTATCGCTACCTCATTTAATCTACTCACCGTTACCGAAACCTGGCTTCACGAATCCGACACTGCGGCTTCTGCTGCTCTATCCCACGGTGGTCTTCTCTGGACTCACTCCCCCAGATCCAGTGGACGCAAAGGAGGGGGTGTTGGAATCCTTTCAGGTACTTCACCCACCTCCCTCTCTGTCACTCTCCTCATTTGAGGCACATTGCATTCGTCTCTTCTCCCCAGTTTCTCTAAGAATAGCTGTGATCTACCGGCCCCCCGGTCCAGTATCTTCCTTTGTTGATGACTTCTCTGCCTGGTTACCCTACTTTCTCTCTTCTGAAATCCCCACAATCATTCTTGGTGACTTCAACATCCCTATTAATAATAACTCTCCTGCAACTTCCAAACTTCTGTGTCGAACCTCCTCCTTTGATCTGAAGCAATGGATACATACTCCTACTCACTCTGAAGGCAATACCCTTGACCTTGTCTTCTCCCACCTATGCACTCCATGCAACCTCTCCAACTATCCTTACCCCCCTCTCTGATCACCACCTTATTAATTTCACGCTCTCCCTCTCTTCCGCCTCCTCTCCCTCCAAACGCCTAACGGTTACTCGTAGAAACCTTTGCCATATCAACCCTTCTCTTCTATGCTCTGCGACTGACCACCTCTATGACAAAATCGCACCCCTGTCCTGCACCCACCTAGCCACTTCTGTCTACAACACTACACTTCTAGCATCACTGGACAGACTGGCCCCCCTCACTACACGCAGAATAAGGCCCCGCCCCCTTCAACCCTGGCAAACAGATGATACTAGAAGTCCTAAAAAACACAGCCGTGCTCTCGAGCGCCAATGGCGTAAGACGATGTCCCAGAAAGATTTTGGCCAGTATAAATCTGCCCTCCAAATATACAATTCCAGCCTCCTCACTGCCAAGCAGACCTATTTCATCACCCTCATTAAAAACGTATCATCCCGTCCCCGTCAACTCTTCTCTACATTCAACTCGCTCCTTCGTCCTCCACTGCCTCCACCCTCTAACTCACTCACTGCCCAGGAGATTCACTTCAAACAGAAGATTGATACAATTCACGAGGAGATCTCTACTGTTCTGATACCCTCCATGCTATACACCTCATGTTCACAGGTACAATCATTACTTCCCTCTTTCAACCCCACCACTATAGACGAGGTTGCTAAATTACTTGTTAATGTCCACCTTACCACCTGCCCTGTGGATCCTGTTCCCTCGCAAATGCTACGTTCACCCTCTGGTGCTATTCTACACTCTCTAACCCACATCTTCAATCTCTCCCTCTCTTCTGGCATCTTCCCTAACTCTTTGAAACATGCACTAGTCAGCCCCATACTTAAAAAGCCCTCTCTGAACCCATCCAATCTTGACAACCTGCGCCCCATCTCCTTGCTCCCCTTTTTATCCAAACTCCTTGAACGTCTAGTCTACAACCAACTGAGCGTCCACCTTGCTGATAACCTTCTTGATCCCCTTCAGTCTGGATTTCGTCCTCAACACTCCACAGAAACTGCTCTCCTAAAACTAACAAATGATATACTAACGGCCAAAACTAAGGGACACTATTCTGTACTCCTACTCCTAGACCTCTCTGCTGCCTTCGATACGGTTGACCACCCCCTCCTCCTCAAAAAACTCCATGCCTTTGGTCTCCGTGACTGTACTCTTCGCTGGTTCTCTACCTACTTATCCAACCGCACCTTTAGCGTTACTTACAACTCTACTTCCTCCTCTCCTCTTCCTTTCTCAGTTGGTGTCCCCCAAGGTTCTGTTCTTGGACCTCTCCTATTTTCAATCTACACCTCCTCCCTGGGTCAGCTGATAGCCTCTCACGGCTTCCAATACCACCTCTACGCCGACTACACTCAAATCTATTTCTCTGCCCCTCTACTCACTCCTTCATTCTCCTCACGTATCTCTAATTTACTATCCGATATATCAGTTTGGATGTAACACCACTTCCTCAAACTTAATCTATCCAAAACTGAACTGATCATTTTTCCTCCTCCACGTGCCCCCTCCCCTGATCTCTCTGTCAAAATTGATGGCACAACTATCAGCCCATCCCCACACGCCAAGGTCCTAGGAGTAATTCTGGACTCTGAACTCTCCTTTAAGCCTCACATCCAATCACAGTCCAAATCTTGCCGCCTCAACCTCCGCAACATCTCCAAAATACGCCCCTTTCTAACCAATGACACAACAAAGCTCCTAATTCACTCCCTGGTCATTTCTCGCCTCGATTACTGCAACTCCCTCCTCATTAGCTTACCTCTGAAAATTTTAACCCTCCTTCAGTCCATCATGAATGCTGCTGCCAGACTCATCCACCTTAGCAAACACTCTGTCTCTGCCACTCCTCTCTGTCAATCCCTCCACTGGCTTCCGCTCACCCAATGAATTAAATTCAAAATACTAAACACTACCTACAAAGCCATCCACAACACTGCCCCGAGCTACATCACTGACCTAGTCTCTAAATACCAACCTAATCGTTCTCTTCGTTCTTCTCAAGACCTCCTGCTCTCTAGCTCTTTCATCACCTCCTCCCATGCTCGTCTCCAGGACTTTTCCAGAGCCTCTCCAAGCCTATGGAACTCCTTACCCCAATCTGTCCGTCTATCTCCTTCTCTATTAGTTATTAGAGGATCCCTAAAAACCCTCCTCTTCAGAGAAGCCTATCCTACCCACACCTAACAACTGTATTTTCATTTTGTCCACCTGATCATCCCCCACAGCTACTACCCTTTGTTTCACATGACCCTCCCTTCTAGACTGTAAGCTCTAACGAGCAGGGCCCCCTGATCCCTCCGTATTGAATTGTATTGTGATTGTACTGTCTTCCCTAATGTTGTAAAGCGTTGCGCAAACTGTTGGCGCTATATAAATCCTGTACAATAATAATAATAATAATAATACTACTACATGGGGACATCAACGAGTAGACCAGGGCTAAATATATGCAGCCAAAAACAAGGAAATATATATCCTCGGAACCAGCCAATTATATATAGATGGACAGGATAGTGGCCAAACAATCTAGAAGATAATAATAAATGCAGCAAGTTGGTATGCGCAACCAATATTTACAAAGAAATCTAGCTGATGAGTAAGGCCTCATGCCCACTGGCGTTTTTACAGCTGCGTTTTTGAGCGTTTTTTACAGCTTAAAAACGCCTGTCCATGTTATTGTAAATATTTTTTTTTTTTTTTTTTTTTTTTTTTGAAAAAAAAAAAAAAAAAAAAAAAAAAAACGTCGGAGCTAAAAACGCGACCGCGCGTTAGTGCGCGTTTTTTGCGCGTTTTTGCGCGTTTTTTGACGCTCGCGTTTTTTCCTGCCTAGTTCTGACGCTGAGGAACGCACTGGCCCTGGGTTTTTTTTACAGCTTACAAACGCCTATGCTCTTTACAGCTCAAAAACGCCTAGGTGGGCATGAAGCTATAGACTAACATGGACAGGCGTTTTTAAGCTGTAAAAAACGCTCAAAAACGCGGCTGAAAAAACGCCCGTGGGCATGAGGCCTAAAGGATAAGTACTGTACTTACAGTGGCCGCAAATGGTCTAAAACAAAGTGTCCCCGGAGACAGCTGAGTACTGTGCACACTTGCTGGGACAAAAAGCGCTGTTTAAATGCAGAAAAAAGCCCCAGAAGATAAAATCGCGGTGTCGAGTGTGTGACGTCATAGACGGGCGCCATACATAGATCTATGGGCTATTTGCCAGAAGTTGAAATGCAGGCATAGGTAATGCGCGCTAGCTCAATAGAGCTCCCACCGCTGAGATGTGTATACAGAAGCCAGGACTGACAGCGCAAGCAATGGTAAACTAAGTAACCCTTAGCCTTAAAAAACAAACAGCACGTATAGTATAAAGACAACCTAGAAGGAGATTCTGATATTAACATTTGACGGACGTCACCCCCCAGTGGCGGAAAAACAAAAATTCTATAAAAAAGGAAAAATAACATATCATAGCATAGAATTGGGAAAAATTGTATCAAGATGGAACAAGAATGATCACATATAAAGAATTGGGATCCATGAGGAGAGTGAACAATGACCAAGAGTCCGTGAAGCACAGAACATAGATAAAAAATGACATGCATAAACAACATATAGGACTGTCAATGCAGGTATGCAAATATCAAAATTGTTTATCAAAGCTCCATACGGAGTCACTGTGTATATTTAGGTATATATTATTATACACTATTTGTTAAGTCTCATCTTAGTGTCATTTATCAAGTCATAATTATAATGAAAAATGCAACAAATATTTATTATATTTCCTAAAAATACAAATGTATTAAGGAAAATTAGTTGTTGATCCCTATCATGGGTATCTCGTTTTAAAAAAAGGAAGATTAAGACAGTGAAACAACACTGTCCAAACCAATAGCGAAGGGCAATGCATGACAAAAAATTAAGAGGAGGCCATGCCGAGAACAAAACCAAAAAAAGAACCTAACAGAATTAGTTGTTATACAGAGATATGCATGGGCGACTCCAATCATCTTATTCATAGGAAAGGTTTGAAACTAAGCATGTCGTTCAAGCCAGGGTAGACGGTGGCTCGTAGGTTGTAAACCCATTTGGTTTCACATTGTAATACCCGCTGGTCAAAATTCCTGCCTCGAGGATCTTCGTATACTCGATCAAGGGCGGCAAATTTGAACACAAGTGGCTCATATTTGTGTCTAAAGGCCACATGGTGGACCATGGAGGTATTGATTAGGCCACTTGTGGCGTAGTATACATGGTCCTTCATTCTCTTCCAGAAAGGTCTTATTGTTTTTCCGATATAGAAAGACCCACATCCACATAATATAATGTAGATGACTCCACGTGTTTGACAAGTGATGTGGTGTCTAACATTGTGGGTCTGCCCGTCGGGGTGAGAGAATGAAGGACCTTCCACCACTAAATCACAGAAGTCGCATTGGCCACATTTAAATAGGCCACATAATTCCTGGGGTTTCGTCTCCATTTTACAATAGTTGCTTTTTACCAAACGATCCCTAATGGATTGAGGTCGTCTAAAAGTAATTTCAGGGTTGGTACCTATATACTTGTTGAGTATAGGGTCTGCAGATAAAATGGACCAGTGTTTCTTCATAATTGTGCAAATCTCTGAGTGTTGATCAAAGTACGTGGTGATGAATCAAACTGTTTTGGACACAGATTTTTTTCAGGGCTCTAGCCAGGATGCTGTTACGAGGTCTGCCTGTAGCTTTTTTGAGGCAGTTCTTGCTATAGCCTCTGATGAGACGGCGTTCATATAGCAATTTAGCCTCTTTCCTAAAGATTGCCTCATCCGAACAATTTCGCCTAAGGCAGAGATATTGTCCGAATGGGATACTCTGGATGAGAGCTGTGGGATGGGCACTAGCAGCGTGCAAGATGGTATTGCCTGCTGTTGGTTTACGGTATAGCAAAGTATTAAGCATGCCATTCTCAGTTATGTAGATGGAAATGTCTAAATATGCAATCCTGGTTAAGCTAGATGTCATTGTGAACTTGAGGTTGTACTCGTTACAATTAAGCATATGCATAAATTCCTGTAGTGTTTCCTCTGATCCCGCCCATAAAAGTAGTACATCATCGATGTAACAAAACCGTCTTAGTATATGGGCAAAGAGGGGGCAGTCTTCCTCGTCGGAAAACAGGTCTCGTTCCCACCCCCCCAGGTACAGGTTTGCGTAAGAGGGCGTGCAGCACGTGCCCATAGTGACACCCTGCACCTGGAGGAAGTGGGACCAATCGAACGAGAATTTTTTTTTAGTCAGGATATGACTCAGTAAACGGAGTAAGAACTCATTAAAGTTGTGAGATTTAGGACCTCGCTCTCTCAATAATTTTTTCACCACTTCCAATCTATGTGTATGTGAGATGGACGAGTATAAAGCCTCCACATCAATGGATACAAGAAGGCAGCCCGGAGGTACACTAAGGCCATCCAGACTCCTTAAAAGATCCGGAGTATTCTGAACAAAGGAGGGTAGAGTGATCACATGTGGTTGTAAATACTCATCCACTAGTATGCTTGCGCTCTCAGTTTTAGAGCCTATCCCTGACACTATTGGGCGTGCGGGCGGGTGATGTAAGTTTTTGTGGGTTTTAGGTAAAGAATAAAAGGTCGGAGTTCTGGGAAAGGGAACCTGAATCCCATCAAATATTTCCTTGGTGATTAAGCCGTCGGCAAGGGCAGATTGTATGGTGTCATTATATTGTTGGTTAAATTTGGTAACAACATCCTCAGATATCGGTATATACCAATCACAATTCTTGAGGATGTCCCCACACATATTACGGTAATCTAAATCATTCATGACTACCACATTTCTGCCCTTGTCCGAGGGCTTAATCACCAGGCTGGAATTATCGCTCAAATTCTTCAAGGCCTGTCTCTGTTTATAACTCAGATTGGAATTGGCTGACATACACATAGGTGTAGCTTCAAAATCCCTAATCGTCTGGGTCAAAATGGCCCAGACGTTAGAGTTTGTATGTAAAGATGGAAATTTGGTGGATTTCTTTTTAACAGCTGCGCTCAGGACCTTCATATCATTCTGATATTGTATGGCCTGATTGCGTAAACCTATTTCGACCTCTGTTTCCAAATAAGCCTCCTGAATATCATTACCCTCATTTTCATCCAGTAGTAGCACAAGATTTTTTTAAGTGCTCTAAAGTCCGCGACTGTAAAATCTTTCCATATTTCTTGAATGGAAAGTTCCACCTGTTTTTTATGCCGTTCACTGCCAAACATAAATTTATATGTGAGCTTCCTAGCAAAATGATAAAGGTCCTTGATAAGTATAAATTTGTTAGATGGAGCATTAGGACAAAAACTTAAACCAAAGCCTAGAAGTTCTAACTATTTCACTGAGAGAGTATACTGAGAGGTAAATCACCTCTAGGTATAGAGGGTTGGTCTGTGGTAGAGAGTCCTCCGTATTCAATCCGTCAGATGAATAGGGAGGTATCTGTTGATTGATAGAAAAAGAAGCAGATCGAATAGTGTTATCATGGTTACAAGTACGTGGTATACGAGGAAATTATTGATCGATAAGTCATTTTTTAGGGAGATGGTCCTTTGAAGTAGTCCCAGTGGAGGGTGTACTAATTGGTCTTACAAAAGGTCTGAGCTGTTTCAATGATTTGATGCCTAATAGTGACGTCAAGGTCGGGTCTACTAGGAAAAGAAGAATTGGATAGATTGGAGGAAAGTTCAGAGGAAACACTCGGTGCCTGATTAGGAAACATTGAGATCCCCCGATTATTGGTTAAATTGGGGTCTCTCCTTGGTGTGTCAGTCACATGATTGTTAATTACCCGATTGGCATCCTCTACAATACGTTTCTTACTTACAGTGCCAGTCTCATACCCACCACCATGTTGCGGCCTTTTTCTAGAGCCTCGCCCCCTTTGACGTCCTCGGGCATTTGTTCTGGAATTCTGTGAAGTATAAGAGTTTGTAGAAGAATCAGAGTCATTGGCTTGCTCATTACGTTTCTTACTATTATTATATTGACCCATCATCCTACGCCCCCCCCTGTTGGCCATTAATAGTTGGCCAATTGTAGGCATACTTGCCCGCAAAGGCCAATTTATCACGGGAATATTTTTCTTCTTTTTTCAGGAGTAAATCCTTAGTGAATTTCTGAATATATTTCTTTAGTTGAAGATCAAAAGGTTTAATTTTTCGGATTATTTAGTACTGCTGTATTTTCGTTGTAGATTCTTTTAATTTCACAGTCCACCAGTTTGAGCTCTTTAATGTAATACTCCACCATTAGCTCCATCATAGTTTTGGAGCATGATAAGAGATTCTGTTCCCAACGGGCCCGGAACTCATCATCAATTGCCCAGATGTTGGGAAACACCTGAACCCTCAATCCTTTGGGGTTAAGGTCCTCCTCTAGATATTGTTCAAAATACCTGATGTGCCAGAACAGGCTAGATTTACGTTCAAAAGTATGCACTAGTTTATGATATACAATTTCTGATTCAACATGATTGTCAGTACCAGAAGAGCAAGATTGTTTTATGCCAAGCATGAAACCCTCCCAGTTATTGCCTGCAAAGTCCGCCATTGGTATACTCCTATCTTACAAGAATATTTTGAACCATAAAAATAATAACAGTATAAAAATGAACACAAAAAGAAAAAGGAAAAAAGAACTAGAAAAAGGGGAGGAGTGCTATAAAAAGCAACTCAACATCCCAGAGTGCAAAACAAGGAGACTTGGTGTTTACCACCCAATAGGTATGTATATCAATAGGGGAAGGGAAAGCACTTACAATGCCACATCCGTAATAATATTCAGAAAAACATGAGAGTATAACTCGAAGGAGACACCCAAGGATCGGACTTTGAAGACAACAACACAGTGGATAAACAAAAATAAAATGTATTTATAAAAAGACAAAAAGACAGTAACTACAGTAGTTGAAAGAATTAAAACTGTATACAAGATAGAATGTACAGATGTGGTCCCTTGTGCGTCTACGCGCTTCGCCGCAAGGCTTCTTCAGGACGAACAGAGATAGCAAGAGAAAGCAGAACTTACTATCTGCAGTACAACATATTCCATAAGTATCATGCATATATAAGCATAAAAACATTGTATTTCGTCAAACAAACATAAAAGAAAAATGTTCAAAAAATGCTCAACAGACAAGTGATCATAGTTAACAAATCCTCATAGATACCTTGGGAATGACGGGGTATAATATATATTATCCCTAGATGAAAAAGGGTGCAATCATGCACAGATCCATTAAATGGACAGAGTGGAAACAATTCACATCTATAAAACAGAAAACCCCAAAAAAATTAAATATACATACATATACATTATATATATATATATATATATATTACACCTTGGGGAGCCCAATTTTAGAAATAGAGGTCAAAATGTAACATCAAAGATATGGCAAGTACCTCAAAAATGCGAGAATGGAATTCAGGGTGCTTCCTAAATCAGGAGGTGGCTAAAAGAAGGAGTCTCATAACCCAGCACACCAACAAGAGTAGCACCTTATAACTAAGATATAAAACAAACAAAAAAAAAAATTTGAAACTACCATATAGATGTTACTATGTACCTTACAAAGAGAAAAAAGGTACTTACTATGTATACAGAAATATACTGCATGGGGACATCAACGAGTAGACCAGGGCTAACAAATATATGCAGCCAAAAACAAGGAAATATATATCCTCGGAACCAGCCAAATATATATAGATGGACAGGATAGTGGCCAAACAATCTAGAAGATAATAATAAATGCAGCAAGTTGGTATGCGCAACCAAAGTTTACAAAGAAATCTAGCTGATGAGTAAAGGATAAGTACTTACAGTGGCCGCAAATGGTCTAAAACAAAGTGTCCCCGGAGACAGCTGAGTACTGTGCACACTTGCTGGGACAAAGAGCGCTGTTTAAATGCTGAAAAAAGCCAGCGAAAATAAAATTGCGGTGTCGAGTGTGTGACATCATAGACGGGCGCCATACATAGATCTATGGGCTATTTGCCAGAAGTTGAAATGGAGGCATAGGTAATGCGCGCGTGCACGCTAGCTCAATAGAGCTCCCACCGCTGAGATGTGTATACTGAAGCCAGGACTAACAGCGCAAGCAATGGTAAACGAAGTAACCCTTAGCCTTAAAAAACAACAGCAAGTATAGTATAAAGACAACCTAGAAGGAGATTCTGATATTAACATTTGACGGACGTCGCCCCCCAGTGGTGGAAAAACAAAAATTCTATGAAAAAGGAAAAATAACATATAATAGCATAGAATTGGGAAAAATTGTATCAAGATGGAACAAGAATGATCACATATAAAGAATTGGGATCCATGAGGAGAGTGAACATTGACCAAGAGTCTGTGAAGCACAGAACATAGATACAAAATTACATTCATAAACAACATATAGGACTGTCAACGCAGGTATGCAAATATCAAAATTGTTTATCAAAGCTCCATAGGGAGTCACTGTGTATATTTAGGTATATATTATTATACACTATTTGTTAAGTCTCATTTTAGTGTCATTTATCAAGTCATAATTATAATGAAAACGGCAACAAATATTTATTATATTTCCTAAAAATACAAATGTATTAAAGGAAAATTAGTTGTTGATCCCTATCATGGGTATCTCGTTTTAACCACCTCGCGCCCGCCGTACGAGAATATACGGCCGCAAGGTGGTTGTCAAATGCCGGGAGGCCGTTATTATACGGCCTCCGCTATTTGGCCACTGGGGGCGCGCGAGCGCCGCCGGCAGCACGCGCCCGGCGCATCACTGAGATGCCGATGCGCGTGCCTGGCGGCCGCGATGTCCGCCAGGCACCCGCGATCGGCGGTTACAGAGACAAGGACATGGATCTGTGTGTGTAAACACACAGATCCATGTCCTGTCAGGGAGAGGGGACCGATGCTGTGTCCCTTGTACATAGGGACACAGATCGGTCACCTCCCCCAGTCAGTCCCCTCCCCCCACAGTAACAATCACACATAGGGAACACATTTAACCCCTTCCTCGCCCCCTAGTGTTAACCCCTTCCCTGCCAGTCACATTTATACAGTAATCAGTGCATATTTATAGCACTGTTCGCTGTATAAATGTGAATGGTCCCAAATTAGTGTCAAAAGTGTCCGATGTGTCCGCCATAATGTCGCAGTCACAAAAAAAATCACTGATCGCCGCCATTACTAAAAAAAAAAATATATAAAAATGCCATAAAACTATCCCCCTATTTTGTAAATGCTATAACTTTTGCGCAAACCAAATCAATAAACGCTGATTGCGATTTTTTTTTTACCAAAAATATGTAGAAGAATACGTATCGGCCTAAACTGAGGAAAAAAATATATAAAAAAAAAAAATTGGGATATTTATTATAGCAAAAATCAAAAAATATTGCTTTTTTTTCAAAATTGTCGCTCTATTTTTGTTCATAGCGCAAAAAATAAAAACCGTCGAGGTGATCAAATACCACCAAAAGAAAGCTCTATTTGTGTGAAAAAAAGGACGTCAATTTTGTTTGGGAGCCACGTCGCACGACCGCGCAATTGTCATTCAAAGCGTGACAGTGCTGAAAGCTGAAATTTCGCCTGGGCAGGAAGGGGGTATATGTGCCCAGTAAGGAAGGGGTTAAAAAAGGGAAGATTAAGACAGTGAAACAACACTGTCCAAACCAAATAGCCCATAGATCTATGTATGGCGCCCGTCTATGACGTCACACACTCGACAACGCGATTTTATTTTTGCAGGCTTTTTTTCGGCATTTAAACAGCGCTCTTTGTCCCAGCAAGTGTGCACAGTACTCAGCTGTCTCCGGGGACACTTTGTTTTAGACCATTTGCGGCCACTGTAAGTACTTATCCTTTACTCATCAGCTAGATTTCTTTGTAAACTTTGGTTGCGCATACCAACTTGCTGCATTTATTATTATCTTCTAGATTGTTTGGCCACTATCCTGTCCATCTATATATATTTGGCTGGTTCCGAGGATATATATTTCCTTGTTTTTGGCTGCATATATTTGTTAGCCCTGGTCTACTCGTTGATGTCCCCATGCAGTATATTTCTGTATACATAGTAAGTACCTTTTTTCTCTTTGTAAGGTACATAGTAACATCTATATGGTAGTTGCTAATATATTCTTTTTTGTTTTATATCTTAGTTATAAGGTGCTACTCTTGTTGGTGTGCTGGGTTATGAGACTCCTTTTAGCCACCTCCTAATTTAGGAAGCACCCTGAATTCCATTCTGGCATTTTTGAGGTACTTGTCATATCTTTGATGTTACATTTTGACCTCTATTTCTAAAATTGGGCTCCCCAAGGTGTAAGAGATATATATATATATATATATATATATATATATATATATATATATATATATATATATATATATATTTTTAATTTTTGACGTTTTCTGGTTTTTGTTTCTGTTGATGTGAATGGTTTCCACTCTGTCCATTTTAATGGATCTGTGCATGATTGCACCCTTTTTGATCAAGGGATAATATATTCTATACCCCGTCATTCCCAATGTATCTATGAGGATTTGTTAACTATGTCCACTTGTCTCTTGAGCATTTTTTGAACATTTGTATTTTATGTTTGTTTAACAAAATACAATGTTTTTATGCTTATATATGCATGATACTCATGGAATATGTTGTATTGCAGATAGTAAGTCCTGCTTTCTCTTGCTATCTCTGTTCGTCCTGAAGAAGCCTCGCGGCAAAACGCGTAGACGCACAAGGGACCACATCTGTACATTCCATCTTGTATACAGTTTTAATTCTTTCAACTACTGTAGTTACTGTATTTTTGTCTTTTATAAATAAATTTTATTTTTGTTTATCCACTGTGTTATTGCCTTCAAAGTCCGATCCTTGGGTGTCTCCTTCAAGTTATCCTCTCATGTGTTTCTGAATATTATTACGGATGTGGCATTGGGAGTACCTTCCCTTCCCCTATTGATATACATACCTATTGGGTGGTAAACACCAAGTCTCCTTGTTTTGCACTCTGGGATGTTGAGTTGCTTTTTATAGCACTCCTCCCCTTGTCTAGTTCTTTTTTCCTTTTTCTTTTTGTGTTCATTTATATACTGTTATTATTTTTATGGTTCAAAATATTCTTGTAAGATAGGAGTATACCAATGGCGGACTTTGCAGGCAATGACTGGAAGGGTTTCATGCTTGGCATAAAACAATCTTGCTCTTCTGGTACTGACAATCATGTTGAATCAGAAATTGTATATCATAAACTAGTGCATACTTTTGAATGTAAATCTAGCCTGTTCTGGCACATCAGTTATTTTGAACAATATCTAGGGGAGGACCTTAACCCCAAAGGATTGAGGGTTCAGGTGTTTCCCAACATCTGGGCAATTGTTGATGCGTTCCGGGCCCGTTGGGAACAGAATCTCTTATCATAATTCCAGAACAAATGCCCGAGGACATCAAAGGGGGCGAGGCTCTAGAAAAAGACCACAACATGGTGGTGGGTATGAGACTGGCACTGAAAGTAGGAAACGTATAGTAGAGGATACCAATCGGGTAATTAACAATCATGTGACTGACACACCAAGGAGAGACCCCAATTTAATCAATAATCGGGGGATCTCAATGTTTCCCTAATCAGGCATCGGGTGTTTCCTCTGAACTTTCCTCCAATCTATCCAATTCTTCTCTTCCTAGTAGACCCGACCTTGACGTCACTATTAGGCATCAAATCACTGAAACAGCTCAGACCTTTGTAAGACAAAGTAGTACACCCTCCACTGGGACTACTTCAAAGGACCATCTCCCTAAAAAATGACTTGTCGATCAATATTTTCCTCGTATACCACGTACTTGTAACCATGATAACACTATTCGATCTGCTTCTTTTTCTATCAATCAACAGATACCTCCCTATTCATCTGACGGATTGAATACGGAGGACTCTGTACCACAGACCAACCCTCTACACCTAGAGGTGATTAACCTTTCGGTATACTCTCTCAGTGAAATTAGAGTTAGAACTTCTAGGCTTTGGTTTAAGTTTTTGTCCTAATGCAGCCAATCCCAATCTGAGTTATAAACAGAGACAGGCCTTGAAGAATTTGAGCGATAATTCCAGCCTGGTGATTAAGCCCCCGGACAAGGGCGGAAATGTGGTAGTCATGAATGATTTAGATTACCGTAATATGTGTTGGGACATCCTCAAGAATCGTGATTGGTATAGACCAGTGATGGCGAACCTTGGCACCCCAGATGTTTTGGAACTACATTTCCCATGATGCTCAGCTATACTGCAGAGTGCATGAGCATCATGGGAAATGTAGTTCCAAAACATCTGGGGTGCCAAGGTTCGCCATCACTGGTATAGACCGATATCTGAGGATGTTGTTACCAAATTTAACCAACAATATAATGACACCATACAATCCGCCCTTGCCGACGGCTTAATCACCAAGGAAATATTTGATGGGATTCAGGTTCCCTTTCCCAGAACTCCGACCTTTTATTATTTACCTAAAATCCACAAAAACTTACATCACCCGCCCGGACGCCCAATAGTGTCAGGGATAGGCTCTAAAACTGAGAGAGCAAGCATACTAGTGGATAAGAATTTACACCCACATGTGATCACTCTACCCTCCTTTGTTCAGGATACTCCGGATCTTTTAAGGAGTCTGGATGGCCTTAGTGTACCTCCGGGCTGCATTCTTGTATCCATTGATGTGGAGGCTTTATACTCGTCCATCCCACATACACATGGATTGGAAGTGGTGAAAAAATTATTGAAAGAGAGCGAGGGCCTAAATCTCACAACTTTAATGAGTTCATTCTGTTTACTGAGTCATAGCCTGACTAAAAATGTTTTCTCGTTCGATGGGTCCCACTTCCTCCAGGTGCAGGGTGTCGCTATGGGCACATGCTGCACGCCCTCTTACGCGAACCTGTACCTAGGGGGGTGGGAACGAGACCTGTTTTCCAACGAGGAAGACTGCCCCCTCCTTGCCCATATACTAAGATGGTTTTGTTACATCGATGATGTACTACTTTTATGGGCAGGATCAGAGGAAACACTACAGGAATTTATGCATATGCTTAATTGTAACGAGTACAACCTCAAGTTCACGATGACATCTAGCTTAACCAGGATTGCATATTTAGACATTTCCATCGACATAACTGAGAATGGCGTGCTTAATTCGGACAATAGCTCCGCCTTAGGCAAAATTGTTCGGATGAGGCAATCTTTAGGAAAGAGGCTAAATTGCTATATCAGGGGCTATTGCAAGAACTGCCTCAAAAAAGCTTTCAAAAAAGCTACAGGCAGACCTTGTAACAGCATCCTGGCTAGAGCCCCGAAAAAACCTGTGTCCAAAACAGTTAGATTCATCACCACGTACTCTGATCAACACTCAGAGATTCGCACAATTATGAACAAACACTGGTCCATTTTATCTGCAGACCCTATACTCAACTAGTATAAAAGGTACCAACCCTGAAATTACTTTTAGACAACCTCAATCCATTAGGTATATCCTATTGATATACATTTACAGAGGAAGTCTACTGCTAAAATTACTGCCCTCGATCTGACCTTCGCGGTGATACCTCACATGCATGGTGCAATTGCTGTTTACATATGACGCCAGACCAACGGTTGCGTTCGCCTTTGCGCAAGAGCAGGGGGGGACAGGGGTGCTTTTTTTATTTTCTTTAATTATTTATTAGTTTTTTTTTTTAAACTGTTCCTTTCATTTTTTTTTGCTTTGTTGTTATCTCAGGGAATGTAAATATCCCCTATGATAGCAATAGGTAGGGACAGGTACTCTTTTTTGAAAAAATTGTGGTCTATTAGACCCTAGATCTCTCCTCTGTCCACAAAGCATCTGACCACACCAAGATCAGTGCGATAAAATGCTTTCCCAATTTCCCAATGGCGCTGTTTATATACGGCGAAACCTAAGTCATGAAATGCTCGTAGCTTCCGGTTTCATAGGCCATAGAGATGACTGGAGCTGTTCTAGTCTCTGATCAGCTCTATGGTCAGCTGGCGGAACCACCGGCTGCATTCTCAGGTTCCCTGTTGGGACAGGAGAGCCAGAGAAAACCATGGAAGACAGTGGGAGGGGGGGGGGGGGTGACATTACCTCCCACTGCTTGAAAAAGCAGTCTAGAGGCTAATTAGCCACTAGGATTGCTTTTACATGAAAGCCGACCACTGGCTGAAAAGTACGATACTAAGATGATAACTAAACCCAGGCATTATTCTGGTATAACTATTCAAAGTCCAGCAACATACCAGTATGTTGCTGGTCCTTGTTGGGCATATATTGTAATCTTTTTTTTCATGCATCCTGTTGGCTGAATGAAATAAAGAGATATGGTTCGGTGGGTATGCCCACCATTAGAATACCTCCCTTCATCCACCCACTTCTAATGATGAGCATACATGCACCATTTATATATGCCGAAGCATGGGGGCATCCTCCCGCAAAATGTTATGCCCCGTACACACGGTCAGACTTTTCAACGGGCAAACCTCCGTCTGAATTTCAACCCTGTGTACGTGGCATTAGGAGCAAATCGCTCCTCTGCCCCCATGCTTCGGCATATATGATATTTTTTTTTATCTGTGGTGGTGAAATCACCTCCTATAGCGTTGGAGTCACGGCTTTATGTATCGTGGGAGCAAACGATGTTGCTGTCAAGATAAATAAATCCGCGCTGCAAATGAATGGCTTACCTGCTAAGCAAATGATGGTTAACATTAAAACAAAGTAACATTACAGTATAACAGTAAGACCTTTATACCATACCTGCAAAGCAAATACAAAAAAAAAACATAGTATAAATGAATTTTTTTTTTAACGCAACCTGTGCCTAAAATATATATATGCCGAAGCATGGGGGGATCCTCCCGCAAAAGTTAGGAGCAAATCGCTCCTCCGCCCCTGTTGCCCCCATGCTTTGGCATATATGCTCTTTTTTTTTTAACTGTGGTGGTGAAATCACCTCCGACAGCACTGGAGTCACGGCTTTATGTATCGTGGGAGCAAACGCTGTTGCTGTCAAGATAAATAAATCCGTGCTGCAGCTGAATGGCGTACCTGCTAAGCAAATGATGGTTAACAATAAAACAAACATTACAGTATAACATACCATACCTGCAAAGCAAATACAATAAAACATAGTAAAAATAGAGAGAATGATAGATACAGTATAGAACAATAGTGAGCGAACAGTAGAGAGCAAACATACGAGAGAACAATAGAAACAGGGGAGAAAAATACAACCACAACTATTTTTGGATTTTTTATTTTATATATTTTTTGTGTTTTTCTGTGTGTGTTTTATTTTTTTCACTTTTATAAAAACTGTAAAAGAAACTGAACTGAACTGAACGTTGCAGATTAGGGTCTCTCAAAATGTGATGGCCATCACATCTTTCGAGACCCAGAGACCCTGTGTTAGTGTGCCTAGGACTGTGTGGTGCTGTACCCGACGCTAAAACTCAACTAGTGTGTGGTAGCGTTTGAAACATTCACCAATGCAGAGACCAGGTTGGTCAAGACAGGAGGGACAATAAAAGCGGGTGTCACGCCTAAATCCACGTTTGCTGCAGACACGACACCTTTTTTGGGGGTTTCTTTTGGTAGGGGTACCAGGGAGGACAAAAGGAAAATGTTTCTTATGCAGCTGGCTCACTGCATTTGGATTGGGAAGTTGGGCAAGAGCACGTCTGGAAACAGAAGGGCTCTGAGGATCTCTTCCTGGAATTTAAGGAAGGATCCCGTCCGTCCTGAAGCTCTGTATAGCACATGAGCATTCAGCAAAGCCAATTGAAATAAGTATACAGACACTTTTTTGTACCAGCGTCTGGCCTTACGGTCAACTAGGTACAGCGCCAATAACTGGTCGTTGAGGTCCACCCCTCCAATGTTAAGGTTGTATTCGTGGACACAGAGCGGTTTCTCCCCAAAACCAGTCGCCGTAAGAATTTGGACTGTTGTGTATGCGTGAAGCGAGGATAGAACGAAAACATTCTGTGAATCCCTCCACTTCACTGCTAACAAATTATTACACCTCAAGCAGGCTCTCTCCCCCGTCTAAGTCAGGATTCTACAAGCCGTTGGGGGAAGCCCCGGCGATTAGATCGCACGGTGCCACATGCGCCAATTCCACAATCAAAAAGGTGACTAAAAAGTGTCACGCTCGTGTAATAATTGTCCACGTACAAGTGGTACCCCTTTCCAAATAAGGGTGACACCAAGTTCCTCACTATCTTGCCAGCGCTCCCTATGTAATCTGGGCAGTTCTCCGGCTCTACGTAACCATCTCTTCCCTCGTAAATCATAAAACTAGATGTATAGCCTGTGGCCCTGTCACAGAGCTTATACATCTTGACCCCATATCTGGCACGCTTGCTGGGAAGGTACTGTTTGATAGACAAGCGGCCAGAAAATTTAATGAGGGACTCATCAACGCAGACAACTTGATGGGAAATATACATGGCTGCAAAACGTTTGTTGAAGTGGTTTACGAGGGGCCGAATTTTGTAGAGCCGATCAAATTCAGGGTCTCCACGAGGACCACAAAGTTAATTGTTGTTGAAGTGCATGAACCACAAGATCTGCTTGTATCGTGCCCTGGCCATGGAGGCAGAGAACACGGGCAAATGGTAAACTGGGTCAATGGACCAATATGACCGCAGCTCACTCAATTTAACTATGCCCATGTCGAGGGATAGGCCCAGAAAGGTCTTAAATTTGGAAACCGTAATTAGTTTCCATTCTTTGGCAAGGGAGGACTGGGGATTAGCAGCGATGTATTGACAGCATACAGATTACTTTGGTCCACAATAGATCTATAGAGATCTTCTGTGAAAAACAGCAAATAAAAATCAAGTGCTGTAAAATCAACTGTTTCCACCTGAATACTCCCAATTAGTATTTGCGATTTCTGCAGGAAGGACACTATGGGCACGACGGGCCTGTCTTTGTCTTCTTCTTGGTGTCAGCGGGACACTACTTGTGCTTGCCACCTCGCCAGCTTGAACTGCACTTATGGGACTCGCCACGTCACCAAGTGTTACTGCAGTGCTGGATGTACGACCAGGGTGTACTAGGCCGCTGGTTCTTGCCAGTTCACCAGAAGGATGAGCGGCACTAGTACTTCTCTGCTCCATACGAGAGCCCTGCGGTTCTTGCACCTCAACAACAGCAGAAGAATGAGGTCGGGTACGCCTGACCTTGGCAGGGGACCTCACCTTCGTCGTCAGTGCTATCTGTCATGGAGCCGCTGTCGTCTACAGGATCGTATTCTAAGCCTGAATCTGACAGATGAGTGACCCTCTCTTCATTATCTGTCATGCTCAGAAATGTGTAGGCCTCTTCACTAGTGTACCTTTGATTTGCCATTTTGGGCTCTAAATGTACTGGTACAACTAGTAAGATTCACAGGTAAAAAAGCACCTGACTGTCAGCAACTGTTTTAAACGCTACCAAAAAAACTGTTAGCGATCGCAGGGATCAGGCCTGACTGCGAACGCTGCAGTTATGTGTTTTGTAAGTGACAGTGATCGATCGATACTGCACTTAGGTGGGCTGGGAGGAGGGGCAAAACGCAGGTGCTAGCAGGTATCTGGGCTGATCCCGCTAACACTGTATTTTTGGGAACCCTAAACTTCTGGGGACGCTAGTAAAGATCTGATCAGATCAGATATTGATCCGTTCAGACACTATACCACTAAGGGAGGTGTATGCTGCGTGCGTGAGTGTTAGCGCTACTGGCAATAATCTGACGCTGCCTGGGGCGACGCAGACCCTATCCGACCCTAAAACCTGACTGATATCACCCGCCGGGCGATTAGGGGGTTAAACCTTTATTGGGTAATAAATGACGGGTGCCCTGATGCTATAAAAAGCAAACTAACTAACCAGCGTCACCCGTAACACGTATACGGTGATCACTGGTGAAAGGGTTAACTAGGGGGCAATCAGGGGGTTAAAACCTTTATTAGGTTATATATGGGGGTACCTGACGCTATAAAAACCTGACAGTGAACCTAAATAACTAACTGGCTACCTAGCGCCACCCGCGACACTAATACGGCGATCAGAAAAAAGATCGCTTAGTGACACTGGCGACAGGGGGTGAAAGGGTTACCTGGGGGGCGATCAAGGGGTTAAACCTTTATTAGGGGGGTACCCTACGCCTAAAAGGGGCCTACCACTTTTTGCAGTCACAAATGACACCAAATGCTGTGATCAGTAAAAAAAAAGCAAACGGTGACACTGTGACTGGGGGTGCAGGGGGTGATTTGGGGGTGTTTTGTGTGCCTATGTGTCCTGGTGTCAGTGTACTGTTGTGCACTTATTGTGAGATGTCTTCCTCTCCTCGGCGCAAAGACCACCATGAGGAGAGTGACATCACTTCCTCTGTTTCTGTTTACAGTTACAGAAGCAGAGGAAGAAGCTGACTCGTCAGGAGCAATCCTGAGGGGGTGGCCATGAATCGCTGGCCATTCTGTCGACGTATATCGTCGTGCGGCGGTCGGCAAGTGGTTAAAGACTGTTGCCATAGGAGACAGCATTCCTGCATGTGCAGATGTGGCGCCTTGCTGGAGCCTTTTCCTGCACGGCTGTCCTATTGAAATCTCGGAGTCTGCCAATTGAATCTACGGCTACTTAAGGGTGTCCTGGCCCCAACCCTCTTTCCCCAAATATACAAAAAAGACTGTTAAAAGAAAAAAAAAACTCTTTTACATTCAAGAAGTGTCTGGCGCCTAATGACTTTCACCATCTTTGCACCCACTATGCCTCACAACCAGGGCCGTCTTTAGCGCAGGGCAAATAGGGCAGCTGCCCAGGGCCCAATCACTGTTGGGGGGCCCCAAAAGCAGCTGCCAATTGAGCCCATGCTGCTGCCCGCCGGAGTTCCGCCACTTGTTAGCTGCTTACTAGTCACTACTGTCAATTGTAGATACAGAGAAGCGCTGCTTCTGTATTTACAAGTGACAGCGCTCCTCTGTCGGCGGCCGCTCCGATCCCTCTCCGCTCTACACAACTCTATATGAGAACAGAGGAGTGAGAGCGAGGAGGGAGGGGGTGGGGAATGTACACAGGCAGAAGCTCCTCGTGAAGCAGCCAGCAGCCTGCACGGACGGACGTCCTATAAGTTTAGTTGATCTTCTGTAGCTGCACTCTGACTGTGATGTTTTCTAGATGCTAGGAGAGGATTTGGGGAGGGAAAACATCTCTACACTGGAGATGGGGGGACAGGGAGTGAGCTCTAAACTGAAATCTGGGGGGGGAGAGCTTTGTACTTAGGGGGATGGAGAACTTGGATGTATACAGTCCTCAACCCCGCATTCCATACGTAGTGCACCCCTCAACCCTGCATCCCATACGTAGTGCACACCTCAACCGTGCATCCCATACGTAGTGCACACCTCAACCCCACATTCCATACGTAGTGCACTCCTCAACCCCACATTCCATACGTAGTGCACTCCTCAACTCCGCATTCCATACAAAGTTTATCCCTCAACCCTGCATTCCATACGCAGCCCACCCCTCAACCCCTCATTCCATACATAGTGCACCCCTCAACCCCGCATTCCATACGTAGTGCACCCCTCAACCCCGCATTCCATACGTAGTGCACCCCTCAACCCCGCATTCCATACGTAGTGCACCCCTCAACCCCGCATTCCATACGTAGCGTAGGGCTGGGAAAAAAAATCGATTTTATTCTTGAATCGAGTTTTGAGTTCAAATCGATTTAGATTTGAAGAAAATCGATTTTTTTAGATTTTTTTTTTTTCCTTCAAAGTTTCCGTAGCAGGGCTGCAGGGGGCGTACCCGGAATGGCACTTGGCGGCGTTACCCCAATTACATTTACTCGCCGCAGCCGCCATGAGTAGATGTAATGTAACACTAACTAACCGCAAGCCGCCGTCTGCCTACCTGATCAGCGTGTCATGCAGACAGACGGCGGCCATTGCAGTGTTCAAAAGCCGCGCCTCCCGAGTCCTCGTCGTCTGTGATAGGCGGAACACTCAATTTCACAGCAGGCAGTGTAAAGCCTATCACGGACATCCTCTCATCCTCGTCTGTGTTATGAGGATGAGCGGATGTCCATGATAGGCGGAACACTGAATGCTGGGAAATTGAGTGTTCCGCCTATCACAGACGAGGAGGAGCGGCTTTTGAAAACTGGAATGGCCGCCGGTGTAGCAGTAAAATCCGTATCCCATGAAAATCTGCATCAGGTACGGGCACAGTGATTGAAGCATGGGCACAGTGAGGCATTGGGCACAGTGAGGCATTGGGCACAGTTCAATTCAACTAAGAGTAACCTCAAGATTTTTTGTTTTATTAGCTAAATCCAAATACAGTATTAATAATTTGGATGTTTTACAATCTTTGTTGCACACTGACTTTGCAGTTAGAGAAAGGGTTTGCCTTTGCAATTTTGTTTGTTGATGCACTTCAATTAATATAATAAAAAAAAAAAAAAAAAAAAAAAAAAAATCGCAGATTTTTTTTGGGGGGAAAATCGCCCAGCCCTAACGTAGCGCACCCCTCAACCCTGCATTCCATACGTAGCGCACCCCTCAACCCCACATTCCATACAAAGTTTACCCCTCAACTCCGCATTCCATAAGTAGTGCACCCCTCAACCCCGCATTCCATACATAGCGCATCCCGCATTCCATACGTAGCGCACCCCTCAACCCCGCATTCCATACGTAGCGCACACCGCATTCCATACAATCCCTGCAGTGTGAATCCACCACAGTGTATTCCCCCCCTCAACCATTCCATGTAAATCACTCTAGTGGGATTCCCCCCCTCCGATCCCCCTGATGTAGTCTCCCAGTGTAAATCCCCCCTCAGTGTAATGCCCCCAATTAAATCCCTCCAGTGTAAATCCCCCCTGTGTAACCTCCTTTTGTGAATCCCCCCCCCTCCAAGTAAATCCTCCCAGTGGGATCCCCCCAGATCCCCCTGGTGTAATATCCCAGTGTAAATCCCCTAATCGTCACAGTGTGACCCCCAAGTGTAAAGCCCCCAATGAAATCCCTCCAGTGTAAATCCTCTCTGTGTAACCCCCCTTTTGTGAATCCCCCAGGTGTAATCCCTCCAGTGTGAATCCCCCAAAGTGTATTCCCACCTCTAAGTAAATACTCCCAGTGGGATCCCCCCCCCAGATCCCCCTGGTGTAATCTACCAGTGTAATGTCCCCCATGAAATCCCTCCAGTGTAAATCACAGATGCTACAGTGAATTATACGTTGTTTGGTCTGACATACAGCTTGCTGTACACCGAATATAACAACATGCTGGCATCAACATGATAGTAGAATATCTCCATGGTTGGTGATCTGGTATAATGGATGCTTTATGATGTCAGCAATGTGAATAAGACCAGACCTTTTACCGATGCAGACTGTAATTTGGTGACCTTCTTCAATTTCTATTGTCAGCCGTTCTCTCATCAGCCTCTTGGTCTCCTTTCCTGTGGTGCCAGTAATGACACCTTTGTTTTGCAGGTTTTGCTGCATATTTTACCTGACTAGTGGGTGACTTTGGGCTGACCAGTTTACAAAGCCAACTCTTCTTCCTATTTTGCTTCTCCTCCTCATTCCTCTCCACCTTCAGCCCCGATATCTTAATGTCATGTTGCTTCTCCGTCTCCTTCTGAATCTTTGTGTACCCTTTTTCCTTTATAGTCATACCAAAAGGTTTCTCTATTAAATAGTATTGTAAGTGAATAATCTCGTTTATCAATGGAGTGAGATTCTGGTTGAGGTCCTCGCATTTTGCAGGCTTCCTGTGATGCTCTTAAATTTTTCTTCAGATATATCCTTGATATTTGTACATTTTTGCTTGACCTCATACTGAATGGCATTTTTCAAAAGCTTCAAAAGATGAGATTCTTCTCGTGGCGGTAAGGCCTCTTTGTACAGTCTGGACAGAACCCCTTCTGTAAGAGTGGAATAGTCAAGTTCCGACATCTGACAGATACTTTGGTTGGGTCTGTTAGTGATAGAAGATGTGCTGATAGGGCTCCATTATCTGCGTCTTCTTCTGCAGCTCAAGCATGTGTCTCCTGTCTACGAACATGTCCTCTTCAATGATAAATCTGTTGTCCATGTTCAGTTTAGGGTATCGGTCCACAAGCTTTTCTAGTATCTGTTTGGAACTCACAAAAGTTTATATTTTCTGGTCCAAGGTATTCAACTCCTCTTTTGATTTTGGATGGCTTTCATTTTAGCAGAAACTTTATCCTTTAGGTAATTTAGCAGCAACCCTTGGAGAAAATTGATATCCAAGGGGCCCAAGGAATGAGAATCCATTTGGCTGGCACAAACAGATGGAATTTTTGTGCCAAGCAAACCCTTGGAAAGCTGTCTGGCGTGTCCGCTCCCAACGATGGAGCGCATTTTTACTATAGCATCGTCATTGCCTTTGAAAATTTGCTTTTTTATTTTTTCGATGCCTACTGTAGTATCGTTTTTAACCTCCTCATCCTCTTCCATCACGGAGGATAGACACTGAATAGTGCGGCCAAGATAATAGGAGGTGAGTGATTTACGTTGATTTACCATTGCTACAAAACCTGTAAAATAAAAGAAAAATGGTTATAATGGTGTTCTTTTGTTGAAAATTTAAAAAGAGATTAAGGTGAATGAGGAAAAAAAAAAAATACTGCTTGTTCAGAATATATAAATATATGTATATAGTTACTTGTTTCAGCGGTGGTCAATAGATGATAAATTTTATAATTAGAGCACTTAAATGCAGATAAAAATACGATTATTAAAGATGGCGGCTTCAGCAATGTAAAGCAGCACTGTTCACTACAAGATCCTGAGCAAACTGACTGTCTGCCGGCAGTTACTGGCTAACCTAGCTTTGGCCCCGACTATGACATCACTCAGAGGTCACATGACTCAAGTGAGCAAACCTGATTGTTCAAAACAACAACTAAAAATAGCAGCCAAACAGCTCTGTTCTAATGATCCCAATACCATGTTATACAAAGGGCTATACACAGTAACTGTCAGTAATAATAATGGGAAACAATTCACAAAGCTCTAACACCTGGATAATTGTCTTTATTGGGATCACATGAGTTTAATATTCAAATTCAACTGCATGGAAAAATAAAATGTATATTTTTATATTTAAAATAAACATCCATGTCCTTGTGTGCTAGCTTTGTGAATTAAGCTTATAGGGTGTCATTTGAATATGAGAAATTGCTGAAATCAATAAATATGTCAAATGTTCATTTACACCAGTCTGTTCTTGGGGGGGGGGGGGGGTTTCTTCAAATCTAAATCTCAACAAATAACTATCACTTTTTTTAAAAAATATATTGCTTATAAAAAGGCATGGTGGGGGGGGGGGGGGGTGTTGCTAAATCTAAATTGAAAATAACTGTCAATTTTTATATATATATATATATATTGCTGCTAAGGCATGGTATGGGGGGATGGACAACACACCGAACATAGACAAATCTTGGCTTTCCTATCCTGCCTCCTCATAGAATATGTAAATATTGTCACATCCATCAGGCTACACATTTTTTTATTTCATTTATAAAGGATGAGGGAGTTCAAAATATAAGAGAATATAGATTGTGTCACAGATCATGTTGTGTGTTTCATTGGGTGTGAGTTATGTAAGATACAAGTAGGTTGGCTGCACCACTCTTCCTTCTTTTCTCACACATCTCACAACATTATTTTGCGCTCTCCGGGTTTTAGTAAATCAAACCCACTGACTTACTTCAGCCGCATAATGAAATTATATAAAAACAGGGATTGAAAATTCCTTTCTGGCGAGCACAGTGGTGGCTTGCAATGTGATCCCCAGGCCCCGGGGATAGATTTGCATTCCACTTGCGCTCCAAGCCTCATTTTGAAGCAGATTTCCGGTTTTCGACTTCGAAATCGCCATTACACTGGCAGCGCCGCTGAGCAGACAGGTGCAGGAGAGGACCGCTCTCCATCGATGTGAGGGACATGAGGAGAGGTCTCCTCTCCACCGCCATGGCGTACACATGAAGGAGAGGCTTGCCAACGGTGCACATCCCTACACCCGCCAGCTTAAGGTAACTGACCTGGGGACCCAGACGTAAGGGGGGGCCTCTCTGGGGACCCAGACGTAAGGGGGGCCTCTCTGGGGACCCAGACGTAAGGGGGGGCTCTCTGGGGACCCAGACGTAAGGGGGGGCTCTCTGGGGACCCAGACGTAAGGGGGGGCTCTCTGGGGACCCAGACGTAAGGGGGGGCTCTCTGGGGACCCAGACGTAAGGGGGGGCTCTCTGGGGACCCAGACGTAAGGGGGGGCTCTCTGGGGACCCAGACGTAAGGGGGGGCTCTCTGGGGACCCAGACGTAAGGGGGGGCTCTCTGGGGACCCAGACGTAAGGGGGGCTCTCTGGGGACCCAGACGTAAGGGGGGGCTCTCTGGGGACCCAGACGTAAGGGGGGGCTCTCTGGGGACCCAGACGTAAGGGGGGGCTCTCTGGGGACCCTGATGTATGGGGAGGCTTTCTGGGGACCCCGAAGGGGAGGCTTTCTGGGGACCCCGATGTAAGGGGAGGCTTTCTGGGGACCCCGATGTAAGGGGAGGCTTTCTGGGGACCCCGATGTAAGGGGAGGCTTTCTGGGGACCCCGATGTAAGGGGAGGCTTTCTGGGGACCCCGATGTAAGGGGAGGCTTTCTGGGGACCCCGATGTAAGGGGAGGCTTTCTGGGGACCCCGATGTAAGGGGAGGCTTTCTGGGGACCCCGATGTAAGGGGAGGCTTTCTGGGGACCCCGATGTAAGGGGAGGCTTTCTGGGGACCCCGATGTAAGGGGAGGCTTTCTGGGGACCCTGATGTAAGGGGGGCTCTCTTTTTCTAAAGAAAAATGTAATTTCATAGGCTTTAAGGGGGCGGGGTTGGGGGACAGACCTGGGCAAGGTTTGGTGGGGCAACTGGTAGAGAGTAAGGTTTTTGCATGGCTAGTAGGTCTAGACTTGAAATTTTAAGCCCTGATATAAAAGCACCTGATACAATTTTCCATTAGGGGGCAGCGCCTGCTATGTGTTTCTATTAGAGGGCTGGAAGGCAGCCAAGATTTTGCTCTCTATAAAAAATAGGGAGAGGAGCTGACATTTCACTGCCTGTGTTGTGAATGTTTCCGCACAATATTTATAGGTTGAGGTGAATGAGGAAAAAAAAATGTTTTACTACTTATTCAGAATATATAAATACATGGATAAAGTTACTTACTTGTTTCAGCGATGGTCAATCGGTTAAATTTAAAGTGGAAGTAAACCCTCCTATCATTTTCAGGCAAGGAAGCTGCCATCTTGGCCTCTGTTTAATCTTCAACTGCCATGATGCTGCACATGTGATCAGTTATGACACCAGCCATTGGATGGTTTGACAGTTTGGTTGAGAGCACAACCAATGTGACAGTTGGCATTCCTGGCATGCCGGGAATGTAACTGCTTTTTGAAACTGTTAAATCGATGGGTTTACTTCCGTTTTAATAATTAGAGCACTTAAATGCAGCTAAAAATAAGTTTATTAAAGATTGCGGCTTCAACAATGTAAAGCAGCACTGTTCACTTCATCAAGATCCTAAGTAAACTGACTGTCGGCAATTACTGGCTGTTATAGTCTTGCCCCACATGACGCAAGTGAGCAGAGCTATTTTTAGCTCTTGTTTTGCACAAACAGCTCTGGTCTAATACAAAATTAGGTGTATTCCTGCACTACTATGGAGAGGGCTAGCTAGTGATATAAAACTGCTGCAAGCACCAGGGGGGGGTCAGATCATACCCACGGAAATTAAGTGCATAAAGAGGGGGGTGGTGCTGCGCTGTTTAGTGAAATAAATTAAGTGAAATTCTTCTAAAACTTTGTGTAAGATAATAAAACAAATGCAAATCAACAATTATTGCAACACGCACACAAAAATAGCAAGATCTTCCAAGATGTGAAAAATGCACAATAAATAATCTTCAAGTGGTGACCATAAAATACTATCTTCTAAAATAGTAAACAATGTGCAGCAGGTCTAAACACTGTGTCAATAAATCAGGATTGTGCAAATCGCAAAATAATGAACTGTGACAGTAAATCATAGACAATGAAATCAAAAATGTGAAATGCAAAGCATACGTGCAACCAGTGCAAAAGATGCATAAATCAATCCGAGGGGATGTTGCACTTTAAAAAGTGCACGGTGCGACAAGTCTCTGAATATCCTCACGAGCTAGGATAACCAGGTGAATTGTAACATGCGTCTTTAAATTATAAATGTTGCAGGGCGATCGCACAGAAAATTGCAAAGTGATCGCACAAAAATTGCAGTATATGCGACTATATCAAGTGCAGGTAGAGTTCATTTGGTCAATCGTGAATGGTGAAAAAAGAAAGTAGTTCACTTATCCTGTGCAGGAAGTGCAGTGATGCATGGAACGCAGGAGGGCCGAGGGGGGGGGGGGTGGTTGTTTGAGGGGAATATCGTATTCCTCTTCCTGTGCTGGTGCACTCCGGTGGTGGTGACTTTTTGGTAAAGGTGGCCTCTTACCTGTAGGTAGAGAGGTAACAGCATGTAGCAAACAAGATGCTCTGTGTTCCTCTTGCCTGGTTCCTATAGGGGTCCATGTGTTGTTTGGGATGGTTGTCTCCTAACAGCTGGATGCCGGGTTCCCTCTGGAGTATGCACTCATATGCCAGCCATTGTATAAGTAGAAATTAAGAGGGAAGATACTATATGGTGTAGTACGTTTTTAAAACATTTATTGTTCAACACGTTTGTGAGGGGTCACTTGGGGCACAGGGTGAATGAGAACCCCACCATGATCTGTGATAGCCATATTCAATGCTGTATATACAGGATAGATATGGTGTGTATACTGTGTGTGGGCGGTTGTGTAATCATTGCTGTGATGAGGTAGAGTGTGATTACATTCTATTGTCTATTGTGGCTTGTGGGAGTTAAGCCTGTAATTATAGGTATTGTACTCTGGCAGCCAGACAGGCTGGAAAACACAAAGGACACAAAGGGTCATGCATAATCATTTAAACTGAAAGGAGATTAGCTAACCTGTTGTCTTCTAAGAGATGTCAAAATAATGTGTATTGGGCCTCGTTATGTTGTGGGTGGAGTTGGACCATTGTTCATTTTAGATTAATGCAGTATTCGTTGAGTGTATAAAAAGACCTGTGTTTTCTCAATAAAAAGAGTCAATCTATTTTGGAAAGATACAGAGCGTTTGTCTCGTACTTTGGAAGGAATAATCCTATGGGAAGTGGTCGCCTGACTGTGGAGGATCGGTAGTGAATGTGTGTACAGGAGAGGGAATGTCTTAAAAACGGTGTTAACCCCCTTTCATACATGGGGAGTCGTTACAACGTTAAAAGCAGTGGTACTCACATTTGGCAGTAGCACAATGTAAAAGACTCCACGAAGTGTAAAAAAGAAGGGGGTGGAGGCGCCAACTAAATTAATCCTACTGTAATCATTAATGTAAGTATAGTATATATACTTACAGGTTCACTTGAAAATGATGTCCATCGAGGATGGGGGTGTTCTGAGGTCTGTTGGTGCCGCTCTGCTGGCTCTGGCAAAGTTCCCCCTCGGCCGTGAGGTGTAGGAGATGTAGATTTTCGTTTGCACAGGCTCACGGCCGAGGGGAACTTTGCCAGAGCCAGCAGAGCAGCACCAACAGACCTCAGAACACCCCCATCCTCGATGGGCATCATTTTCAAGTGAACCTGTAAGTATATATACTATACTTACATTAATGATTACAGTAGGATTAATTTAGTTGGCGCCTCCACCCCCTTCTTTTTTACACTTCTTGCTGACAGAGGACATGGACACCCTCTGAGGATGGCTGCCTCCTTTTGTTTTTTAATATACAGATTGACTTAGAAGTGCCATTAGAGCCACTATTACATTCATTTTAAAGGCATCACATCGCTAGGAGTGCCGGAATCCCCCCCTTTCTATGAACTAAAAGACTCCACGAGCTGCGAGCTCATCTGCTGAGCGTCACTTCTAGTTCCTAGATTCGTCTCTACGCGTGGCATCATGGTCACATTCGTCCTGATGAAGTCAAGTGACCGTGATGCCACGCGTAGAGACGAATCTAGAAACTAGAAGTGACACTCAGCAGACGAGCTCGCAGCTCGTGGAGTCTTTTACATTGTGTTACTGCCAAATGTGAGTACCACTGCTTTTAACGTGTTGAACAATAAATGTTTTAAAAACGTACTACACCATATAGTATCTTCCCTCTTCATTTCTACTTATACAATGGCTGGCATATGAGTGCATGCTCCAGAGGGAAACCCCAATTACCCGGCATCCAGCTATTAGGAGACAACCATCCCAAACAACACACAGACCCCTATAGGAACCAGGCAAGAGGAACACAGAGCATCTTGTTTGCTACATGCTGTTACCTCTCTACCTACAGGTAAGAGGCCACCTTTACCATAAAGTCACCACCACCAGAGTGCACCAGCACAGGAAGAGGAATATGATATTCCCCTCACACAACCACCCCCCCCCTCGGCCCTCCTGCGTTCCATGCATCACTGCACTTCCTGCACAGGATAAGTGAACTACTTTCTTTTTTCACCATTCACGATTGACCAAATGAACTCTACCTGCACTTGATATAGTCGCATATACTGCAATTTTTGTGCGATCGCTTTGCAATTTTCTGTGCGATCGCCCTGCAACATTTATAATTTAAAGATGCATGTTATAATTCATCTGGTTATCCTAGCTCTTGAGGATATTCAGAGACCTGTCGCACCGTGCACTTTTTAAAGTGCAACATCCCCTCGGATTGATTTATGCATTTATGCATCTTTTGCACTGGTTGCACATATGCTTTGCATTTCACATTTTTGATTTCATTGTCTATGATTTACTGTCACAGTTCACTATTTATTTTGCGATTTGCAGAATCCTGATTTCTTGACACAGTGTTTAGACCTGTTGCACATTGTTTACTATTTTGGAAGATAGTATTTTATGGTCACCACTTGAAGATTATTTATTGTGCGTTTTTCACATCTTGGAAGATCTTGCTATTTTATGTGCGTTTTGCAATCATTGTTTATTTGCATTTGTTTTATTATCTTACACAAAGTTTTAGAAGAATTGCACTTCATTTATTTCACTAAACAGCGCAGCACCACCACCCCCCTCTTTATACAGCTCTGGTCTAATGATCCCAATACCATGTTATGCAAAGGGCTCTCTATACACAGTAACTGTCAGCAATAATAATGGGGATGAATTTACAAAGCTCTAACACCTGGATAAATATCTTTATTGTCATCACATGAGTTTATTATTCAAATTGTAATGTTTTATATATCAAATAAACAACAGCGTCCTTGTGTGTTAGCTTTGTGAATTAAGCTTATTGGGTGGAATTTTAAAATGAAATTAATAAATACATTAAATATACATTTTCATCAGTTGTGGGGGCAATTTTGATGGTGCAGTTTTTGATGGGGCCAGTTTTTGATGGGGCCAGTTTTTGATGGGGCCAGTTTTTGATGGGGCCAGTTTTTGATGGGGCCAGTTTTTGATGGGGCCAGTTTTTGATGGGGCCAGTTTTTGATGGGGCCAGTTTTTGATGGGGCCAGTTTTTGATGGGGCCAGTTTTTGATGGGGCAATAGGATGGGACAGCTTTGATGGGGCAATAGGATGGGGCAGCTTTGATAGGGCAGCTTTGATAGGGCAATAGGATGGGGCAGTTTTGATGGGGGTATACTTAGTGCCCACCCCCCATTTCTAATTTTTCAAATCTCAGTGGACTGAAAATAACTGTCCCCTTTTTGCTAAGACATGCTATGGGGATGGGCAACACACCTTTAGAAACGGTGTACCTGTACTAATGCGGGTCCAAAACCATGTTTATTGAGCTTGTTGAATGATGATACTGCCCGCCATGATAAATACCGTCGTTGGGGACACTACAGATTTAACTCCCAGAACACTCAAGGATATTAACCTCATAATAACAAAAAATAACTATATATATATATATATATATATATATATATATATATATATATATATATATATAATCTAATAAAATGTTATAATGTTATAATGTTATTAATTCTATTATTTATTATTAATAATAATACCAATTATATATTCAAAGAATTAACACCCCAGAACATCTCTCTCACTCTCTCTCTAAATAAATAAAAATTATATTATTTATTATTATTAATAATAACAACAATTATACATTTATCGAATTAACACCCCAGGACATCATATGTATGTATATATTAATTCTATTATTAATAATAATAATACCAATTATATATTCATAGAAGTAACACCCCAGGACATATATATATATATATATATATTGCTGGGCTTTTGTTGCCATGGTTACCAAAGCTTCTTATACACAGTGATGGGCGGAGGGGGAGGCAGCTGGACCATCTCATCTCTGATTACATACAGAGCCCAGGGGGAGAGCACAGCCACACCATTACTAATCATTTATAATAGAGAACTATGAGGGGGCAAATTTGACGGGGGCAATAGGATGGGGCAGGTTTAATGGTGGCAGTTTTGATGGGGCAGTTTTTATGGGGCAGTTTTGATGGGGGCAGTTTTGATGGGGGCAGTTTTGATGGGGGCAGTTTTGATGGGGGCAGTTTTGATGGGGGCAGTTTATATGGGGCCAATTTGATGGTGCAGTTTTGATGGGGGCAATTTGATAAGGCAGTTTTGATGGGGGCAATTTGATAAGGCAGTTTTGATGGGACAATAGAATGGGGCAGTTTTGATAGGGCGATTTTGATGGGGACAATAGGATGGGGCAGTTTTGAAGGTGGCAGTACGATGGGGTAATTTAATGGGGCAATTTTGATGAGAGCAATTTGATGGGGCAGTTTTTATGGGGAAATATTATGGGGGCAATATGATGGAGCAGCTTCTGGAAAAAGTAATTACTTTTTAAACAATGCCAATTGTAAATGATATCCCTCATTCTGTGCAGATGATAGGTAGAGATATATCTCTCTATATATATATATATATATATATATATATAATCTCTACACAGAAACAAGATATATCATTTACAATTAGCATCTTTTAAAAACGAATTACCTTTTGCAGGAGCTTTTTGTATTTCTAGATTTATAATCTTTGTAAAATGTAGATAAACTTCTTAGTTCCTGGAAGGGGAGGAGATGTTTCCATAGTTAAGGGGTGGCAACTTCCTCTGACACTGCTGTTGCTATGGAAACCCGACCTATAACCTATTACACGGCTCGTGCTGCTCTGAGCATGTGTGATATCTGGAGGTGCATGCTGGGTAACCAGCCTTGCATGGAATACAGGAAGAGATACAGTCTGGCTTCAGATGCCCACACATGAGATGGCCGCGGCCTGCTGGGACTTACAAAAGTAAGAAATCAATGGTGCAAAAATACAAAATGGACTTTCGTTTACAGCATACCTTTACTAGAATACATTAAGCATGAGGATTATAGGGGTATTTTTTTTATCTAAAAAGTAACATTTCGGCCGGAACACCGCTTTAAGTCTGAGCTTTGACTGGGCCACTCCAAAACCTAAATTTTGCTTTGTCTGAACCATTTGGAGGTGGACTTGCTGTTGTGTTTTGGACCGTTGTCCTGCTGCATAACCCAAGTGCACTTGAGCTTGATGTCCGGAAATTCTCCTTTTGGTAGAGCTCAGAATTCATGGTTCCATCAATTAAGCCCTGTACACACGATCGGATTTCCTATGGTTTTTAAACCGATGGATTTTTCCATCGGAAACCCGATGAAGCTGACTTCCATCAGTCTTGCCTACACACCATCAGTCTAAAAACCGACCGCTCCAAACGCCGTGACGTAAAACACTCCAATGAGCCGAGAAATATGAAGTTCAATGCTTCTGAGCATGCGTCGACTTGATTCTGAGCATGCGTGGGTTTTTTATCTGATGGAGTTCCCCACAGACGATCGGAATTTGCTATCGGTTTTTTAACCATCGGATAAATTTAAAACATGTTCTATTTTTAAACACCGATGGAAAAAAGACCAATGGGGCCCATACACGATCAGTTTATCCGATAAAAAAAGTCCATCGGACAGGGCTTTATGGTAAGTCGTCCATGTCTGACTGTTGGTATGATGTTCTTGTTACGAAATACTGTATTCGTTTAATGCCAGATGTAACGGGACACACTTCAAAACGTAAAATTTTTGTCTCATCAGTCCACAGAATATTTGCCTAAAAGTCTTGGGGATAATCAAGATGTTTTTTGGTAAATGTGAGCTGAGTCTTTGTGTTCTTTTTGGTCAGCAGTGGCTTTGGCCTTGGAACTCTCCCATGGAGGCCATTTTTTCCCAGTCTCTTTCTTATTGTTGAATAATGAACACCGATCAGGCCTGGGTGTGGCAAGTGAAATTTAACTCGGCTTTCCAAAAAGTTGTGGTTAATGACAGTTCATTCATGATTCAGCATGGGAGGGGGCAATTACTTTTTCACATAGGGCCAGGCAGGTTTGAACAGTTTTTTTTTCGCTTAATAAATTAAATAATAATTTAAAAACTGCATCTTGGATTTACTCAGGTTATCTTTGTGTAATATTAAAATGTGTTTGATGATCTGAAACATTTACGGGGACACTAAAGGTTCCTGTTTAAAAAAATAAAAATAACATGTTATACTTAACTCCACTGTGCAGCTCGTTTTGCACAGAGTGGCCCCCGAACCTGGTCTTCTGGGGTCCCTCGGCGGCTGTCTCAGCTCCTCCCCGCAAGAACTAACCCCCTTCATGGGATCTCTCTCCCATGGGGGTTAGTTCTTGCGGGCGCGCTCCCGTGATACAGCCGCCGACTGTATCACTCGGCCCGCCCCCCGGCGCGCCACGTCATTGATTTGATTGACAGCAGCGGGAGCCAATGGCTGCGCTGCTATCAATCAACCAATGAATGAGCCGAGAAGCCCGGCCGAGAAGCCAGCTCGTTCACGGCGTGGGACTTTCGAGGGGTCAGGTAAGTAAACGGGGGCTCAGGGGGGGGGGCCCTAATCCTCGGATGTTTTTTCACCTTAATGGATAGAATGCACTAAGGTGAAAAAAACATGTACCTTTACAACACAAGTGTGAGAAATATGCAAAAAAAAAAAAAATCAAGAAAAAAAATCAAGAAGGGGACAAATACTTTTTCACAGCACTGTATATATACATTTGCGCTCATAAGTTTACATACCCTGGCAGAATTTATGATTTCTTGGCCATTTTTCAGAGAATATGAATGATAACACAAAAACTTTTCTTTCACTCATGGTTAGTGTTTGGCTGAAGCCATTTATTATCAATCAACTGTGTTTACTCTTTTTAAAATTATAAACACAACAGAAACTACCCAAATGACCCTGATCAAAAGTTTACATACCCTGGTGATTTTGGCCTGATAGCCATTCAAACCCAACTTGTGTGCATGTTATTAAAGAAAACTATCCTTACCTGTGATCTGTTTGCTTGTAATTATTGTGTGTGTATAAAAGGTCAATGAGTTTCTGGACTCCTGACAGACCCTTGCATCTTTCATCCAGTGCTGCACTGACGTTTCTGGATTCTGAGTCATGGGGAAAGCAAAAGAATGATCAAAGGATCTGCGGGAAAAGGTAGTTGAACTGTATAAAACAGGAAAGGGATATAAAAAGATATCCAAGGAATTGAGAATGCCAATCAGCAGTGTTCAAACTCTAATCAAGAAGTGGAAAACGAGGGGTTCTGTTCAAACCAAACCACGGTCAGGTAGACCAACTAAGATTTCAGCCACAAATGCCAGGAAAATAGTTTGGGATGCAAAGAAAATCCCACAAATAACTTCAGGTGAAATACAGGACTCTCTGAAAACATGTGTTGTGGCTGTTTCAAGATGCACAATAAGGAGGCACTTGAAGAAAGATGGGCTGCATGGTCGAGTCGCCAGAAGAAAGAAATTACTATGCAAATACCACAAAGTATCCCGCTTACAATACGCCAAACAGCACGGAGACAAGCCTCAAACCTTCTGGTACAAAGTCATTTGGAGTGATGAGACCAATATTTAGCTTTTTGGCCAGAACCATAAACGCTACATTTGGAGAGGAGTCAACAAGGCCTATGATGAAAGGTACACCATTCCTACTGTGAAACACGGAGGTGGATCGCTGATGTTGTGGGGATGTGTGAGCTACAAAGGCACAGGAAATTTGGTCAAAATTGATGGCAAGATGAATGCAGTATGTTATCAAAAAATACTGGAGGAACATTTGCATTCATCAGCCAGGAAGCTGCGCATGGGACATACTTGGACATTCCAACATGACAATGATCCAAAACACAAGGCCAAGTCGACCTGTCATTGGCTACAGCAGAATAAAGTGAAGGTTCTGGAGTGGCCATCTCAGTCTCCTGACCTCAATATCATTGAGCCACTCTGGGGAGATCTCCAACGTGCAGTTTATGCACGACAGCCCAAGAATTTATAGGAACTGGAGGCTTTTTACCAAGAGGAATGGGCAGCTTTACCATCTGAGAAGATAAAGAGCCTCATCCACAAATTCCACAGAAGACTTCAAGCCGTCATTGATGTTAAAGAGGGCAATACACGGTATTAATAATGTATATATCATATCTCTCTCTGAAATGTATTAATATTATCTTAGTATGATATAATATAATATTTTGTATTAAATATATATATATAATATTCCTTATATTTTACAAAGTGTTATTTTCAGTCCAGGTGAGATTTAACCATGTGCAAAATTGTACCAGCTTTGCCTCTGTTTATGCCACTCTTTCGTGTGTGATCATTTCTGCAATAAATGTTTTTATTGTATTTATATTTGTCAACTTCAATGGGCAATTGTGCACACCTCATACAAAGTCCCAAAGGGCGATACCTATGTTTTTATTGTACTATTAGGGATGGAAGTGTGACACTGGTGACACCAGACCTTTCTTTTATTTTTTATTTGTATTTATTTTATACAGATGAGATTTAAAAATGACAGTCACATGACTAAAGCAAAGATCCTTATCCTTTATAAACAATACAAAAAAGGAACAACTGGGCCATACTTACAATACACAGGAAAACACCTAGACAGGGATAACACTGGCCTTAGGGGCCCAGTGGCCTCACAATAAATATCCATAGACTGCAGCAGGTTGGGCACTGGGTGTAAGTATAGATTGTCAGCTCCTGAGCCTAAAACAGCAAACAACACTTCTCATAAAAACATCTGTCTTTTTTATTACAGCTTTTACTCCACTGACTGTGACAATAGATAGTAAGCTGCAGGGAATAAAATTACAATTAACTTTCTCAAATCATGCCCGGGGTCTTTAGCATACAGTTTGTTGAGATAGTCAGCTCTTGTGCTTCATAGGCCAACCCTGGGCTTAAGCTCTCCCCTTAGTGACCCCTCTAGATGCCCCAGTGTGTATTTTATGCTTTTTTTTAACATACATTTTCCAAATGTCTTCAGACAGGGTATGTGATGTGCAGGGCCACTTCTGTGGTGGGTGTTCTTCGACAATGCCTTGTTTAGAGGACCATATTATCAGAAATGTATCCCTAGCAGGCCTATCACTATCAAATCCAAACCCCTGCAGTATCGGTGCTGGCTATGATGGGTTTCCAACTGACATGAGTTCATAGGTGTGCCCAGACTATTGCATTAGGGTGTCCACACCAAAGCTCAAACACATATGCATCTGTGTGCATGTGTATATATACTGGCGATGTCAGTAGAGCAGTGGACGGTGTCAGTAGAGCAGTGGACGGTGTCAGTAGAGCAGTGGACGGTGTCAGTAGAGCAGTGGACGGTGTCCGTAGAGCAGTGGACGGTGTCCGTAGAGCAGTGGACGGTGTCCGTAGAGCAGTGGACGGTGTCCGTAGAGCAGTGGACGGTGTCCGTAGAGCAGTGGACGGTGTCCGTAGAGCAGTGGACGGTGTCCGTAGAGCAGTGGACGGTGTCAGTAGAGCAGTGGACGGAGTCAGTAGAGCAGTGGACGGTGTCAGTAGGGCAGAGATTGGTGTCAGTAGGGCAGAGATTGGTGTCAGTAGGGCAGTGGACGGTGTCAGTAGGTATTATTTATTTTTTTTCACACTTTTTCTTAGGAGTCCCGTTAGGGGGCTTTGTTGAAATATCAGGGGTCTCAACAGGGGGAATCTGTGCCAGGCGGGGTGATTACGGTGTGCCCAGGCAAACTTGGCACACCCCGTGCGCACGCCTATGCATGGGTTTCATCAGACATAAAATGAGGGAAAATCTGCAACAGCAACTCAGACAGGAATAAAAAAACTTTTTTTTTTTTTTTTTTTCTTAATAGTTAAGTCGGTAAAGGTTAGGACAGTCTCTGTTGCACTTCTGATATGATAAAATCATTGTCATCAGGAAAAAAAGTTAAGATACTGTATTTCTCTCCAATGGATCATCGGATAGAAGTAATAACCTGACAGGGGTTCAGTTTTTTATATCATACATCTTTATTGCCATAGGAACAAATATGGCAAGAACATTCGTATACAAGTCATGGTTGGCACATGTGTTGAATGTCCCTTGAACCAAAAAATGTGGTCAAACAATTCCAAGTTTCCCATCTTCCTTTCCTGACTACAAAACAAAGCATAAGCCTATTTTGTATAACATAATCAGCCCTCAAAATTTCCACTCGCCTGCTCGCATTTTGCGAGTGGATTTTGAGGGCTGGGCGAGTGTGGGCTGCCTGGGGGCGGTCGTGGGACAAGGGAGAGGGAGAGGGAGAGGAGGAGATGCTGCCGCCGCCGCCGCATTGATCAGCGCGCGGGGAACATAACAGCTTTCATTTCAATAGCTGTGTGTTCCCCGTCTTCATATATAGCCCCTCCCCCTTGTTTGGGGCATTTGATTGGGCAGGTGATCTGTCTATCAAAGTGCCGGGAAAAGGGGGAGGGGCTGTGACGGCACGCGCGGCGTGGACCACACAGCTATTGAAATGAAAGCTGATCAATGCGGCGGCAGCAGCTCCTCCTTTCCTCTCCTTTGCTCTCCTCTCTCTTGCCCCACGACCGCCCTCTCTTACACAGGTAGGCCACTGGGGACCTACACATGGTCGCATTTGGGGACATGGCTGCATTTTTCCCGGGGCGCCTGCCTGCATTTTCCCGGGGCGCCTGCCTGCATTTTCCCGGGGCGCCTGCCTGCATTTTCCCGGGGCGCCTGCCTGCATTTTCCCGGGGCGCCTGCCTGCATTTTCCCGGGGCGCCTGCCTGCATTTTCCCGGGGCGCCTGCCTGCATTTTCCCGGGGCGCCTGCCTGCATTTTCCCGGGGCGCCTGCCTGCATTTTCCCGGGGCGCCTGCCTGCATTTTCCCGGGGCGCCTGCCTGCATTTTCCCGGGGCGCCTGTCTGCATTTTCCCGGGGCGCCTGTCTGCATTTTCCCGGGGCGCCTGTCTGCATTTTCCCGGGGCGCCTGTCTGCATTTTCCCGGGGCGCCTGTCTGCATTTCGGGACTCCTGCCTGCATTTCCAGACACCTGGCTGCATTTCCAGACACCTGGCTGCATTTACGAGCCACATGGCTGCATTTACGAGCCACATGGCTGCATTTTCGGGACACAAGGCTGCATTTGGGGACACAAAGCTGCATTTGGGGACAAAGGCTGTATTGGCGGACACAGGCAGGCTGCAGTTTTGGACAAAGTTGTTGTTAATATTTATTTTTATAACTTAATTCTGCATAAAACATTTAAGTGTCATTTCATGAGATAATTTGAGGGCGTGTTTAGGGGCGGGATTAGGGGCGGGGCATGGTAGGGGTTGGGCCCGTCAACTGGTGGCGAGTAACCCTTGAGGTCTGACATGATAGGAAGCTATTCATCCTACTAACACCAATGCGTTCACGTATGCGTTTGCTCCTGCACGCGAGCTCGGCGGGACGGGGCGATTTAAATTTATTTATTTTTACCTTTTTTTTTTAACACTGTTCTTTCAAAAAAAATAAAAATTGTGTCACTTTTATTCCTATTACAAGGAATGTAAACATTCCTTGTAATAGAAAAAAAGCATGACAGGTCCTCTTAAATATGAGATCTGGAGTCAAAAAGACCTCACATTTCATATTTACACTAAAATGCAATAAAAAAATAAAATAATGAAATGTCATTTAACCACTTAAGCCCCGGACCATTTCGGGCCATTAGGACCAGGCCTGTTTTTGGGATTCGGCACTGCGCTGCTTTAACTGTAAATTGTGCGGACATGCAATGTTGTACCCAAATGAAAATTGCGTCCTTTTCTTCCCACAAATAGAGCTTTCTTTTAATGGTATTTGATTGCCTCTGCGATTTTTATTTTTTGCGATATAAACGGAAAAAGACCGAAAATTTTGAAAAAAAATGATATTTTCTACTTTTTGTTATAAGAAAAATCGAATAAACTCAATTTTAGTCAGACATTTAGGCCAAAATGTATTCAGCCACATGTCTTTAGTAAAAAAAATGTCAATAAACGTATATTTATTGGTTTGCGCAAAAGTTATAGCGTTTACAAACTAGGGTACATTTTCTGAAATTTACACAGCTTTAAATTTATGACTGCCTATCTCATTTCTTGAGGTGCTAAAATGGCAGGGCAGTACAAAACCCCCCCAAATGACCCCATTTTGGAAAGTAGACACCCCAAGGAAATTGCTGAGAGGCATGTTGAGCCCATTGAATATTTTTTTTTTTTGTCCCAAGTGATTGAATAATGACAAAAAAAAAAAAAAAAAAATTACAAAAAGTTGTCACTAAATGATATATTGCTCACACATGCCATGGTTATATGTGGAATTGCACCCCAAAATACATTTTGCTGCTTCTCCTGAGTACGGGGATACCACATGTGTGGGACTTTTTAGGAGCCTGGCCACGTACGGGACCCCGGAAACCAAGCACCGCCTTCAGGATTTCTAAGGGCGCAAATTTTTGATTTCATTCCTCACTACCTATCACAGTTTCGAAGGCCATAAAATGCCAAAATAGCACAAAACCCCCCCAAATGACCCCATTTTAGAAAGTAGACACCCCAAGGAAATTGCTGAGAGGCCTGTTGAGCCCGTTGAATATTTTTTTTTTTTGTCCCAAGTGATTGAATAATGACAAAAAATAAAAATTAAAAATAAATTACAAAAAGTTGTCACTAAATGATATATTGCTCACACATGCCATGGTTATATGTGGAATTGCACCCCAAAATACATTTTGCTGCTTCTCCTGAGTACGGGGATACCACATGTGTGGGACTTTTTAGGAGCCTAGCCGCGTACGGGACCCCGAAAACCAAGCACCGCCTTCAGGATTTCTTGGCACAAATTTTTGATTTCACTCCTCACTACCTATCACAGTTTCTAAGGCCATAAAATGCCAAAATAGCACAAAACCCCCCCAAATGACCCCATTTTGGAAAGTAGACACCCCAAGCTATTTGCTGAGGAGGCATGGTGAGTATTTTACAGCTCTCATTTGTTTTTGAAAATGAAGAAAGAAAATTTTTTTTTTTTTTTTCAATTTTCAAAACTTTGTGACAAAAAGTGAGATCTGCAAAATACTCACAATACCTCTCAGCAAATAGCTTGGGGTGTCTACTTTCCAAAATGGGGTCATTTGGGGGGGTTTTGTGCCATCTGGGCATTCCATGGCCTCCGAAACTGTGATAGGCAGTGAGAAGTAAAATCAAAAATTTACACCCTTAGAAAGCCTGAAGGCGGTGCTTTGTTTTTGGGGTCCCGTACGCGGCTAGGCTCCCAAAAAGTCTCACACATGTGGTATCCCTGTACTCAGGAGAAGCAACAGAATTTATTTTGGGGTGTAATTCCACATATGCCCATGGCATGTTTGAGCAATATATCATTTAGTGACAACTTTGTGCAAAAAAAAGAATAAAAAAAAAAAAATTGTCTTTTTTCCGCAACTTGTGTCAACATATAAAATATTCCATGGACTCGACATGCCTCTCAGTATATAGCTTGGGGTGTCTACTTTCCAAAATGGGGTCATTTGGGGGGGTTTTGAACTGTTCTGGCATTTTATACACAACATTAGGAAGCTTACATCCACTCTTCTAACCACTTGCAGACAAAGCCCTTTTTGTCACTTTTTGTTTACATGAAAACATATTTTTTTTTTGCAAGAAAATTATGTTGAACCCCCAAACATTATATATATTTTTAAAGCAAAGGCCCTACAGATTAAAATGGTGGGTGTTGCATTTTTTTTTTCTACACAGTATTTGCGCAGCGATTTTTCAAACGCATTTTTTGGGGAAAAAATACACTTTTTTTAATTTTAATGCACTAAAACACACTATATTGCCCAAATGTTTGATGAAATAATAAAGATGATCTTAGGCCGAGTACATAGATACCAAACACGACATGCTTTAAAATTTCGCACAAACGCGCATTGGCGACAAACTACATACATTTTTAAAAGCCTTTAAAAGCCTTTACAGATTACCCCGTTAGATTTACAGAGGAGGTCTACTGCTAAAATGACTGCCCTCGATCTGACCTTCGCGGTGATACCTCACATGCATGGTGCAATTGCTGTTTACATATGACGCCAGACCGACGCTTGCGTTCGCCATTGGGCAAGAGCAGGGCAGGACAGGGGTGCTTTTTTTTTTTTTTTTTTTTTTTTTTATTATTAATTTTGCTTTTTTATTTTATTTTTAAATTGTTCCTTACATATATTTTTTTTTTTATAATTTTTATTGTTATCTCAGGGAATGTAAATATCCCCTATGATAGCAATAGGTAGTGACAGGTACTCTTTTTTTGAAAAAACTGGGGTCTTCTAGACCCTAGATCTTTCCTCTGCCCTCAAAGCATCTGACCACACCAAGATCGGTGTGATAAAATGCTTTCCCAATTTCCCAATGGCGCTTTTTATATCCGGGGGGGGACATTCCCTCCCACTGCTTGTAAAAGCAGTCCAGAGGCTAATTAGCCGCTGTGATTGCTTTTACATGAAAGCCGGCCGCTGGCTGAAAAGAATGATACCAAGATGATGCCTAAACCCGCAGGCATCAATCTGGTATAACCATTCAAAGTCCAGCAACATACCAGTACGTTGCTGGTCCTTGTTGGACATGTATTGTAATCTTTTTTTTTCATGCAGCCTGTTGGCTGAACGAAAAAAGAGATTGATTGGTGGGTATGCCCACCATTAGAATACCGCCCTTCATCCACCCACTTCTAATGATGGGCATACATGCACCATTTATATATGCCGAAGCATGGGGGCATCCTCCCGCAAAAAAGTTATGCCGCACACACATGGTCAAACGTTTCCACGGGCAAGCCTCCGTCGGAATTTCGACCGTATGTATGCGGCATTAGGAGCAAAATTGCTCCTCCGCCCTGCTGCCCCTGCTGCCCCCATGCTTCGGCATATATGCTTTTTTTTTTTTAACTGTGGTGGTGAAATCACCTCCTATAGCACTGGAGTCGCAGGGATCAGGCCTGTCTCTGCGAACGCTGCAGTTATGTGTGTTGTGTTTTGTAAGTGACAGTGATCGATCGATACTGCACTTGGGTGGCCTGGGCTGGACGGAGGGGCAAAACGCAGGTGCTAGCAGGTATCTGGGCTGATCCCGCTAACACTGCGTTTTTGGGAACCCTAAACTGCTGGGGACGCTAGTATAGATCTGATCAGATCAGATATTGATCTGTTCAGATACTATACCACTAAGGGGGGTGTATGCTTTACGCGTGGGTGTTAGCGTTACTGGCACTAACCTGACGCTGCCTGGGGTGTGACGCAGACCCTCTCTGACGCTAAAACCTAATTGATATCACCCACCGGGCGATCAGAGGGTTAAACCTTTATTGGGTTATATACGGCGGGTGCCCTGACACTATAAAAAGCAAACTAACTAACCAGCGTCACCCGTAACACTTATATGGTGATCACTGGTGAAAGGGTTAACTAGGGGCAATTAGGGGGTTAAAATCTTTATTAGATCATATTTGGGGGTACCTGACGCTATAAAAACCTGCGGCGAACCTAAAAAAAATGACTGGCTACCGATTGGCATCACCGACACGAAGACAGCGATCAGAAAAACGATCGCTTAGTGACAGTGGTGATAGGGGGTGAAAGGGTTACCTGGGGGGCGATCAAGGGGGTTAAACCTTTATTAGATAATATATTGGGGTACCCGACGCTATAAAAACCTGCGGCGAACCTAAAAAAAATTACTGGCTACCGATCGCCATCACTGATGCTAAGACAGCCATCAGAAAAATGATCGCATAGCGACAGCGGTGATAGGGGGTGAAAGGGTTATCTGGGGGGTGATCAAGGGGTTAAACCTTTATTAGGGGGGGTTAGGGGGCTACACTGGACCTAAAACTAAACTTTAGTGACACTTTCACAGTCACAAATGTCACTGATTGCAGTGATCACTAAATAAATGGTCACTGCAATCAGTGACACTGTGACTGGGGGCTGGGGGGTGATCTGGGGGGTGATCTGGGGGGGTCTGGGGGTCCTGGGGGGGGCGATTAGTGTTCCTATGTGTCCTGGTGTCAGTGTAGTGTTGTGCTCACTGACCTGATGTCTTCTCTTGTACGGCGCTCGGTATATGTGAGCGCCGCACAGGAGATGACATCACTTCCTCCTGCTTCCTCTGTCTGACACAGACAGAGGGGGCATTTCCATTCGCCGGGAGCGATCGCGAGGGGGGGGGCCGGAATCGAAAGGCCGCCCCCTCATCTGGGATCGCTCCCGGTGAAGTAACGACCGCTCACGGCACAGAAGGGGGGTCCGGATGGACCCCCCAACTGTACAAAGGCAGTCACGTAGATCTACGTGATTCTGCCTGTCCGTGCCATTCTGCCGACGTAAATCGGCGGTGGGCGGTCGTTAAGTGGTTAAAAAAAATAAAAAAAAATGTCCCTTTAAAAGTTATAGGCGGAAGTGACGTTTTGACGTCGCTTCCGCCCTGCAATGATATGGAGACGTGTGGGGGCCATCTTCCCCTCACTCGTCTCCATGCCAAGCCAGGGAGCAGACCCAATCGCCTCCGCCGCTGCTGGCGGCTCCGGGTTAACAGCGGAGGGCACCGGAGTGTGGCGAGAGGAGGGGGTGCCCCTCTCCCGCCGCCGATAAAAGTGATCTTGCGGGGAATCCGCCGCAGAGACCACTTTTATCTTGAAGCGGAACGCCCGCTGAAGAAGAGCTACTGTAGCTGCTGTCATAACAACAATATACCTCTTCAAAGTACCGACGGAAAACGACAGCAGGCGGTCGGAAGTGGTTAAAGGAGAAGTAGGACCAACGCTCTTTTGGCCATACTTCCGTGGATCACAGGAGTGCACTTCTGTGACCTGTTTTCAGCTGACAGCGGGTTAAAGTCTGCAGTCAGCTGACGTCACAGATCCTGTCCAGACTCTGGTGAGATCCCGACTTTAAAGTCAGGATTGACCCAGATGCCTGGACCAGCAGCTGGCTCAGCCTCTCAGCGACTCGCTCCGGCCCCCCTCCACAGCCTGGCGCACCAGTCAGCGTTGGAGGGGCAGAGCAGAGAGCCGCTGACTGACAATCACCGGCTCTTTGCTCACTAATGACCAACAACTGAGCGATCAATGGTCTTTGATCGCTCAGTCTTAAGCCTCATACACACGGTTCGATTGTTGGCAGGGGATTGTCTGTTGACAGACTGTTGTGCTAAAATCTTACCATTAGTACGCTCCTTTTGACAATTGTTGTCCAATTTTCGGCCAACAAATGTTGGATGACAGGCTAGTAAATTTTCGGCGGACAACGGCTCCACGTCTGATTTTTGTATGGTCAGTACAAAAATCCGTCACACAAAAGTCGAAAGTATAAACACGCATGTTCGGAAGCAATGCTCACCAAACACCAAATTAGCAGAAGGGGCCCAAAGGGTGGCGCTCAAGAGCTGAAATTCCTCATAGTACGTCACTACGTTCGTGTTTGTGGCACAACAGCTGTGTAACGTTAGTATGCAAGACAAGATCCTGGCACATGCCCCTTTTGACAAAAATCAAACGTCTGGTTGGCCAACAATCATATCGTGTGTACCAGGCTTAAGAAGTGGTGGGGACAGATGCAGCATCTGTTTTATTTTTTTATTACAATTATGAACCTCTTAACAATATCCCCTGCCTACCCTGTGTAAAAAAATATCTGTATGCTTACCTTATTTTACTATGCTCCCTCATCGTTCCATCTTCTCCCCTGCAGCCACTGCTCACTAACACAGGGGTACAGGATCACATAGTGGACTTTAAATAGGTAAGTTTAGAGATATTTTTTTACACAGGTTAGACAGGATAGGTAGCAGGATTGGGGAGGGGCCATTTTAAGGCATAATTGGTGTTAGGCCGTAGTTCCACTTTACTAATTAATATTAAAATTATTATTAATAATACATCATTTAAGTCAGTCTATTTTTTTTTCAGTACATGCAGCATACCTCCCAACTTTTAAAAGTCCCACCGCGGGACATTGATGAGCTCCCCTCTCCCCTGCAAACAAATTCGACTTTAAAACGAGTTGTTGAGCGCGGGGGGGGGGGGGATGCATGCGGTGGCTGTGCAGTGGGGAGGATTGAAAAAAAAAATTCGACATTAAAACGAAAGTTGTTGAGCGGGGGGGGGGGGGGGTTTGTGCAGTGGGGAGAGTTGGGAAAAAAAAAAATCGACTTTAAAACGAAAGTTGTTGAGCAGGGGGGTTCTGCGGGAGAATTGAAAAAAAATTTGTTCCTCCACTTCCTGCTGTGCCTGCTCTGCGGGAATTATACAACTATCGCGGGAATGCGGGAAGGAGGTGCCTATGCGGGAGAAACCCGCAGAATCCGTGCCTGTTGGGAGGTATGCATGCAGTACAGTACAGACATGCCTAAATATGTAAATATGCCTAATGTCAACAGATGGTAAATAAAAATGTTGCTTGGTGCCCCAGATCATAATAAAAAATGTTTTATTATTATAATATTTCTTTAGTGCATTTCTGCTCGGCCGATATTTCGCCTTTTTAAAGAAATCGGCACCGATTATTATGTAAAGAAGGCCGATTGTGAGGGATCTGAGGCAGGGGCATGCTGGGTGGAAATCCCCCCGGCCACCCGTCTATTCTAAACGGCTGCTACCATGGCCGCTGTCTGCTGACTTTTTTTTTTCCAGTGGAGGAAGTCGGCAGCGGCGGCTGCCGATTGGCTGCGCTGCATTCTGGGGTTTGTAGTCCAGAGGCAGAGGCGGGGCTGGTGGGCACTGATGAGGTGGCAGTGAATGACATTATTAGGCTGTACTGCTGGGCACTGATGAGGTGGGACTGATGTGATGCACTGGTGGGATGCACTGATTGGCACTGATGTGATGAATTGGTTGACCCTGATGGGATGCACTGGTTGGCACTGATGGGATGCACTGGTTGGCACTGATGGGATGCACTGGTTGGCACTGATGGGATGCACTGGTTGGCACTGATGTGTAGCACTGGTTGGCACTGATGTGTAGCACTGGTTGGCACTGATGTGTAGCACTGGGCTGCACTGATGGGCTGCACTGGTGGGCACTGATGAGATGCACTGATGGGCACTGATGAGATGCACTGATGGGCACCAATGAGGTGGCACTGATGGGCTGCACTGGTGGGCGCCCCGATTTCTAAATATCGGCATCGGCCAGAAAAAAAACATATCGGTCGACCTCTAATTAGAACCCCTGTCAATTTTTATTGCTGTCTGTGCCCCCATTAGGGAGATTCACCCTCACGATTTGTCCTGTTTACCATTGTCATTGAAAGTAAAAGAAAACCCCAAATTTTGGGTTGTCAGCAGAAAAGTAACAGAGGCGAAATCTTCCTATGGGGACACTGGGTTTTGTGACCTGGGGGTCCCCAAGGGATTCCCTTAATTTGTAGGGGTTTCCTCTCACTTCCTGTTTTGGCTATGGAACAGGAAGTGAAGGGAAATCTATGCAATAGGACACAGATGATGAAAAAAATAAATCTGACAGGGGTTATAACCCTCCCTTTCTTTATCCAAAGAAAAAAAAAAGTTTTTCCTATAGTTTTACTTTAACACTGCCCGATGATGCTCTTGTCTAGAGACAGTGATCTGTGTGACCATCCACCCTAGAGTGGGGTATAAAGTTACAGTATGGAAAGGTTGCAATTATTAAAAACAATCAATAAAAGGACATTTTTTTAGTAATCTTTGCTCTGGAAGACCTAATTTCAAGATTTGTTAAAGCTTATGGGGAGGTGCAGCATAATGTGGTGGCAGTAAACACAGGGAGATTGATTTACTAAAGGCAAATGTACTGTAAACTTCAAGTGCAGTTGCTCTAGATCTGAGGGGAAGCCCTGCTGATTTCTATCATCCAATCATGTACAAGCAAAAATGCTGTTTTTGATTTTCCTTGCATACGATTGGGTATTCTTTGCCAAGTGAAGCATTTCTCTTGTTTACTAATCTCTGGAACAAGTGCACTTGCAGTGCACAGTATATTTTGCTTTAGTAAATCAACCCCAGAGAGTTTAATTGCAGAAACAGAATTTGTATTAACCACTTAAGCCCTGGACCATTTGGCTGGCCAAAGACCAGAGCAATTTTTTTGCGATTCGGCACTGCGTCGCTTTAACTGACAATTGCGCGGTTGTGCGACGTGGCTCCCAAACAAAATTGACGTCCTTTTTTTCCCACAAATAGAGCTTTCTTTTGGTGGTATTTGATCACCTTTGCGGTTTTTATTATTTGCACTATAAACAAAAATAGAGCTAAAATTTTGAAAAAAAAAATGCAATTTTTTTACTTTTTGCTATAATAAATATCCCCCAAAAATATATAAAAAAAACGTTTTTTTTCCTCAGTTTAGGCCGATACGTATTCTTCTACATATTTTTCTTAAAAAAACAACAAAAAAAACGCAATAAGCGTTTATTGATTGGTTTGCACAAAAGTTATAGCGTCTACAAAATAGGGGATTTTTTTTTTACTCGAAATAGCAGCAATCAGCAATTTTTATCGGGACTGCGACATTATGGCGGACACTTCGGACACTTTTGACACATTTTGGGGACCATTGTCATTGATACAGTGATCAATGCTATAAAAACACTGATTACTGTAAAAATGACACTGGCAGTGAAGGGGTTAACCAGGAGGGGGCACTGAAGGGGTTAAGTGTGTCTTAGGGATGTGTAGGGGGATGGGCTGTGTGTGACACGACCAGTGGCGGCTGGTGAAGTTTTAGGATGGGGGGGGGCGCAAGACCCCGCCCCTCCATGGCTGGCCCCTCCCACTTCTCATAAGCCACACCCCTTATAAAATCCACCCACTTCGTCCCCTGTATTCCACTCAGTGTCAGCATTATACACCAGGCTCTGCACATCATATACCAGGCTGCACATTATACACAGGGCTCTGCACATCATATACCAGGCTGCAGATTATACACCGGGCTCTGCACATCATATACCAGGCTGCACATTATACACAGGGCTCTGCACATCATATACCAGGCTGCAGATTATACACCGGGCTCTGCACATCATATACCAGGCTGCACATTATACACCGGGCTCTGCACATCATATACCAGGCTGCACATTATACACCAGGCTGCACATTATACACCGGGCTCTGCACATCATATACCAGGCTGCACATTATACACCGGGCTCTGCACATCATATACCAGGCTGCACATTATATACCAGGCTGCACATTATACACCGGGCTCTGCACATCATATACCAGGCTGTACATTATACACCGGGCTCTGCACATCATATACCAGGCTGTACATTATACACCGGGCTCTGCACATCATATACCAGGCTGTACATTATACACCGGGCTCTGCACATCATATACCAGGCTGCACATTATACACTAGGGATCTGCACATCATTAAGCATGAGTTCTGGCACGTTTGCATACTCCACGTGCAGAGCGCGCCAGGATGTCGGCACGGCACTGCGCTAATCACAGGCAGGGAGACATTTCCCGGTCTCTGCAGCCGAGCATCAGGACAATGTCTCCCTGCCTGTAATTAGTGCAGCGCAGAGACGTGCCGACTTCCTGGCGGGCTCTGCACGTGGAGGATGCGAACACGCCAGAGCTCATCCCTACACATCATATACCGGGCTGCACATTATACACAGGGCTCTGCACATCATATACCAGGCTGCACATTATACACCGACAAAGCTTCAATTTGTTTTAAAACCCAGACGATATCTGGAGATCACAGACTAGGAAATGGTTTAAACTTGCATTTTAAGTTCTGACTTTATTAACCCATTGCATAGCCTCTCTACAACATTAAACGTTAGACAACAGGGGTTGCATTTAAAAGGTAATTTCGCTTTTGATAAGAAAAAAATGCAAGTACTACACTACATTTTGTATTTTTACAATTACAATGACCTATGTAGTTTCATCTGCTGCCCGCTATGACTCATAAAACTGGCAAATGTTTAAACATGGTGTACATGTAGGGTGGTGTTTTGTACACGGTCAATGTACAGAACACCAACTGTGTTATGTAAGTTTCAATACAAGCAATAACAAGTAGGGATCTGCAATGACCTGGAAATATGCTTTGTTTTAGGTCCAAATGCAGGCAAAAATTCGGGCCCGATTCATCCCTGAAATGGAGAACAGGGACGCACCGGACCCCTGCTGTGAGCCTCTCTGCACAACAGTGTGAATCTAGCCTAAACGGGGCCTTAAACTTACTCTGAAGCATGAATCGGACTGATGGTATATCAAGCACAGAGACCTGTGATGATCGCTTAAGAATATGGCTACATGAGATTACAAAGGGCTCCGATTAAAGCTTAAAAAATACTGGCATTTGACATTTTTTTTCTCAGCCTGTAAAAGCACCTGTATGTTAGCTTATGTGTCCATGTGCACACAGGCGTTTACAGACATATTAGAAGCAGAGCAATTACAGTCTGAAAAAAAAAAAAAAAACCCATGGAAAGCACGTTTAGGAGAGGAGGTGAAGCGCAGAAAAAAAAACAAAAAAAACACTGAAACGCTAGACGCATTTAGGCGCATTTGAGAGGTAATGCATTTAAATGGGCAGAACAAATAAATATTTTGGCCAATAGGATACATTTACGATAAAACGCATGACGCGCCTGTAGTGGGCTTTTCTCCTGCCAGGAGTTCTGATGTTTAGAGGAGCAAAGCAAACACCCTGTGTGCATGAGGTCTATTGGGTAGATTATGAAATTTTATGGACATTAGACTATTATTAAAGAAGTAGGGAATCCGCGCTCAGGAAAACACCAGACAGAGGTTGCAGCCCCCTAAAAATTCCCTAGGGAGAATGGGATATAATATAAAAGAATGGGGTGTTGGCGCTACCTCCCACTATAGAGACCCACCGGGTCTAAGTGATCTCAAGTAAATGTATAAGGACAGGCTGTACTGAGTTCCCGGGTTTGTACACCTACGGTGCCCATTATGAGGGGTTCCCACCATCCCTGTACTGAGTTCCTGGGTCTGTACACCTGAGGTGCCCATTATAAGGAGTTCCCATCATCCCTGTACTGAGTTCCCAGGTCTGTACACCTGAGGTGCCCATTATAAGGAGTTCCCACCATCCCTGTACTGAGTTCCCAGGTCTGTACACCCGCTGTGCCCATTATGAGGGTTCCTCCCACCATCCTTGTACACCTACTGTGCCTATTATGAGGGTTCCCACCATCCCTGTACTAAGTTCCTGGGTCTGTACACCTACTGTGCCCATTATGAGGGGTTCCCACCATCCCTCTAACGAGTTTCTGGGTCTTTACACCTGCTGTGCAGATTATGAGGCGTTCCCACCATCCCTGTGCTGAGTTCCTGGGTCTGTACAACTGCTGTGCCCATTATGAGGGGTTCCCACCATCCCTGTGCTGAGTTCCTGGGTCTGTACACCTGCTGTGCCCATTATGAGGGGTTCCCATCATCCCTGTGCTGAGTTCCTGGGTCTGTATAGCTGCCAGGGCCGGCCCTACCATGGGACCCGATGGTACCATTGTACCAGGCGGCACTTTCGGGGGGGCGGCAAGTTGCCGTGCGCCCGCCATCCCCTTCCGCCCGCTCCACTCCCCCTGCACTCAGGCCCGGCGCTGCCACGGCCACTGGTTCCCTATCGCAATGCGTGACTGTGACAGACAGTAGTAGTCCTTGCCGCCGCGCAGTCCTGTGGAGGAAGAGGAGGGGGTCAGTAGGTGGATCCATGTGCTCCCCTCCCCCGGCTCCTCCTCTTCTCCCGCGCTCTGCAAATCTCCTACCAAGAACCATGTGCAGAGCGCGGATGATGGACACCGCCGCTGAGCAGCTCCTTCACTTCCTCTCCAGGATGGACGGAGAGCCAGTATCAAGGCACTTGCATGACGGTCCGCTGCCCGACACTGACAGCATCCAGTGACTTCACTCCCTGAACGAGGGCGCCCGAACTTCCCTGCTACCAGCCGCTGATAACCTCACACACAGCCCTAATGCTATGATGTCACGGTGTCACCTACTGTCTCCTGTCATCATCATGCTCCTCGTCATCCCCCTGTTCCTGGCATCCCACCACCCTACCTCTGAGGCCTGTCATACATTTTATCACCCCCTGTCATCTCCATCCCCCATGTCAGCTTCCTACCACCCACCCGTGTCATCTCCATCCTCCCTGTCAGCTTCCTACCACCCACCCGTGTCATCTCCATCCCCCCTGTCAGCTTCCTACCACCCACCAATGTCATCTCCATCCTCCATGTCAGCTTCCTACCACCCACCCATGTCATCTCCATCCCCCATGTCAGCTTCCTACCACCTTCCTGTGTCATCTCCATCCTCCCTGTCAGCTTTCTACCACCCACCCGTGTCATCTCCATCCTCCCTGTCAGCTTCCTACCACCCACCCGTGTCATCTCCATCCCCCGTCAGCTTCCTACCACCCACCCGTGTCATCTCCAACCTCCCTGTCAGCTTCCTACCACCCACCCGTGTCATCTCCATCCTCCCTGTCAGCTTCCTACCACCCACCCGTGTCATCTCCATCCTCCGTCAGCTTCCTACCACCCACCCGTGTCATCTCCATCCCCCCCGTCAGCTTCCTACCACCCCCTGTAATCTTCATCCTCCCTGTCAGCTTCCTACCACCCCCTGTAATCTTCATCCTCCCTGTCAGCTTCCTACCACCCCCTGTAATCTTCATCCTCCCTGTCAACTTCCTTCCACCCGTGTCAGCTTCCCACCACCCACCCGTCATATTCCTTCCACCCCCTGTAATCTTCACCCCCCCCCCCCACGCCAGCTTCCTACCACCCCCCCCCCCCTTAAATTTACTGGTGCACATCACATATGATGGACGCAGGGAATTTTTTTTGGGGGGGGGGGGGCGCACGTAGGCTGGTCTTGCCTAGGGCGCCAAATTGCCTAGCACCGTCCCTGCCTGCACTGTGAGGCAAATTGCCACCAGCCAGCCCGTTCCGCCTGCTCCACTCCCCGCTGCACTGTGAGGCAAATTGTTGCCAACCCGTTCCGCACGCTCCATTGTGAGGCAAATTGAAGCCCGCCCGCTTTGCTCCCCGCTCCACCTGTTCTTCCCGCACGCTCCCTTCACCTGGGTGCTGGGCCCTGTTAAAAGGAGTGTGCGGGCAGAACAGGGGAGCAGTCAGCAGGCGGGACAGTCAGCAGGTGAGCGGGCTTGCTGGCCAATCAGCGGGCGGGGGAGCAGAGAGATGACATCATCTCTCACTGCCCGCCCTGCATCACTGCAGTTTCACCCCCACTGTGCGGGCAGCAGAGAGATTACATTATCTCTCTGCTGCCTGCCTTTACTCTGGGACACAGCAAGTGGCAATCCGCTATGTGTGGCAGGTGACGTCATGGCAAGTGACAATCCGCTATGTGTGGCATGTGACGTGGCAAGTGACAATCCGCAATGTGTGACAGATGGCGTTGTGGCAAGTGACAATCCGCAATGTGTGACAGGTGGCAAGTGACAATCAGCTACATGTGGCAGGTGACATTGTGGCAAGTGACAATCTGCAATGTGTGGCAGGTGGCAAGTGACAATCCGCATCTGGTGACAGGTGACACGGCAAGTGAAAATCCACATCTGAAGGCAGGTGACGTTGGCAAGTGACACTCTCGGGGCTCCCACTGATTCTGTAATATGGTGAGTTTAACTATTTTATTTTATATAACAATGTAATAATAGAAATAATGCACTTTAAGCATTCTTATTATTATAATTTTTTTTACTAGTAATGGCAGTGATCTGCGATTTTTTTTTTTTTTTTTTTTTGGTAGACTGCGACATTGCGGTGGACAGGTCGGACACTTTTGACACATTTTTGGGACCATTGACAGCTATACAGCGATCTGTGCTATAAAAATGCACTGATTACTGTGTAAGTGTCACTGTCATGGAAGGGGTTAAATGTGTTCCCTGGGAGGTGTTTTTAACTGGGGGGGGGGGGGTGGGAATGACTGGAGGAGGAGAGAGATCTCTGTTCCTAATCACTAGGAACAGCAGATCTGTCTCTCCTCCCCTGTCAGAATGGGGATCTGTCTGTTTACATTGACAGATCCCCATTCTGGCTCTCTGTGGAGCGATCGTAGGTGGCCGGCTGGCATTGCGGCCGCCGGCCACGCACAGGTTCTTTTATACTCCTATATACATGTATAGAGCCATGACAGGTCCTCTTTATACTCCTTTATACATGTATAGAGCCATGACAGGTCCTCTTTATACTCCTACATACATGTATAGAGCCATGACAGGTCCTCTTTATACTCCTATATACATGTATAGAGCCATGACATGTACTTTTATACTCCTATATACATGTATAGAGCCATGACAGGTCCTCTTTATACTCCTACATACATGTATAGAGCCATAGCAGGTCCTCTTTATACGTCTATATACATGTATAGAGCCATGACAGGTCCTCTTTATACTCCTGCATACATGTATAGAGCCATGACAGGTCCTCTTTATACATGTATAATGCCATGACGGTCCTCTTTTTATACTTCTATACATGTATAGAGCCATAAAAAGGTCCTCTTTATACTCCTATATACATGTAAACAACCATAACAGGTCCTCTTTATACTCCTATACATGTATAGAGCCATAACAGGTCCTCTTTATACTCCTATATACATGTATAGAGCCATGACAGGTCCACTTTAGTTATCATGATATAAAATAATAAATGTGGGGGCATTTTGGTGGGCGTGATTTTTTATTTTTTTTGGGGGGGGGCAGCATTTCATTCTTGGTACCAGGCAGCACAATGTCTTGAGCCGCCACTGATACCTGCTGTGCCCATTATGAGGGGTTTCCATCATCCCTGTGCTGAGTTCCTGGGTCTGTACACCTGCTGTGCCCCCCCCCCCCATCGAAATCGTGGCGGACGATCTAATTTGCATAACAATGCCTGCGCGATTTACATGTGAATAATGTTAATTTAAGTTATAAAGTGTGTCGCTGACATATACACAATTTAATATCTTGTCTGATTTTGGTGTTTGGCTGCTTTTCACTTTTATATATAATTTTTAGGGTTGGCGCAGTAATAACATTATTTCTATTGTTAATTTAAGAACAATGCCTTTTGTTTCTCTATAGCAGATGAACAGGCAGGGGAGAAAAGGGAAGGTGTACAGACTTGCATTACATGGAGAGAGGTGAAATAAAGTTGGAGATTAAAATGCTGCTTTACAGTCTCTCAGGAGTCAGGACACAGTAATAATAGCCCCTTCTGCCCCCCTCCCCCCTACAGTCCTGGCATGTAGAAATGTACCTGAAGATTTCTGTGTGATCCCTCTGTGTGCACTGCTGGATGCCGAGTCTGTGTCACAGGGATGAATGGAGCTGCCTCAGCTCCCTGTCTGCCCTGGCCAGTTCTCTTCTGCTCGTGATTTCCCCCTCACTTACTGAAGGAGACAGGCAGCCTGTGAGCCAATGACGCTGCAGGTCTGATTAAAGCCCCACCCTATGGACCCAATCAATTACAAGCACTGGAAACCTAATGCTAGAGCCTAGAGGTGGAGTTTTCGTGGCTACAGCCTTTGCTCCCTGAATACACTCTAAGCTACGCCAATAGAGCGTCTTAGCCCCAATCACGTGTTTACACATGGGTCACGCCTCCAATAGCACCCCGTGTCCTGCGCCCTTAACACACCCACTTAAAAAGGGACACTTTAAAAAAAAAAAATTTTACATTTTTATTTTTTTCTTAATAAGTAGCTTTGGGGGGGGGCAGCGCCCCTGCACCCCCTAATGACGGGCCACCACTGGACACGACACTGATCACTGCTCCCAATTACAGGGAGCTGTGATCATTGTCCTGTAGGAAGAATGGGGAAATGCTTGTTTACATTAGCATTTCCCCGTTCTTCCAGTCCTTGAGACGATCGCGGGTATCCCCGCGACCATTGAATCCGCGGGACCCGCGGTCAAACTCACGAAGCTCTTGGCGGGCGCGTGCCCCCACAATGCCAAATCTTAAAGGGGACGTACCTGTACGCCCATCTGCCTAGCCGTGCCATTTTGTGACGTAGAAGTGCGTGTAGCGGTTCTTAACCACTTAACGACCGCCCACCGCCGATTTACGTCGGCAGAATGGCACGGACAGGCAGAATCACGTAGATCTACGTGATCGCCTTTGTGCAGTTGGGGGGTCCATCCGGACCCCCCTTCACTGCAGTGAGCGGCCGTTAAGTGTTCGGGAGCGATCAGGCATGAGGGGGCGGCCGCTCGATTCCGCCCCCCCTCGCGATCGCTCCCGGCCAATGAAATTGCTTCCTCCGCCATGTGATGTAAACACAGGCTGGAGGAAGTGATGTCATCTCCCTCGCCGCGGTCTTTTCGTTCCCGGCGCCGAGGAGTGAAGACAGAGGTTAGTGCTCCAACAGTCCACTGACACGTAGGTACACATAGGCACACAAATCACCCACCAGTCACCCCCAGATCACCCCCCAGGTCACCCCAAAGCCCCCAATCACAGTGTCACTGATTGCAGTGATCATTTATTTTACTGATCACTGCATTTAGTGTCATCTGTGATTGTAAAAAGTTGCAGGGCAGTTAGGATTAGGCCCCTTTAGGTCCAGGGTAGCCCCCCAACCCCCCCTAATAAAGGTTTAACCCCTTGATCACCCCCCAGGTAACCCTTTCACCCCCTAACTTCAGCGTCACTAAGCGATTGTTTTTCCGATCGCTGTATTCGTGTCGCTGGTGTTTTAGATAGGCAGTTATTTATTTTTTTTAGGTTCGCCGCAGGTTTTTATTGGTGTCAGGTACCCCCATATATTATTTTAACCCCCTGATTGCCCCTAGAGTTAACCCTTTCACCAGTGATCGCCGTATAAGCGTCACTGGTGTCACTGGTTAGCCAGTAAGTTATTTAGTTATTTAGGTTACCCGTCAGGTTTTTATATAGTGTCAGGTACCCCCATATTTAACCTAATAAAGGTTTTAACCCCCTGATTGCCCCTAGTTAACCCTTTCACCAGTGATCACCATATAAAGGTTACGGGTGACGCTGGTTGATTAGTTTGCTTTTTATAGCATCAGGGCACCCGCCGTATATAAACCAATAAAGGTTTAACCCCCCTGATCGCCCGGCGGGTGAGATCAATTAGGTTTTAGCGCCAGAGAGGGTCTGCGTCGCCCCAGGCAGTGTTAGGTTAGTGCCAGCAACGCTAACACCCACGCGCAAAGCATACACCCCCCTTAGTGGTATAGTATCTGATCAGATCTATACTAGCATCCCCAGCGGTTTAGGGTTCCCAAAAACGCAGTGTTAGCGGGATCAGCCCAGATACCTGCTAGCGCCTGCGTTTAGCCCCTCCGCCCAGCCCAGCCCACCCAAGTGCAGTATCGATCGATCACTGTCACTTACCAAACACAACACACATAACTGCAGCGTTCGCAGAGACAGGCCTGATCCCTGCGATCGCTAACAGTTTTTTTGTAGCGTTTGATATATTTGCTGACGACAGTCAGGTGCTTTTTTTCCTGTGAATCTTACTAGTGTACCCCTAAATTTAGAGCCCAAAATGGCAAGACGAAGGTACACTAGTAAAGAGGCCTACGAGATTCTGAGCATGACAGATAGTGAAGAGGAGGTCACGTATCTGTCAGGCTCAGAATATCTTCCCGTAGAAGACAGTGACGTCAGCGGCCCCACGTCAGATAGCTCTGACGACGAAGTTGAGGTCCCTGCTAAGGTCAGGCGTACCCGATCCCGATCTTCTGAGGTTGTTGAGGAGCAAGAACCGCAGGTCTCTCGTATCATGGAGCAGAGTAGTACTAGCGCCGCTATTCCTTCTGGTGAACTGGCAAGCACCAGCGGCCTAGTACAGCCTGGACGTACATCCAGCACTGCAGTAACACTTGGTGACGTGGCGAGTCCCATAAGTGCAGTTCAAGCTGGCGAGGTGGCAAGCACAAGTAGTGTCCCGCTGCCACCAAGAAGACAAAGGCAGGCCCGTCGTGCCCATACTGCCCTTCCTGCAGAATTCGCCTATCCTGATTGGGTCCCCACCACTTCTGCAGAACCCGTACTTCCCCCATTCACTGCCCAACCCGGTATTCAGGTGGAAACAGCTGATTTTATTCCAATTGATTTTTATTCGCTGTTTTTCACGGAAGATCTCTATAGATCTATTGTGGACCAGAGTAATTTATATGCTGGTCAATTTATCGCCGCTAACCCCCAGTTGCCTAAAATTGCCAGAAATTGGAAACCAATTACGGTTTCCGAATTTAAGACCTTTCTGGGCCTTTCCCTCAACATGGGCACACATAAATTTCCGTCATTGCGTGCTTATTGGTCCACGCACCCAATTGACCACATGCCCGTGTTCTCTGCCTCCATGTCCAGGGCACGATACGAGCAGATTTTGCGGTTCATGCACTTCAACGACAATGAACTTTGTCGTCCACGTGGGGACCCTGAATACGACCGGCTCTATAAAATTCGGCCCCTCATAAACCACTTCAACGAACGTTTTGCAGCCTTGTTTACTCCCGATCAAGTTGTCTGCGTTGAGTCCCTGATTAAATTTTCTGGCCGCTTGTCTTTCAAGCAGTACCTTCCCAGCAAGCGTGCCAGATACGGGGTCAAGCTCTACAAGTTCTGTGACAGGGCAACAGGCTATGTAGTGAACTTTACGGTTTATGAGGGAAAAGACAGTCAGATTGAGTCGGTCAACTGCCCGGATTACATAGGGAGCGCTGGCAAGATAGTGTGGAACTTGGTGTCACCCTTATTCGGAAAGGGGTACCACTTGTATGTGGACAATTATTACACGAGCGTGCCACTGTTTAGTCACTTGTTTGATCATAAGATTGGAGCATGTGGCACCGTGCGACCTAATCGCCGGGGCTTTCCCCAGCGGCTTGTAGATGCCCGTCTTAGGCTGGGGGAGAGAGCCTGCTTGAAGTGTAATAACTTGCTCGCTATGAAGTGGAGGGACAATAAGAATGTTTTCCTTCTTACCTCCCTTCATGCAGACACGACAGTCCAAATTCGTACGGCGACTGGTGTTGTGGAGAAACCCCTCTGTGTCCACGAATATAACCAAAATATGGGAGGGGTGGACCTCAACGACCAGTTGATGGCGCCGTATCTAATTGACCGTAAGGCGAGACGCTGGTACAAAAAAGTGTCTCTATCATTATTCCAATTGGCTTTGCTGAACGCTCATGTGCTATACAGAGCTTCAGGCGGGACGTTATCTCTTCTAAAATTCCAGAATGAGATAGTCACAGAACTCCTGTATCCAGGCGGTTCTGCACCTCACCATCCCCAACCAAATGCAGTAAGCCGGCTGCATGAGAGGCATTATTCGTATGTCCTCCCGAGTACCCCTACCCAAAGCCACCCCCAAAAAAGATGTCGTGTCTGTAGCAAGCGCGGATTTAGGCGTGACACCCGTAGTTTTTGTCCACTCTGTCCTGACAAGCCTGGTCTTTGCCAAGGTGAAAGTTTTGAACGCTACCACTCAAAAGTGAAGTTTTAGCGTAGGGTACAGCATTTCACAGACAAGGACACACTTACACAGGGTCTCCCAATATGCCATTACATTTTGAGAGACCCGAACCATTACAGTTGTAAAGTTACAAAAAAAAGTGTAAAAAAGAAAAAAAAAGACGTAAAAAACAAAACACAAAAAAAATATAAAATAAAAAAACCAAAAATAGTTGTCGTTTTATTGTTCTCTCTCTCTCTATTTTCTCTCTATTGTTCTGCTCTTTTTTACTGTATTCTATTCTGCAATGTTTTATCATGCTTGCTTTTCAGGTATGTAATTTTTTGTTTTCAGGTGCGCCATTCAACTGCAGCGCGGAATTATTTATCTTGACAGCAACAGCGTTTGCTCCCACGATACATAAAGCCGTGACTCCAGTGCTGTAGGAGGTGATTTCACCACCACAGTTAAAAAAAAGAGCATATATGCCGAAGCATGGGGGCAGCAGGGGCGGAGGAGCGATTTTGCTCCTAATGCCGCGTACATACGGTCGAAATTCCGACGGAGGCCTGCCCGTGGAAAATTCCGACCGTGTGTACGCGGCATAACTTTTTTGCGGGAGGATGCCCCCATGCTTCGGCATATATATATTTTAGGCACAGGTTGCGTTAAAACATTTTTTTATTTTTTACTAGGTTTTGTTTTGGTATTTGCTTTGCAGGTATGGCATGGTAAGGTCTTACTGTTGTACTGTAATGTTACTTTGTTTTAATGTTAACCACCATTTGCTTAGCAGGTACGCCATTCAGTTGCAGCGCGGATCTATTTATCTTGACAGCAACAGCGTTTGCTCCCACGATACATAAAGCCGTGACTCCAACGCTGTAGGAGGTGATTTCACCACCACAGTTAAAAAAAAAGAGCATATATGCCGAAGCATGGGGGCAGCAGGGGCGGAGGAGCGATTTTGCTCCTAATGCCGCGTATATACAGTCGAAATTCCAACGGAGGCTTGCCCGTGGAAAAGTCCGACCGTGTGTACGCGGCATAACCTTTTATGCCGCGTACATACGGTCGAAATTCCGACGAAGGCTTGACCGTGTGTACGCGGCATAACTTTTTTGCGGGAGGATGCCCCCATGCTTCGGCATATATGCCCATCATTAGAAGTGGGTGGATGAAGGGAGGTATTCTAATGGTGGGCATACCCACCAATCAATCTCTTTTTCATTCAGCCAATAGGCTGTATGAAAAAAAAGATTACAATACATGTCCAACAAGGACCAGCAACGTACTGGTATGTTGCTGGACTTTGAATGTTTATACCAGAATGATGCCTGCGGGTTTAGGTATCATCTTGGTATTCTTTTCAGCCAGCAGCCGGCTTTCATGTAAAAGCAATTCTAGCAGATAATTAGCCTCTAGACTGCTTTTACAAGCAGTGGGAGGGAATGTCCCCCCCCCTGGATATAAAAAGCGCCATTGGGAAATTGGGAAAGCATTTTATCACACCGATCTTGGTGTGGTCAGATGCTTTGAGGGCAGAGGAAAGATCTAGGGTCTAACCCCCCAATTTTTTTCAAAAAAAGAGTACCTGTCACTACCTATTGCTATCATAGGGGATATTTACATTCCCTGAGATAACGATAAAAATGGTAAAAAAATAAAATATGGAAGGCACAGTTTAAAAATAAAATAAAAAAGCCAAATAAATAATAAAAAAAAAAAAAAAAAAAAGCACCGCTGTCCCCCCCTGCTATTGCGCAAAGGCGAACGCAAGCGTCGGTCTAGCGTCATATGTAAACAGCAATTGCATCATGCATGTGAGGTATCACCGCGAAGGTCAGATCGAGGGCAGTCATTTTAGCAGTAGACCTCCTCTGTAAATCTAACGTGGTAACCTGTAAAGGCTTTTAAATGCTTTTAAAAATGAATGTAGTTTGTCGCCGCTGCGCGTTTGTGCGCAATTTTAAAGCATGTCGTGTTTGGTATCCATGTACTCGGCCTATGATCATCTTTTTTATTTCATCAAACATTTGGGCAATATAGTGTTTTTTAGTGCATTAAAAATAAAAAAAAAGTGTGTTTTTCCCCCAAAAAATGCGTTTGAAAAATCGCTGCGCAAATACTGTGTGGAAAAAAAAAATGCAACACCCACTATTTTAATCTGTAGGGCCTTTGCTTTAAAAAAATATATAATGTTTGGGGGTTCAACATAATTTTCTTGCAAAAAAAAATTTTTTTTCATGTAAACAAAAAGTGTCAGAAAGGGCTTTGTCTTCAAGTGGTTAGAAGAGTGGATGATGTGTGACATAAGCTTCCTAATGTTGTGCATAAAATGCCAGGACAGTTCAAACCCCCCCCCCCAAATGACCCCATTTTGTAAAGTAGACACCTCAAGCTATTTGCTGAGAGGCATGTTGAGCCCATTGAATATTTTTTTTTTTTGTCCCAAGTGATTGAATAATGACCAAAAAAAAAAAATGTACAAAAAGTTGTCACTAAATTATATATTGCTCAAACATGCCATGGGCATATGTGGAATTACACCCCAAAATACATTCTGTTGCTTCTCCTGAGTACGGGGATACCACATGTGTGGGACTTTTTGGGAGCCTAGTCGCGTACAGGACCCCAAAAACCAAGCACCGCCTTCAGGATTTCTATGGGTGTAAATTTTTGATTTCACTCCTCACTGCCTATCACAGTTTCGGAGGCCATGGAATGCCCAGATGGCACAAAACCCCCCCAAATGACCCCATTTTGGAAAGTAGACACCCCAAGCTATTTGCTGAGAGGTATGTTGAGTATTTTGCAGATCTCGCTTTTTGTCACAAAGTTTTGAAAATGTAAAAAAAGAAAAAAAAAAAAAAAAAAGAAAAAAAAAATGTCTTTCTTAATTTTCAAAAACAAATGAGAGCTGTAAAATACTCACCATGCCTCTCAGCAAATAGCTTGGGGTGTCTACTTTCCAAAATTGGGTCATTTGGGGGGGTTTTGTGCCATCTTGGCATTTTATGGCCTTCAAAACTGTGATAGGTAGCGAGGAGTGAAATCAAAAATTTATGCCCTTAGAAACCTTGAAGGCGGTGCTTGGTTTTTGGGGTCCCGTACGCGGCTAGGCTCCCAAAAAGTCCCACACATGTGGTATCCCCGTACTCAGGAGAAGCAGCAGAATGTATTTTGGGGTGTAATTTCACATATGCCCATGGCATGTGTGAGCAATATATCATTTAGTGACAACTTTGTGAAAAAAAAAAAAAAGTTTGTCATATTCCCGCAACTTGTGGCAAAATATAAAATATTCTATGGACTGAACATGCCTCTCAGTAAATAGCTTGGGGTGTCTACTTTCCAAAATGGGGTCATTTGGGGGGGTTTTGTGCTATTTTGGCATTTTATGGCCTTCGAAACTGTGATAGGTAGTGAGGAGTGAAATCAAAAATTTGCGCCCTTAGAAATCCTGAAGGCGGTGCTTGGTTTCCGGGGTCCCGTACGTGGCTAGGCTCCTAAAAAGTCCCACACATGTGGTATCCCCGTACTCAGGAGAAGCAGCAGAATGTATTTTGGGGTGCAATTCCACATATAACCATGGCATGTGTGAGCAATATATCATTTAGTGACAACTTTTTGTAATTTTTTTTTTTTTTTGTCATTATTCAATCACTTGGGACAAAAAAAAAAAATATTCAATGGGCTCAACATGCCTCTCAGCAATTTCCTTGGGGTGTCTACTTTCCAAAATGGGGTCATTTGGGGGGGTTTTGTACTGCCCTGCCATTTTAGCACCTCAAGAAATGAGATAGGCAGTCATAAATTTAAAGCTGTGTAAATTTCAGAAAATGTACCCTAGTTTGTAAACGCTATAACTTTTGCGCAAACCAATAAATATACGCTTATTGACATTTTTTTTACTAAAGACATGTGGCTGAATACATTTTGGCCTAAATCTATGACTAAAATTGAGTTTATTCGATTTTTCTTATAACAAAAAGTAGAAAATATCATTTTTTTTCAAAATTTTCGGTCTTTTTCTGTTTATATCGCAAAAAATAAAAATCGCAGAGGCAATCAAATACCATTAAAAGAAAGCTCTATTTGTGGGAAGAAAAGGACGCAAATTTCATTTGGGTACAACATTGCATGTCCGCACAATTTACAGTTAAAGCAGCGCAGTGCCGAATCCCAAAAACAGGCTTGGTCCTAATGGCCCGAAATGGTCCGGGGCTTAAGTGGTTAACCACTTCCCTATCCAGCCATAGTCAAATGACGTCCACAGATGGGATCTCCCATCCTGGGTGGACGTCATATGACGCCCTGGCTTTGTAGGGGGATATCTGAATGATGCCTGCAGCTAGAAGCATCATTCAGACATCCTTTTGAAGTGCCAGCGATTCTGTGCACCATAAGAATGATCATAGCGCGGTTCCGCCGCTTGATCGTTCTTATAGGCGGCGGGAGGGGACATCCCCCCCTCCCGCCGTCATCCGGTGCTTCTCCGGGCTCTCCCGTGCGATCGGGGACCCGGAGAGAATCTTCCGGCGCCGTTGGTGGGTCACATGACGAGCATAGAGAAGACTGGTGACCAGATGGTCACCAGTCATCTCTATGATCGTCGGAGGCCCGGGCGCGATGTGATGACGTCACGCCCGGGTCCTCAAATGTAAACAAAGCCGCCATTGCGGCTAGTTAGTATGAGATCAGTGAAAAACAATTCACTGATCTCATGCTTTCCAGCCTGGAGGAGAGATGTGGGGTCTTATTGACCCCGCATCTCTCAATAAAGAGGACCTGTCACACACATTCCTATTACAAGGGATGTTTACATTCCTTGTAATAGTAATAAAAGTGATCAAAAAAAGAAAAAGTAAAATAATTGTAAAAAAATTAATAAATAAGTAAAAAAATAAATAATTAAAAATGCACCTGTCCCCGGTAGCTCGCGATCAGAAGCGAATGCACACGCAAGTCGCCCACATATGTAAACGCCGTTCAAACCACATATGTGAGATATCGCCGCGTGCGTTAGAGCGCGTGCAACAGCTCTAACACTAGACCTCCTCTGTAATTCTAACCTGGTAACCTGTAAAAAAAAATAAAGTGTCGCCTATGGAGATTTTTAAGTACCGAAGTTTGGCGCCATTCCATTAATGTGCGCAATTTTAAAGCGTGACATGTTAGGTATCTATTTACTCGGCGTAACATCATCTTTCATATTTTCCCAAAAAATTGGGCTAACTTTACTGTTTTGTTATTTTTTAATTCATGAAACCATTTTTTTTTTTTAAAAAAGGCGTTTGAAAAATTATTGCGCAAATATCGTGCAAGAAAAAAAAGTTGCAATGACCGTCATTTTATTCCCTAGGGCAGGGCTCGACAATCCTCGGGCGCCAGGTCGCAAATGCGACTAGAATTAGCAACCTGGCACCTGGGGCAGCACAGCTGAGGTTACCTGCATCTCCGTGCGCCCCCCCTCCGCGATCGCGTGATCTCGTGGGGCCGCGCCGGCCGTTAATTTAGGCCGCGGCTTTGCGGCCTTCTGCAGGCCTAGGCTTCATTCTGTAATCTGGCACCATCTTGTCAACCAGCAATGCTTGCCTGTTTCACTGCCCGCCCATCTCCTTCCCTTTACTTAGAAGTTAACCCCCAAACATTATATATATTTTTTATTCTAACACCCTAGAGAATAAAATGGCGGTCATTGCAATACTTTCTGTCACACCGTATTTGCGCAGCCATCTTACAAACGCACTTTGAGGAAAAAAATACACTTTTTTAAATAAAAAAATAAGACAACAGTAAAGTTAGCCAAATTTTTTTTTATATTGTGAAAGATAATGTTACGCTGAGTAAATTTGATACCCGACATGTCACGCTTCAAAATTGCGTCCGCTCGTGGAATGGCGACAAACTTTTACCCTTTAAAATCTCCATAGGCGACATTTAAAAAATTCTACAGGTTGCATGTTTTGTGTTACAGAGGAGGTCTAGGGCTAGAATTATTGCTCTCGCTCTACCAATCGCGGCGATACCTCACATGTGTGGTTTAAAACACTGCTTTCATATGCGGGCGCTACTCGCGTATGCGTTCGCTTCTGCACGCATTGGTCGTTAAAAAAAAAAACCTGGCTCCTAACTTTTTTAGCTGGCTCCTAGATTCCAAGCTAATTTGTCAAGCCCTGCCCTAGGGTGTCTGCTAAAAAAACATATATAATGTTTCGGGGTTCTGAGTAATTTTCTAGCAAAAGAATGATGATTTGTACATGTAGGAGAGAAGTGCTAGAATAGGCCCAGTATGGAAGTGGTACAAAAAGCCCAGTATTTAAGTGGTTAAGCGGTTAAAGTAGTCCATCCTAACACTAAAATCCCTGTATCTACAGACATCCATCCTTCTTTACAGGGCTAGATGGGTTAGTGTTAGATCGTAGGTGTCTGTAGATGTAGGGATTTTAGTGTTAGGCTGGACTTCTACTTTAAAGGGGTTGTAAACCTTCGTGTTTTTTACCCTACTTGTCTGGAACCTCTCCTTGCCACTAATCACTGTCCCTGTCAGATGGGTGACCTGTCCCTACATTACCCACATGTGAAAATGCGCACCAAGCCTGGGAGCCAGGGGCTTAAATAGGTACTGCCTGATCCAAGATGGCTGCCAGAGTCACATGGAGTGGCAGCATCTAACTGGATCGCTTCCCCAGTGACCCAGGAAGGCATAGAGGAACCATGTTCCTCTCGACTTCCCCTCCAACCATGTTCCTCTCGACATCTCCCTCAGCGTGGACCAGGTAAGTTCCCGATGCCTCGTTCGAAGGTAAGAATTTCATAATGAGCTAGTATGCGGTGCATACTAGCTCATTATAATAGCTCATTATGCCTTTTGCCTTTCAGGTATGAGAAAAAAAAAAAAAGTAGGAGCGGGTATACAACCGCTTTAAGAGCACTCAGCTCTGATGCAAGCAGTGATCTGGATCTTGGGAGGAGTTATGTAAATACCAAAATGCCTTGATGGGTGGATGTGAGTCTGGAGGAGTGGGAGTTTGCATGCAGTTTGCTCTAGGTCATGGGTGCTCAACCTGTGGCCCTCCAGCTGTCCCATCATGCCTCTGCCTTTGGGAGTCATGCTTTTAACTGTCATTTCCACTGCCTCATGGGATTTGTAGTTCTGCCACAGGTTGAGCACCCATGCTCTAGGGCAGTGATGGCGAACCTTGGCACCCCAGATGTTTTGGAACTACATTTCCCCTGATGCTCCACTACACTGCAGAGTGCATGAGCATCATGGGAAATGTAGTTACAAAACATCTGGGGTGCCAAGGGTTGCCATCACTGCTCTAGGAAATGCCCACGTGTGATGCTAAGCCTCCATAATCAAAATAAGTGAAATCCAATGGATGATAGGGGCAGGCCAGGGACAGTCAAGCTGGAAAGAGAAGCGCTAGATGATGTTGAATGTCCGTTTGGCAGAAAATAAGGCAGGCTCTATGTGACTTGCTTCAGATTCTAATGCATATTGTGAATAGCTCACAGTGTGCAGTGAAATCAGAGTAAGCAAGATCAATGCAGGAGATGAGTCTATACAACTGTGCAAGACTGAAGGGAAGGCTGGAGGTCAGATTTCATTTTCCAGATGTTCCCATTACTTTACCATTGCTCCACCGTTTTTCGCACCGAACATAGTGTAGATATTCGTTGGTTTCCATCAGTTTATAAATCGTGATTCCCTTGCGTTTCCCCCTGAACCTCCGCTTTTTATATCTGATGGTGTGGGTGTATCGGCACGTACAAACATTTTAACAATTCCGTAATTATGCTAATCCCTTATTATATTTCATTTTCAAACAATCATTTTTTTTTTTTTTTTAGGAATAGGGAATAAGGTGGTAATTGTTTTTGCATTACAGGAGCCCCAGGTAAGTAATTGCCTCTTAGAAAACTGCCAGGATTGACAGTGACACAAAAGAAAGCGTGTAATAAATAGAGACAGGGCTGCACTGTATAACCTGTAGTCTGGTAAACATCTCAGGAGCCGTGTAGTGAGCAGATGGGAATGACTACAACGTGTTTCGCTCATTTGCAATTTCAACTTTAGCAGCATGTTTGCTCATTTCAGAACTCACGTGGCGGAGCTGTCATGGTGTCCAGTATTCTGCCATGTAACTGGCTTTGTAATCATAAAAGCTAATCTCTAGGCAAGCCACTAAATACAGAGCTGAAATACATACATGGCAGCAGTTTTACTTGCTAATATATTTGTAATGTGTCCTTGTCACATTGCAGTGTGAGACTGCTGACCTCACTTTTCTCTACTGCAGTTAATACAGTTTGATCAGAAACCTGCCCACAACCTTCTGATTGGACAGTGAAAGGGTGGCAGCAAACTGATGAAGGCATCTTAGAGATTATTAGTATTTGGCTGCACTGTGCAATGCAATAGAGCTTTGAATGGCTAAGAGCGTGCTGACCATCCCTCTTCCAGTCAGATTGCTGCTGTACAGAGGATAAAATTAGGCTAATATTAGGTTAGATTCATGTTCCATATTTTTTAATACAGTTCATGCTGTAACTAAAATTTTTCTTTACAAATTTGCCCACAGTTCTGATTTCACAGCCATCTTCTAAATTTTTAACCTCAGATTTTACCCTTCCTCTGTCCTCTTCCAATTACAGACCTCAGATCAGACCCTCCTTCATCCAATTACAGTCCTCAGCTCAGATCCTCCTTCATCCAATTACAGACCTCAGATCAGACCCTCCTTCATCCAATTACAGACCTCAGATCAGACCCTCCTTCATGCGATTGAAGAACTCAGATAAGACCCTCTTGCAGTATATCCAATTACAGACCTCAGATCAGATCCTCATTCATCCAATTACAGACCTCAGATCAGACCCTCCTTCATCCAATTACAGACCTCAGATCAGACCCTCCTTCATCCAATTACAGACCTCAGATCAGACCCTCCTTCATCCAATTACAGACCTCAGATCAGACCCTCCTTCATGCGATTGAAGAACTCAGATAAGACCCTCTTGCAGTATATCCAATTACAGACCTCAGATCAGATCCTCATTCATCCAATTACAGACCTCAGATCAGACCCTCATTCATCCAATTACATACCTCAGCTCAGACCCTCCTTCATCCAATTACATACCTCAGATCAGACCCTCCTTCATCCAATTACAGACCTCAGCTCAGACCCTCCATCCAATTACATACCACAGCTCAGACCCTCCTTCATCCAATGACATACCTCAGATCAGACCCTCCTTCATCCAATTACATACCTCAGCTCAGACCCTCTTTCCTCCAATTACAGACCTCAGCTCAGACCCTCCATCCAATTACATACCACAGCTCAGACCCTTCTTCATCCAATTAGAGACCTCAGCTCAGACTCTCCTTCATGCGATTGAAGAACTCAGATAAGACCCTCTTACAGTATATCCAATTACATACCTTAGATCAGACCCGCTTTCATCCAATTACATACCTCAGATCAGACCCTCCTTTATCCAATTACAGACCTCAGATCATACTTTCCATCATCCGATTGAAGAACTCAGACCAGACCTTCGTATATCCCATTACATGCCTCAGATCGGACCTCCTTCGTCCAATTACTGACTTTAGAGCAGACCCTCCTACATTCCATTACAGACCTCAAATCAGATCCCACTTTATCCAATTACCCATCTTAGATCAGGCCTACTGTCCTCCAGTTAAAGACCTTATTTAAGATCTCCTTCATTCAATTACTGACCTCAGATCAGACCTCCCTCATCCAAACACAGACCATGAATCAGACCCCTTCTTCATCTTTAGGGTCAGATGGGTCTATCTCAGTCCTTTTCCATTAAAAGACTCAAGATCAGACTCATCCATTCTCTTGCTACAACAAACCTCAGCCAAGGACTGTCCTCCAAATTCTTTACAACAATGGCCTCAAACCAGACCTCTCCTTCCTGGCAAAGAGAACTATGAAATCCTTTTCCATATAGTTCCAATCATAGGACTTAGAGCAGACCCTTCTACTCCATAGTCTTTCAATATCAAACCTCAGACTACACTATTCTTCATCCAACTTCAGTTGCCAACTTCACATAAGCTCCCAGTCTATTCTTCTCCCCCACCTGCAACCTTAAACCGGACCGACCCATCTTTCATCCACCTTCACTTGCCAACTTCGTGCAAAATCCTGGTCTGTACTCCTCCCCCAGTTTCAACCTCAGACAGGACCTATCTTTCAAATTTCACATAAGCTCTTGGTCAGTTTTCTTTCACCCATCTGCAAACTGGACCCATCTTTCATTCACCTTTGGTTGCCATGTAAGATCCTGGTCTATTTCCCTTCCCCCAACTGCAACCTCAGAGCAGACCACCAAGACTCTGTCTCTACTGTTGCATATGCATTGAGGCAAAAAAACAGGAGCGTTGGGCGCACTCTAAATTTTTGCACATGCACAGTGACTGCATGCTATGTAGGTTGGCACACGTTGGGCAATTAAAAGATTGTCTCTTTGACACCTAGCCTCGCAGGTCCTTTTTATTGGATGATGAAAAAATCATCAGCAATTTATTACATTAGCCGGGTAAAGTGGGCCTGAGATGATCTGAAACATTGTGATTTCCTTATGTGATCTACTTTTATGTTTGAAGTGTCTTAGTGGTTATCACTCCTGCATTAGGATGCTCTGCCAGAATACCAACCAGGACTACAGTATACCTGCACAGAGTTTGCAGGCTTTCCTCTGTGCTTGCGTGAGTTTCTTCCAGGTTCGCTGATCACTCCAAAGACATGCTGGTAGGTTAATTGGCTCCTGTCTAAATTGGCCCTGGTATGTGTTGTGATATTGGGGTGATTATACTCATGTGGCAGATGCTTTGTCAATGAGTTGCACCAGTCCAAACTGTATTTTAGGGCATGGCAACCGCCCACTTTTATTGAACAAATGGAAACTTCACATAGACATCAGTTGCCCACGCAGTCGTTCTTCCACATCAATATGAACAAGCAAAAATACCAAGCCACCCGACTCCCTTATTGGCAGCACCACTGTTCTTCTTACCAGTCCCTCTGATGGTGTTATCCAGCTCTACTGGTTCACTTAGATGTTTTAGCCTTTAGTCGCAGTGCCCTGCTGCACGATCCAATCCTGGGCTCTGGATAGGGGTTTTCCTGACACCCCAATAGGAGGCCACCTGACTCCAGGAACAAGACCTCTTGGCTGCTGGCTTGGGCCTCTGACTCCTGGGTGAGACCCCCTGTCTCCCACACTGTAAGCCGTCTCCAAACTGGAAGCTCTGAGCTCTAAGGCCCGGTTCTCACAGGGGCGGCACGACTTCGGGGGCGACTCGGCGGCGCGATCTCAAGACGACATTAGACGCCCGCCTGAGGCGATTTGCATAATGACTTCTGTATAGAAGTCAATGCAAGTCGCCCTGAGTCGCCCCCAAAAGAAGTACAGGAACCTTTTTCTAAGTCGGAGCGACCTGAGTCGCTCCTATTAGAACGGTTCCATAGCACAGAGCGGGACGCGACTCCTCAGGCGACCGAGTCACCCGAGGAGTCGCCCTTATGTGAACCGGGCCTAAGTCTATAACCTGTGCACACCTGTGCACACCTGTGTACTTAGACAGCCTGCCAACACCTGGTAAAAGCTGGACACAAGATTGAAAGTTCTGATCCAAAACTACAGAATCCAGAGAAAACCCAAAACACAGCTTTCACCACGTAGAAGCGATAGTCCAGAACCCCACATTGACCCTTAATACAAATTCTGTGTCATATTCTCCTCCATTTTCACAGTGACAGGGTCTCGTCCAGTCACAGTGTTTATATATGTGAGACAGGAACCTTAAGGATTTTCCAACGGGAATTGTGTGATGGCAGGGTTTTGTCGGATAATCCGTCCGTTTGTACGCTCCATCGGACAATTGTTGGAATTTCCGACAACAAATGTGTGATGTCGGATTTTCCAATCGTGTGTACAGAAGTCCGTTGGAAAAAAAATCCAAAAGTACAAACACGCATGCTCAGAAGCAATGCTAAACATAAGACAACATTAGCAGAAGTTGCCCAAAGGGTGGCGCTAAAGAGCAGAAAAACCACCTAGTTTCTGTTTGTTAGCCGACCAAGTTTTGACGTTTGTATGCAGAACAAGTTCACGGCCAACGCCCTTCAGACAAAATTCCACGGCTTTGTCCGATGGAAATCCAATTGTATCTACGAGGCATTCAATTGTAAACTCCTTGAGGGCAGGGACTGATGTGAGTGTGCAGTATGTAAATTGTCTGTGCCATGAAAATACCCGTAATGATAAATTATTTTATTCATTAATTGAAAAGTGGACATTATTCAGAATCGGCTTATGTACCCGAGATGGCAATTGACATTAGCAAAGGCGCCATATATTAGATGGTCAGTTCTAGGACGATGTGGAATATCTGAACTTATTACCAGAACCAATAGAGTACCCACTTTGTGTTAGGTACCCTCTGATACCTATATTTATTACCGCTTCCATGCTGTTCATATCCTCACATTCAGCCTTGCAAAGTCACCAGCAATTGTGGACCATGCTTAATACTTTCAACATTTACACACTGAATTCAATGGCATGACATGGGCACCCATGTTACAGAGGTGGGGGGGGTATGCTGGTGGACCTACAAGTTTGAAAATCTGATAAAGATACACCATACATTGTGTTTGTAGCGGCCTCACCCCCTTCACATGTTTCTCGATTGTCCGAAAGCTCTTGTCTAGGGGTACCTGGTTTTCGAGAGTGAGGTGCGCTACGGCCCATGTCCTCCCCATGGCTGTGGGTGAGGTGAAGGCCAGTATCAATATCTTCCTCGGGCCAAATGTGCATTAGGTTGCGGAACTTAGCCCTGCTATGCTGGAATCTCCCTTTGCTCCCATCAACAGAGTCCATACACCGATCACAGTCCAACTGCTAGTTTTATTCCGTAGCTCCACAACAAACAATACATGGCAGGATACGGTGGGATGAGCAGGCCGAGGCACTATCTAGATTGTAGTCCCTACACCCCCTGTGCTATGACCAGGGATTGCAGGAGTCTTGATTAGAACAACTTCGCTGCGCTGCGGCCCCTATCAGGGGAAGATAACCCTCCGAGGGAGTTACCGGAGGCCCGTCCGTCACCGGGTTGACGCTGCTCCGGAGTCTTCTGACGGGTGACCTCCCCAGCCTCCTCACCTCAGACGCGGGTCCCCTCGCAAGGGGCACCCTGGAATCACTTCACCCTCGCGGGACCCGGTCGAAGTCACCAGGTCCCAGGCCTTCTACAAAGTACCTCACCCCAGGCTGAAGGTGCCTGGGATGGACTCCAACTCCAGCTTCATTCCGGCCAGGCCTAGGGTGCCCAGGCCGGAACCTTGAACCGCCCGCACCCAGGCCGAGGGCGCCTGGGTACGTGAAGAAAAGATCTCACAACAGACCTCGTGGCGAGGGCGTCTCCCCCCTTCGACACCACGGCGGGTTCCCTGCCCCAGCCGTACCATCTCCAGGAAGGGACAAAAAGGGTAGCACTGTGGTAGTGATTCTACCTCGAGCCTGTAGGTACCCCGCCACCCACAGGCCAAGGAGAATATTGCACCACCCAATCCTCCACGAATAACAAAAAGGGGTCTAATCCCTGACATAATTACACACCTGGGTCTCTCTACCCCCAGGTGTATCTCCCTAACTTTGAAGACCCCGCTACACACTCCCCCTGGTGATTTGACGCTGGTCCCCAGCGTCAGGTGCACACCCATGTCTCCCAAGGAGTGGTGACATGAAGTGGGCCCCAGAGGCTATCCCTCAAATTTTGGATACTGTGTGTGCCAAGACCTGCTCAACGGAAAAGGGAACTATAAAACGATAAACTCTCATATAAAACTTCTGCTTTGTACACATTTACAATCCCTCCCATTCCTAATCAAAAACCACCCCACTCTCAGCAGTCTTGACCGACGAATCTCCTGCAGAAGGGAAACAAAAAAAAACACATCCTAACACTCTGTGTTAACTCGGCATGAGTGGGTCCGTCAGCCGAGAGACCCACTCACTCCAATAAGTAAGCAATGCATGTGTAGCATTTCGAACAACCGTTGCACAACACTGCCACCTGGTGACAGCGCTGCGGTAATGACACTTGGTTAGATCTTCATTCTTCCTGCTTTCCTACTCTAACTCTACCCCAAAAGTCTCTGCCTTTGGCACATGAAGAAAAGGGAGAAAAAAAAAAAAACAGCAGCTCCCAAGTCTCCAGTGAGTAAAAGAAAAGCCCAAATCAAAACAAAAGTAGGGCACAGTTCTAGGCGTCTGGGAATGTCTCTTCCAGAAAGTTTCAACAGCAACAAGATAGGAGCTCACTTCTCCTATAAGTAGAACCTTGGATCCGGCAGAAACAGGGGCTTCAGGTGCCCGTCAAACACTTCCACCGAATACTCGACATCCTCTCCTTCTTTCCTGCAGATGAGCACCTTATCGGCATGAATATGGCGCCCAAGTCTCCAATTAGCTCTGCAGTCCTTGAACTTTTTAGACACAGGCGGCGAACATGACAGGTATCGCCTGGCATGGGGTACTTTAAGCTTTTCCCATACCAACTCGTCATACCACCTTGGTCGCAGGACCTCGACTTCATACAATAAGTCCCGAGGCAAGTAGGGGTACTCCCACCCATATTCGCGGGCGACTCTCTGGGAGAAAAGTCTCTGCAACCTGGCTAGAGGCGGCATCACATCTCGCTCACCTTCTCCTGGCTGCACGATGGCCTCCGGGTGCCGAGGTACCTTCACCATCTCGGGTTGCTTTGCCTTTGGTGCCCGCAACGAAGCACGCTGCATCCCCACCATCAGAGCGGGTGATGTAGTTGAATGAGGAAAGTTGATCGGAGGACTAGATTTTCTCGGGAACTCTGGGGCCTTTCCGTGTATGGTTCAACCTCAAAAAGGAACTCCTTGCATGCCTCACATCGCCCGAATGGCTTTAGTTGGACCACCAGTCCCGAGCATCCGGGACAGATCACACCGAGGGCCTCCGTGTCTCTGCATGAATACAGAGCCAACTGTCCTCGGGGCCTGAGCCTTATCCCCGTGTCTGTAATGGGCGCAGCAAATGCAGTCATCTTGAAAGGATAAGGTACCGGCATCCACGGGGAGCCTGAGTTCACTCCGACCACTTGCTGCTCCATCACGCGCTGACCTTGCGCCGGAGTCTCCACGTGTATCTCCACACGTGGCCAGACTCCTCCCACGACTTGCACGTTTTCGCGGGCTTCCTTCAGTCTTCTCCCACGAATTGCGCAGTCATGGGGTGCCTCGTGGCGCAGTGCAGCAAAAGTCCCCACATGTAGTTCGTCACACGGCTGGACTCCTCCCTCTTCCCGCTCTTTCTGCATGGGCCTCTCCCGGTTTTTCAGAGAAATTTCCACGACTTCGAGCACAGGGACGCACTTTGGCCAATCACATGGCCGACCTGCTCGGACCTCCTCCGGGCAGCAAAGTTCAAACACAGCCGTTCCAAACCTCATGGTCAACACACATTTCATCCTGGACGATCCCCCACGTGTAGCGGCCTCCCCCCTTCACATGTTTCTCGATTGTCCGAAAGCTCTTGTCTAGGGGTACCTGGTTTTCGAGAGTGAGGTGCGCTACGGCCCATGTCCTCCCCATGGCTGTGGGTGAGGTGAAGGCCAGTATCAATATCTTCCTCGGGCCAAATGTGCATTAGGTTGCGGAACTTAGCCCTGCTATGCTGGAATCTCCCTTTGCTCCCATCAACAGAGTCCATACACCGATCACAGTCCAACTGCTAGTTTTATTCCGTAGCTCCACAACAAACAATACATGGCAGGATACGGTGGGATGAGCAGGCCGAGGCACTATCTAGATTGTAGTCCCTACACCCCCTGTGCTATGACCAGGGGTTGCAGGAGTCTATATTAGAACAACTTCGCTGCGGCCCCTATAAGGGGAAGATAACCCTCCGAGGGAGTTACCGGAGGCCCGTCCGTCACCGGGTTGACGCTGCTCCGGAGTCTTCAGACGGGTGACCTCCCCAGCCTCCTCACCTCAGACGCGGGTCCCCTCGCAAGGGGCACCCTGGAATCACTTCACCCTCGCGGGACCTGGTCGAAGTCACCAGGTCCCAGGCCTTCTACAAAGTACCTCACCCCAGGCTGAAGGTGCCTGGGATGGACTCCAACTCCAGCTTCATTCCGGCCAGGCCTAGGGTGCCCAGGCCGGAACCTTGAACCGCCCGCACCCAGGCCGAGGGCGCCTGGGTACGTGAAGAGAAGATCTCCCAACAGACCTCGTGGCGAGGGCGTCTCCCCCTTTTATCTCCTCCCATCGACACCACGGCGGGTTCCCCGCCCCAGCCGTACCATCTCCAGGAAGGGACAAAAAGGGTAGCACTGTGGTAGTGATTCTACCTCGAGCCTGTAGGTACCCCGCCACCCACAGGCCAAGGAGAATATTGCACCACCCAATCCTCCACGAATAACAAAAAGGGGTCTAATCCCTGACATAATTACACACCTGGGTCTCTCTACCCCCAGGTGTATCTCACTAACTTTGAAGAACCCGCTACATGTTACGTTCTGATTGTACAATATAGCCAAGATCTACCAATGACCATCTAATACTTGAATGGATACCTATTGAATAAATGAATAGGAATTGTTCTGAGCTTGCACAACCAGGGAGGGCAAAGTGTTTGGTACCCAGAGAGAGAATGCACATGGAGAAAAGTATATTAATGTAAGAATTCCGAGGAGGTAGTACAAATTCTGCATACATGGCCACACCGGCCCGGCAACACCGAGAACTGTGCAGAGGTTACCCATACACATGGCTGCTGCCCAACAGCATCTGATAGAGGAGGTGGCTGGAAGGCAGACCAGAAATAAGGCACCTGGATGAGGAAGGGCTCCTGCCCAAGACAAAAACGACAGTTCCTAATCTGTTCCTCCTCCACTGGAACCTCTCTCTACACTAGACACTCTGTCCCTGACCAGCGGGGTCTCTGTCCCTGACCTAGCCACTTTAAAAATCCATTCCAACCAAAGGGGGACAGTGCTATTTATTAGCACTGCCAACACCAAAGGTGAGGTCAGCCAGGGTGGTAGCATCTAATTGGACAGCTGCTCTCTTGATGATACCTATGAAGGCCCAAGATGCGCCCCTTGCCCTTTGTTCTCTCTGCATGGTGGCTGCTGAACAACGCCATCTATGAAGGGAGGCTAAACTACACTTGCCTACAAGGTTGTAACTAGTATGGCCAGTTTTACCCATGTTACCCTTGACTTCCTCTCCCCCTGCAAATCTGCTGGGGTTGAGGGCCACTTGCAGTGGAGAAAGTAGACTAGCTTACGACCATACAACCAGGGCAGGAAATTGCCTTTAAACAAAGGGGGAAATTGCAGCTTTGATCCACTACACTGCAAGATAGCTTAAGGTGGTCATACATAGATCAACATTCGGCTGGTTCAGTAGGGACCAGACAAATTTTAATCTGTGTATGGGCAGGCTGGTTGTACAGCAGTCGATCTAGATATTCACTTCTGTACAACCAGCCTTTCAGGTTTTTCCCGAAAAATCAGTGCCATCGTCTATAGCTTGCAACACTGATCAGTGTGTTCTGACATCGGGAAGACTTCCCTCTGCCAGAAAACAATAGTACAGTGAGAGCGATTCCCCCATCCACATCAGGCGTGTGGATGGGGGAATTAGGTAACCCACTGGTTGAATGAAAAAAAAAAAGATTAATGTATGTCCAGCTTTAGGAAGAGGACTGAGGAGTAAAGATTTTGGTGCACAATGCACTAATTCAATTAAAATGTTTGAAATTGGTCTTGAGGCCGAGTTCACACCTATGCGAATTGGATGCGGCTTAAAACGCATCAAATTTGCATGTCATTAGAAAATACATTCATTTTTATGAGGCTAGTTCACATATGTGTGATGCATTCGCACTGCGCAGTACCGAAAAAACATGTGCGTTTTCTAGGCATTGCGGTGCGGCTCAGGTGCAAATTCAGGCTCATTATCTTCTATGGGCACGCATCTGATTCGCAGATGTGTTCCGTTCTGAACAGGGATTCTCTCCCTGAATCATGGAGGGGAACTCCACGCACATTTTAAATAAAAAACCAGCATGGGTTCCCCTCCAGGAGCATACCAGGCCTTTAGGTCTGGTATGGATTTTCAGGGGAACACCCTGTGCCGAAAAACGGTGTGGGGGTTCCCCCAAAATCCACACCAGACCCTTATCCGAGCATGCAGCCCGGCCGGTCAGGAAAGGGGGTGGGGACGAGCGAGTGCCCCCCTCCTTAACCGTACCAGGCTGCATGCCCTCAACATGGGGGGTAGGTGCTTTGGGTCAGGGGGCGCCCTGCGGCCCCCCCACCCCAAAGAACCTTGTCCCCATGTTGATGTCAATAAAAAAAATGTACAGTATTTGCATGTTCTAGCCTTGTATTTAGTAGGTTCCATAATGGGATATGAACAAAGCATATCCCTCTATAGCAGGGGTCTCCAAACTTTCTTAACAGAGGGCCAGTTTACTGTCCTTCAGACTTTTGGGGGGCCAGACTGTGGCCAGTGGGAGTAGAAAATGCCCCAGCATCAGTTGAAGTAAACAGTGCCCCATTATTGGTTTGAGTGGGAGGAATAGTGCCTCATTATTGGCATCAGCGGGAAAAAGTGTCCCGTAGCGGTATCAGTGGAAATAATAGTGCCTCCTCCCACGATCCGAGGAACCCAACCACTCACTGGTGTGATTTTGTGAATTCCACGGCAAAAAAATTGAAGTGCAATAAACTAAATCGATTAAGCTGCTCCCCTAAAATGTGGAAGTGGTATAAACTTCTAGTGTGATTTGCTATATAGGGTAGGGGGCGCTAGTGGTACCAACTATAATTTGCTAAAAAAAACAAATAAATATCAACCTGTGAATAAACAACGATGTATTACCACAATCAAATGAATACTGAAATGACTATAAATATAACAAAATTTGGCGTCCAAAAGTGGTGCCAAAAATATATATATATTAGAAAAATATTAGAAAGTCCCAACTGTATCATAAAACGTGTTGCCACGATTGTGATGAAAATGAATCCACACAAAAAAAATCTTCCAGACAAAAGAATAAAAAATCCAAATAAGTCACTTCAAATCTTATATGTAGAACACCTCAAAAAGTGTTGACAAAAAAGTTCATACAGTGATGTATTTCTTCCTTCACAACAGTGCAATCTTATTCCTTCACCAAATCTTCTTACAGAAATATACACCCAAAGTGCAGAGGTAATGGATTGCGCTTACCAAATTGAATGGACCTCTTTAATTAAAAAGACGGTCACAGACAGCTTACGCAGGATAGTGCCTGCACACATGGGATGATTACTGGTATAAAGAATGAACCTCCTTCCTCCTCGGATATGGGATATGAAACACAAATGGGAAATCTCCATAGTGCAACCCGTTTATTAAGTATACAAACACAGAGTAAAAATTAGTATAAAATATGGCCAAAGTGGCCTCTTACATTAAAAAGTGCCCATCCCGGCACTGGGGCTGCAAACTGTAGCGTGTAAGGAGCCGAATTGCTTAGGACCTCCGAAGCAGCATGTGTTTCAGCAGCTGCTCGCTGAGCCATGACTCGGATTGAGCACAGAGCGTTGGACACGTGACCAGGCTATGCCGCCGACGTACGTTTCGTTTGAGTAACGTCTTCAGGGGGGCGTGCCTGGTCACTGGAAGTCACATGTTTTATAGTCTATGGTGATTGGACAACGGTAAGATAGACACTGAAGCTGATTTGCCAATTCTCATTGCAGCTGCAGTACTGAGAGAGGACGTCCACAGCGTCATCGTATCTCAATCACATAACTGAGCAATAGATATATTCGAAAAATTAAATGAAAAGACTCCATGTTTAAAATAATATTTAAAACTGACAAAAAAGCCAATCTGAATGATTGAGAAAAAAACACATTAGGTGATATTTAATCCAGCCACTAAATAGAGCTTTCTCTACATTAACTCATCTAAAGAAATGGATACTCATATATTACCTGGGAATAATAACCTACCAGAGTTTGATGGTTGGATATTGATTACTCAAATATTATTACATTTCGTAGGTAAAAGTAGTGGTGATCACTATATATACTTAATACATGTGGTAGCAAGTACCAATACACATATAACGAGATATATATTGGGAATAGCTTATCCAAAGCATTAATTATTATAGATAACAATTCCTATATTATAAGTGTATAGGTGGATACTATACATATTCAATAAATGTAGTGGCATTCAACCAGATACATTCAATTATTATATAAATAAAATGTTGGGAACTCTGCTAAAGGGGAGGCCTACAGATGTTACAAATTAAAACCGGGACCTGGGTATATTTTATTAGAATGGCTAATGGTCATGCATCAATAAGTATGCAGAATGGCACATACTCATTGTTACTCGTTTGACAAGAAACAATTTAGATCCAATTCAATATTTAGACCATATGGCTGCATACTACGTAATTTATATAGCCATCTGGTTTCGTTTTGTGAAATAGCTCTTTGCATGTGTGTCCCTCTCCAATGATTGGAGATCTTATCGATCCCAAAAAATTAGCATAAGCTAGGATCACTTTGATGGTGACTTTTGAAGTGTCTGGACACACTATGATTTGGAAAACCCTTTTTTATATTCGCTAAATGTTCATTGATCCTTACTCTTAATTGGCGTGTCGTTCTACCCACGTATTGGAGAGAGCAAGGGCACTCCAAAACGTAGGTGACATGATCAGAGTTGCATGTTATCAGGGGTTTTATTTTAAATTTTTCTTTTGTGATATTTGACTGAAAATGGGTGATTTTCTTAGGGTCGCTAGATTTTCTCGTGGTTTTGCACGTTTTGCATCAAGTACAATGGTGAAAGCCAGAGCCATCTAGAAAAGTACCAAGTTTCTTTGGAGGATCTGGTACATTGCGGGCTATACGATTTCTCAATCCTGGAGCCCTCCTATATATAAACGTTGGTTTAGACGTGATGGTAGATTTTAGATCTTTGTCTTTAAGTAGTGTCGGCCAATATTTTTTAAAAATGGTTTCCACTTCTCTGAACTGTCTATGAAACCCCGACACGAACGCAAGTTCACCTACAAATTCTTTTTTCGGTCTAGCTACCAGCAAGGATCGATAAGATCTCCAATCATTGGAGAGGGACACACATGCAAAGAGCTATTTCACAAAACGAAACCAGATGGCTATATACCGTATATACTCGAGTATAAGCCGACCCGAATATAAGCCGAGGCACCTAATTTTACCACAAAAAACTGGGAAAACTTATTGACTCGAGTATAAGCCTAGGGTGTCCATTTGCATGCCTCACTGTGCCTCACTGTGCCCATGCCTCACTGTGCTCTTGCCTCACTGTGTCCATGACTAGACTGACGTTTAACATGGGAGTCTATGGAAGGGGTGCATGGCTTTAAAAAAAAAAAAGTCGGTGCTCCCCGGTTGTAGGTCTCCTAGACAAAAAACTTTGCACACTTATAAAGGAGAAATGGGACTACACGTGTGCCAAGTTTTGGGCCCAGGGGACCTACGACAGGCCGATACCGGGTCCCCAAAGTAACCAGAGAAATGACCGTTTAACATGGGAGTCTATGGAAGGGGTGCCCGGCTTTGAAAAATCGGTTCTCCCCGGCCGTAGGTCCTCCGGACAACAAACTTTGCACACTTGTAGAGGAAGAGTGGGGCTACATGTCTGCCAAGTTTGGGGCCCAGGGGACCTACGGACGGCCGGTACCGGGTCCCCAAAAATCCGGAAAAATAGGCGCAAAAAGGTGACTCGAGTATAAGCCGAGGGGGGCATATTCAGCACAAAAAAATGTGCTAAAAAATTCGGCTTATACTCGAGTATATACGGTAAATTACGTAGTATGCAGCCATATGGTCTAAATATTGAATTGGATCTAAATTGTTTCTTGTCAAACGAGTAACAATGAGTATGTGCCATTCTGCATACTTATTGATGCATGACCATTAGCCATTCTAATAAAATATACCCAGGTCCCGGTTTTAATTTGTAACATCTGTAGGCCTCCCCTTTAGCAGAGTTCCCAACATTTTATTTATATAATAATTGAATGTATCTGGTTGAATGCCACTACATTTATTGAATATGTATAGTATCCACCTATACACTTATAATATAGGAATTGTTATCTATAATATTTAATGCTTTGGATAAGCTATTCCCAATATATATCTCGTTATATGTGTATTGGTACTTGCTACCACATGTATTAAGTATATATAGTGATCACCACTACTTTTACCTACGAAATGTAATAATATTTGAGTAATCAATATCCAACCATCAAACTCTGGTAGGTTATTATTCCCAGGTAATATATGAGTATCCATTTCTTTAGATGAATTAATGTAGAGAAAGCTCTATTTAGTGGCTGGATTAAATATCACCTAATGTGTTTTTTTCTCAATCATTCAGATTGGGTTTTTTGTCAGTTTTAAATATTATTTTAAACATGGAGTCTTTTCATTTAATTTTTCGAATATATCTATTGCTCAGTTATGTGATTGAGATACGATGACGCTGTGGATGTCCTCTCTCAGTACTGCAGCTGCAATGAGAATTGGCAAATCAGCTTCAGTGTCTATCTTACTGTGTTCCAATCACCATAGACTATAAAACATGTGACTTCCAGTGACCAGGCACGCCCCCCTGAAGACGTTACTCAAACGAAACGTACGTCGGCGGCGTAGCCTGGTCACGTGTCCAACGCTCTGTGCTCCATCCGAGTCATGGCTCAGCGAGCAGCTGCTGGAACGCATGCCGCTTCGGAGGTCCTAAGCAATTCGGCTCCTTACACGCTACAGTTTGCAGCCCCAGTGCCGGGATGGGCACTTTTTAATGTAAGAGGCCACTTTGGCCATATTTTATACTAATTTTTCCTCTGTGTTTGTATACTTAATAAACGGGTTGCACTATGGAGATTTCCCATTTGTGTTTCATATCCCATATCCGAGGAGGAAGGAGGTTCACTCACTGGTGTGCCTGATACCAAAAGTAGAAACCCCTGCAGGGGTATCAGGCACACCAGTGAGTGGTGGGTTCCTCGGATCGGCGTGGGCTCCTTCTCGTGTCCTCCACTCGTTTCCCAGAGTTCCCTATCTATAAAAATGCTATAAATCTAGCCCCTATTTTGTAGACGCTATATCTTTTGTGCAAACCAATCAATATACACTTATTGCGATTTTTTTTTTTTTTTTTTACCAAAAATATGTAGAAGAATATATATTGCCCTACACTGATGAAGAAATTCGTTTTTTTTGGGAGGATATTTATTATAGCAAAAAGTTTAAAATATTGTGTTTTTTTTCAAAATAGTTTTTTTTTTTGTTTGTTTATAGCCCAAAAAATAAAAACCGCAGAGGTGATCAAATACCATCAAAATAAATCTCTATTTGTGGGGAAAAAAGAAGGACACACTGCGCCCATCAGACGCAGCCACTGCGCCCATCAGACGCAGCCACTGCGCCCATCAGACGCAGCCACTGCGCCCATCAGACGCAGCCACTGCGCCCATCAGACGCAGCCACTGCGCCCATCAGACGCAGCCACTGCGCCCATCAAACGCAGCCACTGTGCCCATCAAACGCAGCCACTGTGCCCATCAAACGCATATTTCCCGATCTCTGCAGCCGTGCATCGGGACAATGTCTCCCTGCCTGTGATTAGCGCAGCGCAGTGCTTACTTCCTGGCGGGCTCTGCACGTGGGGCTTACGAACACGCCGGAGCTCATCCTTACTGGTTGCAAAGCTTATAGGTGAAAAATTCTCAAAGGGGAGTGGTTTGGGGGTGGTAACAATGCAGCTTGGCTGTGTGTTTTTACTGTCCCTTCCTCCCATCACATGTGAAAAGTAGCATCTTATTGTACGCTCATGATTATTATGATGATCAGAGCACAGCAGGTGGTGTATGAGTCTGTCAGTGTAACATGCTGTGTGGTGCTGACTTTCTTATGGCTGTGCTGTGTTATAGTCTGTAACACACATTACAGCCATTCATTAAGAAAGTCATCACCACACAGCATGTTACACTGACAGAGCCATACACCACCTGCTGTGCTCTGATCATCATCATATTAATGACCATGAGCCCACAATGGGGAGTCAGGGGACTGAGCCTCAGCCTGTGTGGTGTGTCAGTGTGATGTGTGTGGGGGGATTGCTTGCCTGTGGACCAGCGTCGGGATTACTCTCTTTCAGCCTCCTCAGTGATCAGTCTCCCTCCCTCAGGCTGCAGCACGGCATAATACTGAGGGAAGGGAGCCGCATTACAATTGTATCCATACGCCGAGGGAAGCATACAGTGATCACATGGCACACTGATGCAGAGAAGGGATTGTATGCCTCCACCCGAAAATGGAGAAAAAGTCCCTCTTCTTCTCTCACCTCCTGGGCCCCTCTATTAACATGATGGGGCCCAGGAAGGTACTATATACATTGCCAATCAAATAGGTGCAGGTTAATAAAGTTATTTAGTTATTAATTCGTTTTTTTTAAGCTAGAAATCTGCTCAGGACCCCCCTGCTGGCCGGGGCCGGTACAACAGGGCTGATTGTAATGCCCTATCAGTGGCCCTGCCTGTACATACTGCCCCCATCATCCCCTCCACACTTCTCTCCTGTACATACTGCCCCCATCATCCCCTCCGCACTTCTCTCCTGTACATACTGCCCCCATCATCCCCTCCGCACTTCTCTCCTGTACATACTGCCCCCATCATCCCCTCCGCACTTCTCTCCTGTACATACTGCCCCCATCATCCCCTCCGCACTTCTCTCCTGTACATACTGCCCCCATCATCCCCTCCGCACTTCTCTCCTGTACATACTGCCCCCATCATCCCCTCCGCACTTCTCTCCTGTACATACTGCCCCCATCATCCCCTCCATACTTCTCTCCTGTACATACTGCCCCCATCATCCCCTCCGCACTTCTCTCCCGTACATACTGCCCCCATCATCCCCTCCGCACTTCTCTCCCGTACATACTGCCCCCATCATCCCCTCCGCACTTCTCTCCTGTACATACTGCCCCCATCATCCCCTCCGCACTTCTCTCCTGTACATACTGCCCCCATCATCCCCTCCACACTTCTCTCCTGTACATACTGCCCCCATCATCCCCTCCACACTTCTCTCCTGTACATACTGCCCCCATCATCCCCTCCACACTTCTCTCCCGTACATACTGCCCCCATCATCCCCTCCGCACTTCTCTCCTGTACATACTGCCCCCATCATCCCCTCCGCACTTCTCTCCTGTACATACTGCCCCCATCATCCCCTCCGCACTTCTCTCCTGTACATACTGCCCCCATCATCCCCTCCGCACTTCTCTCCTGTACATACTGCCCCCATCATCCCCTCCGCACTTCTCTCCCGGACATACTGCCCCCATCATCCCCTCCGCACTTCTCTCCTGTACATACTGCCCCCATCATCCCCTCCGCACTTCTCTCCCGGACATACTGCCCCCATCATCCCCTCCGCACTTCTCTCCTGTACATACTGTCCCCATCATATCCTCCGCACTTCTCTCCTGTACATACTGCCCCCATCATCCCCTCCACACTTCTCTCCCTTACATACTGTCCCCATCATATCCTCCGCACTTCTCTCCTGTACATACTGCCTCCATCATCCCCTCCGCACTTCTCTCCTGTACATACTGCCCCCATCATCCCCTCCGCACTTCTCTCCTGTACATACTGCCCCCATCATCCCCTCCGCACTTCTCTCCTGTACATACTGCCCCCATCATCCCCTCCGCACTTCTCTCCTGTACATACTGCCCCCATCATCCCCTCCGCACTTCTCTCCTGTACATACTACCCCCATCATCCCCTCCGCACTCCTCTCCCGTACATTTTGCCCCCATCAAACCCTGCAGAAATGTTATTTAATCACAAAACGATATGTATAGTGTATACTACATAAAAAATTGCTGTTCATTGCATCGAGGTAATGAATTGAATGTATTACAAAAAAAAAAATATTTGCCGTGCGCTGCTAAAGTGTTCGGGTTTGGCTTGAAGAAAAGGTGGCAACCCTAGCTGCTGCATACAGAAGGCTTTTTAAAAAAAACTTGTGCCTTTACAGCTATTTTAAATCACATGCTGTAACATGCACAATAATGCAACGCTCACTAACACGTGTTACGTGAATTATCATTTTGTGGTGCCATCCCCTTTCTGGTACAGTGGAACTTTGGATTACGAGCATAATCTGTTCCAGGAGAATGCTGGTAATCCAAAGCACCCGCATATCAAAGCGAGTTTCCACATAGAAGTCCATGGAAACAAAGATAATTTGTTCCGCATTGACTTCTATCCCATGCAATACCACATGTGCCCAGAGGTAGGGGGGCGCCTGAGAGCCTCGTAAATACTCTGGGACAGCTCGGCTGATCTTGGAAACCCTCGGAAAGGTTCGGAAACACTCGGGAAAGGAGTATTTTCAAGTGTTTCTCAGTATTTTTGAGTGATTCTGACTATTTCCGAATGGCTCCCAACCGTTCTGAGTATCATCGGCGCCCCCGCACCTCTGGGCCAATGTGGTACTGCACACCCCATTAGCTGGAATTCTGCTCGTTTTGCGAGACAACACTCGCAAACCTAGTCAGGATTTTTTTTTAAAAGTTGCTCGTTATTCAAAATGCTTGTTAACCGCGTTACTCGTAAACCAAGGTTCCATTATTTTTTCTGCTACAGGAAGCAATACGACTCCTTGTAGGCATTTTGTAGAACTGCCCACTGGTCTCCAAAAATGTTGTCCCATCCTGCAAAGTTCCTTCCATTGCAAGATATTTGTGGGTTTCCTTCCATGAACTGCCTGTTTCTAAATCCCTCTACAAAATGTCAGTGGGAAACTAGGGCAGTCCGTAATCCTAAAGCCAACCAATCATGGATCGCTATTTGGCCAGTTCAGCAGGGACTGGCTGAAACTTTGATCCATGAATGGGCAAGGCGGTTGTACAGAAGTCAATCTACCGATCGACTTCTGTACAACCACTGAGTGTATTCTGACATTGGGGAAGTCTCCCTACTGTCAGAAAACAAAGGCTCAGCAGGGAGGATTCCCCCATCCACCTCGAGTGTGTGGGTGTTAGAATTAAGTCTTTTTTTTTTCGTTCAACCCAGTGGTTGAATGAAAAGAAAAAAATTAGTAATCTACGGGCTGTTTATTTCTTTTTGAGCCATTCCTTTGTAGATTTGCTGGTGTGCTTAGAATCATCATGTCAAAAGACCCATTTCCGGATTATATTCAACTTTGGACAGGTGGCACATTATTAAAGCACACTTTGATTTGATGGAGATTGTATAATTGACTGTGAAGCCTCCCATGCCCTGAAGCAGAAAAGCGACCCCAAACCACATTTCCATCACCATGCTGGTATAAGGTTCTTCTCCTGAAATGCTGTCTTTGGTTTACAGCAAGCATGTCTATGTAGCGGGTATATGCTTTTCTCTCATGTTTGAAATTGGTGGGGATATCTGCAATGTATGGTTCCCTGGGGCCCAGCGGGTGGCGCTGTCGCTTTGGACCCGGGGTTGAGCCATTATTGCAGTGCCATACCCTTTTTGGCCTCTCGCAGCATGAGTACAGCGGGGCGGGGCTCCGCTGGGCTTGCTGGGGGAGGGTATAAAGGGGTCGGCCATTTTGGTCACGGGGTTCGTCGAGTCATAGGCACCTTCAGCCTGAGGGCTGTGGTTCGTGGTCGGTGTCTAGGCGGCCTAGGCCTGGACACCCGGAGCTCGTGTTCCACCCCAGGCACCTTCAGCCTGGGGTGAGGTACTCGGTTGGAGGCCTGGGGCCCAGTGTCCTCCGCTGGGCTTCACGAGGGAAGGATTTCCTAGGGGACCCCGGGAGTGGGGTACCCGAATCCAGAGGCGCAAGGGACCGGAGGAGCTACTCACCCGAAGACCTGGTGCAGCAGATTGCCGGTGCCGGGTGAGCCTCAGGAGACCGACCGGAGGGGTATCTTCCCAAACAGGGGCCAAGTGCAGTCAGGAGGAAGGTTCACCGTTCATCCGGTCGGTGGCAGCGAATAAGATTCTCTACAGGTGGCATAGACCATGTGTCAAGCTTATTCGCTGATAGAGGAATAGGAGAGTTCATTGTGCCTGGGCCTACTCCTATCCACACCCCTTGTCTGTTCGTTGAGGGAGTCCAAATGATTGTGTTTCATCTTGACATTGGAAAATAAAGGAGTGTTGGACTTTTATTGGTGTGGGGCTCATTTACTGGCAGACACTGTTCCACAGAAGGAGCGGAGGCTTCAAACACCGAACACCGACCCCAAGGTAAAGAAACTTTGCTCACACCACACAAACATCTGCGGTGAAGGCTTGGCATGGTGACCCTGCACTCTCTCCTCCAAGGTACCCCTAGACAAGCAGAAACCAGCCAGCAGCGGAGAGAGAGTGGAGGCCGCTACACGTGGGGGCTCGTCCGGGATGGCGTTTGTGTTACTATGGAGCTAGAATGGACGGAGTTTGAACGTGTCTACCCGGAGGAGTTCCGAGTAGGTCGGCCATATTATTGGCCAAAGTGCAACCCTGCTCGAAGTCGTGGGCATGACCCTAAGAAGGGAAAGGACTACGCAGAAGAGTGAGAAGAGGGGGGAGTCCAGCCGTGTGAAGTACTACACGTGGGGGCTTCTATTGCACTGCGCCATGAGGCACACCCTCCCTGCTCAGTTCGTGGGCATGACCCAGGGAAGGAGAAAGCCCGCGAACTGGAGTGCAAGAGGGGAGGAGTCCAGCCGTGTGAAGGACTATGCGTGGGGACTTTGGCGCCAAACTTGCAGTGCGCAATGGATCAGCAGCGAGACACCATGTTCGGAAATACATCGTGGGTTCCACTTCACCCTTCTACCACGACCTTGACTACTGCTGCTCCGGTGACTGATACGGGGATCCGGCTAAAGCCCCGGGGACGATTCACCCTGTACTCGTGCATGGACGTTGAGGCCCTGGGTTTGATTTGTCCCGGCTGTTCGGGACTGGTGTGTCAGCTGAAGCCATTCGGGCGATGCGAGGCCTGCGGGGAGTTCTTATTTGAGGTGGACCCAGTTATCGAAAAGCCAAGAACCATCCACCTCAACCGCACTACAGGCAGCACCACTCAAGTAGGAGGAATCACCGCTTTGACAGCCATCCCTGTGCGCACTGCAGCGACCGCGGGGGAGGTCGCGATCACCGAAGTACGGGAGAAATCCGAGGATGCTGACTCGGTCACCACTGTCTCTCAGCGTCCACCGCCAAAGAGGAAGACCGGCATGGTAGCCCCGTCCAGCGGTCGCGGTGGATCATCCTGCCGGCCTACGCCCGGCCCGGATGGATCCGGTAGGTCGAGTCCCAGACATCCTGTTTCAAGTAAAGGCCGAGGTAAGCCGGGCGGAGGGACTTGGTGTGTGGGCGGAGGTGTCGGGGAGTCACGACCTTGTGTGTCCGCGGGAGGTGCCAGTTCAGTCTCCACTACAGGCTACCTGCCCGCGGAGGAGTGTGACACCTCCGACCTGGAGTTGCTCTCCGATCTGGGAGACGATGTTGCCATAGATGAACTCTTTGCCAGTAAGGGTTGGGACAAGTTGCCTCTCTCCTCGTCCCGCCGAACTAGGGATCCACCCATGTCTACAGGGGATAGTACACGCCGGGTGGAGGCACCAGCGCCTGAGGAGGGATCCCATTCCCAGCTTGCCTTTACAGCCCCGGTGCCACCTGCACCTAATGGCGGGGAGAAGAGACTGTCGCTGCGGGCGCCTATGCCCAGAACAGAGGTGACCAAAGAACCTCGTCACCCGGATGCTATCGTTTTGCCAGGTGAAGGGGATAAAGCCACCATGCCTCCACTGGCGAGACTACAACGCCTATTTGGCCAGAAGGTTGCTGCTGAGTACGGGTGGGAGTACCCATACTTGTCTAAAGAGTTATTGTATGAAGTGGAAGTTTGCCGGGAGCGCTGGTACAATGACTTTGTGTGGACCCACATTCAGGTCCCACATGCCCGTAGGTACCTCGCGTGTTCTCCCAAGGCATCTCAGCGTTTCAAAGACTGCAAGGCAGAACGGATGCTGGGGCGGCATATCCACGCGGACAAGGTGCTGATTCGACGTAAGGAAGGGGAAGATGTTGAATACCATCTGGAAACCATGGACCAGCATTTGAAACCACTTGTCCTGCCGCACCCCCGCTTCTATCTGTAGGAGATAAAAGACTCCGTTTGCCGCTTAATGTTGCTGAACTCTCCGGGTTTGTTGTTTGTTCCCCGGGAAAACTCAGTGACTGTACCCAAGCTAATGGGTGTTTGTGCTTTTCGGAGGAATTGAAGGACTGTTCCTGTTGTTGTTCTTCATTTTCCAACAAGTGATATTGAACTCTGGGGTAGAGAGGGCCAAAGAAGAAGAGGTCTCCACAAGTGCAGTTACCGCGATGCTGTCACCAGGTGGCGGTGTCGTGCATCGGCATTCACTTTTCACACACACACACTTTTTGAAGGAAAGGATTTCTTTACGGAGAGGTTCTTTCGTTCTCACACGAACATATGTGTCAGGAATTTGTGTGTTTAATATTTATTTTCCCCTCTTCAGGAGAACATCCCATCAAGACCGCTGAGAGTGGGGTGGGTCTTAGTCATTGATGTGGGTGGGGGAAAATGTAATGATGTGACTTTTGAGATGTTTTACAGTTATATGTTGTTTTCCCCTCCCCTCCCTTTTCATTTGAGGCTCAGGCACAACTGCTCTAGGTAGTTAGTTCTTTTTTTCAATTTTTTGGGGGTTTTTGAAATTTTCAGTCGGTTTCTGGACTGGACTGTGTCAGCCCTTGAGGGCATAGTTTATTTCAGACACTGGGGACCAGTGTTAAACAACCAGGGGGAGAGTGTAGCGGGTATATGCTTTTCTCTCATGTTTGAAATTGGTGGGGATATCTGCAATGTATGGTTCCCTGGGGCCCAGCGGGTGGCGCTGTCGCTTTGGGCCCGGGGTTGAGCCATCATTGCAGTGCCATACCCTTTTTGGCCTCTCGCAGCATGAGTACAGCAGGGCGGGGCTCCGCTGGGCTTGCTGGGGGAGGGTATAAAGGGGTCGGCCATTTTGGTCACGGGGTTCGTTGAGTCCCAGGCACCTTCAGCCTGAGGGCTGTGGTTCGTGGTCGGTGTCCGGGCGGCCTAGGCCTGGACACCCGGAGCTCGTGTTCCACCCCAGGCACCTTCAGCCTGGGGTGAGGTACTCGGTTGGAGGCCTGGGGCCCAGTGTCCTCCGTTGGGCTCCGCGAGGGAAGGATTTCCTAGGGGACCCCGGGAGTGGGGTACCCGAATCCAGAGGCGTAAGGGACCGGAGGAGCTACTCACCCGAAGACCTGGTGCAGCAGATTGCCGGTGCCGGGTGAGCCTCAGGAGACCGCCCGGAGGGGTATCTTCCCAAACAGGGGCAGAGTGCAGTCAGGAGGAAGGTTCACTGTTCATCCGGTTGGTGGCAGCGCATATGATTCACTACAGGTGGCATAGACCATGTGCCAAGCCTATTCGCTGATAGAGGAATAGGAGAGTTCATTGTGCCTGGGCCTACTCCTATCCACACCCCCTGTCTGTTCGTTGAGGGAGTCCAACTGATTGTGTTTCATCCTGACATTGGAAAATAAAGGAGTGTTGGACTTTTATTGGTGTGGGGCTCATTTACTGGCAGACACTGTTCCACAGAAGGAGCGGAGGCTTCAAACACCGAACACCGACCCGAAGGTAAAGAAACTTTGCTCACACCACACAAACATCTGCGGTGAAGGCTTGGTGTGGTGACCCCGCACTCTCTCCTCCAAGATACCCCTAGACAAGCAGAAACCAGCCAGCAGCGGGGAGAGAGAGTGGAAGCCGCTACATCTACTTTCACTGTGACCAAAAAAAATCTATCTTTGATTGTTCAGTCTTCAGCACATTATTGTAGAAGGCCTATGGTGTAAGGTGACCAGATTTCTGAAAATACTTTTTATTGAGTTTTCGTGTGAAAAAAAAAAAGGGTTACATAATACAGACTTTATGCATACTCCGGCTGAGATAACAAACATTATAACAGTCCTATACATTGGAACTATTCTATTGAAACCACTACAACTTTAAGCGGAGCTCCGCCGAAAAAAAAATATTAAAAGCCAGCAGCTACAAATACTGCAGCTGCTGACTTTTAATATTAGGACACTTACCTGTCCTGGAGTCCAGCGATGTCGGCAGCAGAAGACGAGCGATTGCTCATCACTCTGCTGCCCCACCGCCATCCTCGGTGAGGGAACTAGGAAGTGAAGCCTTGCGGCTTCACTGCCCGGTTCCCTACGGCGCATGCGCCGTTCTCACTGGTCCCCGTTGTGTTCTGGGAGCCGTGTGACGTACTACCCACAGAATACCCGCAGAGAGGACTCCCGGAAGTGGGTGCAAATACCTGTCTTAGACGGGTATCTGCACCCCCCTCCCCCCTGAAAGGTGCCAAATATGACACCGGAGGGGGGAGGGTTCCGATGAGCGCAAGTTCCACTTTAGGGTGGAACACCGCTTTAAACTACTCGTGTCTTCAAGATTGAGAGGATAGGTAGAGGATAGTGGGTCATGTACTTCAGGTAACCACTTCGGGAAGAGCTGCTGAAGTTGAGGATAACACATCTAGGAGAACCTTCAGATAATAGCAAAATTAGGTCTTCACTGCTACAAGACTTTTAGCGGAAGTAAACATTCAATGGGAACCAGAGCCTATTGTGTTGCGTTCGTGATGTCTGATTCTAACCATACGCGCCATATTTTGTCAAACTTGGGTGGGCAGCATCTGGCGAGATAGGCCTCTTTGTATAGTGGCACCGCTGAGTTGATCAGCGATTTCCATGTATTCAAAGTAGGTACCTCCGTTTGTTTCCATTTAATGAAAAGAGCCTTCCTAGCGTAAAATAAGAGAAGTCCTATTAGTGTTCTGGTTGATCGGCGGTAGGCCCACCAGACCCAGCAAACAGATCGACACAATCAGGGGAACATGGATCATGGTCAAGGTTTCAATGAAGGTCGTGACCTCCGCCCAAAAGGGCTGGATTCTGGGACAGGACCACAACATATGGATGAAATCGGCATTTGCCATATTACACTTTCAACAGTTGGAGGAGGAGTGACCAGATTTTTAAGATGAAATCCAGGGACATCTTTTTTTACTAGGAATGGCAGCAATCGGTGACTTATAGCGGTACTGCGATATTGCGGCGGACACGTCGGTCACTAAGGGACACTTTGTGGGAACCAGTGACACTAATACAGTGATCAGTGCTGAAAATATGCACTGTCACCGTACTAATGACACTGGCTGGGAAGGGGTTAAAAGCAATCAAAGGTTTAAATGTCTGCCTAACAAGTCTTTTGTCACTGCGGGGGAGGTGCGTTTACTAAAGGAATGCATAGATCCCTGTCCCTGCTTTGCAGGAACACAGGACTTAAAGCGGAGTTCCACCCAAAACTGGAACTTCCACTTTAAGCACTCCTGGCCCCCTTACATGCCACATTTGGCATGTAATTTTTTTGGGGGGGGGGAGTGGGTGTCTACTGTAGCGATACCTTCAACTAAGAAGGCCGCAAGTTTAGTTTGGGCCCTGAAAACAGCTCCGCCAACCCCCGGCAATGTACTCGACCCCCTACTGGCACAGTTAGTATTGGCAGCAATATATATTTTCTTATACTGTATGAGTAAACCCAGACACCAAGATAATAATGAAAAGGCTATCAAATTTACTTCAAGCTTTTGGTAAGAAAAGTTAACAGCGGTAACAGTTCACAGATAATAAATTGCAGAGCCCTGCAGCAATAACACACTATACATTTAGAATGAACAGTAAAGGTACGCCGCGTGGGTGACCGTTAACTAGGCGTCCTGTGACGCAGTAACCAAATGAACTAACTAGCTGGCCAGGCCTGGCTCAGATATCTACAACTCAGTCTATAGGGGATGATGGTTTTCTTCACCGGCAATTCTTTAAAGGTGGTGCACATTAACAGAATACCATTTGTAATCCAATGGGAAGGTAGAGATGAAATAAACACTTTGCTATGTAAACTCTGAGTTCAGCTCTGATAAGGTTCTCCAGTGAGAGTATCCAAAATAACTTGTGGGCCACGGCAGTGTATAGGCACATTAGCAACAACAGTATATGGTCTGGGCATACGCCCTCTCACCCATCCGAACGTGGTCCCAGTCCGGGAACTTCCACCGACTGTGTCACACACACACACAGTGTCTCCAGCGATCGGGTCCCCGATCCAGCCAAGGTTTTAGACAAGCGAAGTCAGATGCCACCCAGGCTCGCAGTGGGGTGGAAGGCTCTTTGGTGCTGCGCAAGGCCTCAGGCTTCAGGCCTTGCACTCCGACACATCCGCACAGGAGGATCAGTCACTGAAGTCTCGTGTCCCAAAGAGCCCGAGCCCAGCCTCGCCTCCTCCTTTTATAACCCCTCCCATGAGTCTCTGTGGTGGAAACATTGCCGAATGGGGTTCTGGGTAATGTAGTCTCTCTGCTCTGCTTTCACTTCCAGTAATGTCTCTCCTCTACTTCCTCCCGACTCACCTCTCTCCTGGAACTTCTTGTCTCTCTGCATTAAAGGGGAACACCCCGCTACACTACTTTAGGGTGGGACTTCCTGTCCCACTTCCTCCTTCTGCCTACGGGCCGCCCAGGCGACTGACTCCTCCTCTCCCCCTAGTCAGCCCCTCCCTCTCGGCAATCTTCTGGGATACGTGACAGGTCCACTGAGAGAGAGCAGTGCGACTCGCGCATGTGCAGTGCGCGCCTGGCCGTGAAGCCCGCAAGCTGTCACGGCCGGGTTCCCACAGTTTCAATGGAAGCACAGAGGAGAGGAGAGGGAGAGGAGCGGGGCTCCGTGTGGCCGCATCGCTGGACCGTGGAATAGGTAAGTGTCTGTTTATTAAGGCCTCATGCCCACGGGCGTTTTTTCAGCCGCGTTTTTGAGCGTTTTTTACAGCTTAAAAACGCCTGTCCATGTTAGTCTATAGCTTCATGCCCACCTAGGCGTTTTTGAGCTGTAAAGAGCATAGGCGTTTGTAAGCTGTAAAAAAAACCCAGGGCCAGTGCGTTCCTCAGCGTCAGAACTAGGCAGGAAAAAACGCGAGCGTCAAAAAACGCGCAAAAACGCGCACTAACGCGCACTAACGCGCGGTCGCGTTTTTAGCTCCGACGTTTTTTTTTTTTTTTTTTCAAAAAAAAAAAAAAAAAAATAAAAAAATATTTACAATAACATGGACAGGCGTTTTTAAGCTGTAAAAAACGCTCAAAAACGCAGCTGTAAAAACGCCAGTGGGCATGAGGCCTAAAAGTCAGCAGCTAAACTTTTTGTAGCTGCTGACTTTTAATAAACAAAAAAAGCCTGGAACTCCGCTTTAAGCCAAGGCAGAAGAACATGCAAACAGGAGTGCAATGGGAATGCGCCCGAAACGGAAAAAATTGTCTCTTTGCTCTGACCAGCACATGATCATCAGAAAGGGGCACAGATAATGGAAAAAATACACCCCCCTAAACTTGTAGGAGCGGCAGAGCGGGGGTGTGTAATGCAGAATTATTTTTATTAAATTCTGCACTGATTGTCTTTAGAATTGCCTGGGCCCCTGTTCAAATCCAATCCGGGGACAGAACCGGGGACAGACTTTGTCCGGGGACAGTGTTTTTAGTCCAGGGAATGTCCCTGGAAGACGGGGATCTCTGGTCACCCTACTGTGGTGGAGATTTACTAACACTGGAACATGCAGAATCTGGTGCAGCGCTGCAACAACCAGCTTCCAGGTTTTAGGACGGTGTTCGGTCAGAATCGGCAACCCGTCAGATTAGGTAACGGAAGTGACTTTCCGTCAGTGGAATACTTACTGTGCATGCGTAGCAGGTTTGCTAATCTGAAAGAGCAGCTGCAGTCTTGAATTTCACAGTAATTTTAGCAATAAACTGAGCGGATATGAATAAATATAGTATATTGACATCTGTGATGCTGTTTTTAAAGTGGGTGTAAACCCACTTTAAAAAAAAAACAAGCATAGCATACTAGCTCATTATGTAATACTCACCTGGGATCGAAGCCCGCGCACTGGCCGGCGACATGTCATTCTGGAGTTACTTCTGGGTTACTTCCGGGTATCGCGGCTCCAGCACTGTGATTGGCCGGACCTGCGATGACATCACTCCCGCACATTTGCGCGGGAGCCACCAGTCACAGCATGACCTCCTTTAGAAACGGCACAATCGCCGTTTCTAAAGTGCGCCTGCGCCGTTGTCTCTATTTTAAATATCTCCTAAACCGTGTAGGTTTAGGAGATATTTCTAGCACCTACAGGTAAGCCTTAATCTAGGCTTACCTGTAGGTAAAAGTGGTTGTAGAGGGTGTACAACCACTTTAATGTTATAATTTGAAAGAAGCTGGACGCCAGCAGTAGGAAGGATGCGGAGGCCATGTTGGTACACCCTGCACTGCTCAGCGCTAAACCTTTATGCTTTGAAATTGTAAAATGAAACCAGCATGACAGATCTGAATATACTATGTTAATTTATATTCGCTCACTTTATTGGTAAAATGACTGTGAAAAAAAAGACGTAGCTGGGTGTAGTAAGATGTCCGCTGGCATCTTATGACTGCAGGTGTTCTGTCAGGTTAGCAAACCTGCGCATGTGGAGTATTCAGTATTCAGTATGTAGTATTCAGTATTAAGTATTCAGCTGACGAAACGTCACTTCCGTTACCTAATCTGGCGGGTCGCTGATTCTGACGGAACAACGGGTCCACACTGGTATGACCCGACTGTTTTACGACTGTCTTTCCTACTTTGCCCTGCAATATCGCTCCGAATTTGAGACAGTCCGACTTGTCCTTTGATCAATCAAAACAATCCCAGTTTGACATGAGTTCCTTTTTCTGCTGCTGTAATTACCATGCCGGATGTCACAAGTCAAATGGTTAGGACGAGGATCACCTACATCACATACCAAAGGACTACAGGATGGACGCGAGGGCGCTAATGTATCACCTTTATCTGTATGCACTACAGTGGAACCTTGGATTACGAGCATAATCTGTTCCAGGAGAATGCTTGTAATCCAAAGTACTTGCATATCAAAGCGAGTTTCCCCATGGAAGTCAATGGAAACGACGATAATTCGTTCCACATCGACTTCTATGGCATGCAATACCGCATGTGGCCAGAAGTGGGGGGGCGCCGCAGAGACTCGGAAATACTCGGAGATCGTTCTGCTGCACTCGGAAACCCCCGAAAAGTCTGAAACTGAGTTATTCCTGACGGCTCCGACCGGCTCCGGCGCCCCCGCACCTCAGGCCAAATGTGGTACTGCACGCCGCAGAGGCTTGAATCCTGCTCGTTTTGCGAGACAACACTTGCAAACCGAGTCAAGATTTAAAAAAATATATAACAGCTCGTATTGCAAAACGTTCATTAACCGCGTTACTCGCAATCCGAGGTTCCACTGTATTTGAATCAAGATTTAATGTTTGCCTGTTCAAATATGGTGAAAAAGTGGACAATTGCCATGGGGTGTAGTAACTTTATTACATGACTGTAAATAATTATAATTGGGTGAATGTGCATCAGAAGAATGTGGACAGCCACGGAACAGCCTGCAACAGTAAGCTGAGAAAACACTTTTTAAAGTGTAACTAAAGCCACATTTTTTATTTGTTTGTTTTTTGGATAGAGTGGAAAGGGATTAGAACACTTGTCAGTTTTTATTGCTGTCTGTGTCCCCTGTAGGGAGAATCACCACCTCTATTTGTCCTGTTTATTGTTATCATCAAAAGTGAAAGTAAAAATCCCACTTTTTGGGTTGACGAAAGAACAGTATTAGATGGAAAATCTTTCAGTGGGGACACTAGTTCTGGTGACACCCAGGGATTTCCTCTCACTTCCTGTTTTGGCTATGGGACAGGAAGTGAAGGGAAATCTCCCAAATGGGACATGGATTGCAAAAGAAAAAAACCGACAGGGGTTATAACCCTCCCTAACTCTATCCAAAATGGAAAGAAAACGTTTTGCCTATAGTTAGTAACCCAAAAGGCAAATTTGTCAGCCGGAGCTCTCCATAGTGCTGAAAGTATGTTTGTAACAAATGTAACCACTAATGCCGCGTACACACGATCGTGATTCACGGCGGTGAAAACACTGCCGTGAATCACGACGGGAAAAACGAGGGAACCGCTTGGTTTCCTACACACGTCCGTTTTTCCCGACATTTTTTTTTTGGTCGTGAAAAACGACCGTGTGTGGGCCCTGCGGCAGTGTTTCCCTATGGGAAAACTGCCGCGGGAAAAAACAACGGGAAAAACGACGAGAAAAATTAGAGCATGTTCTAATTTTTCTCGTTGTGAAAAATGTCATTTTTCCCGTCGTGAAAAATTACAAAATGCCCACACACGATAGTTTTTCTCGTCCAAAGGAAAAAATTTAAATTTTCTCGACGGGAAAAACGGTCGTGTGTACGCGGCATAAGAGGATTAAAATATATATATATATATATATATATACCATATACATATATATGTAGCACCTTCCACTCTTCTCTCTCCTTGCGACTCGCACTGTCTCTTGTCTAGGGGTATCTGATGGGGGAGAGAGAGAGAGCGGGTGGGCCACGCCTAGCTTCCACCATGTGGGAATACCTGTGGTATCAGCAATGTCTTGTTTACCTTCGGGTCTGTGCTGTGCACCCGGATCCTCCCTCCAAGAGTCACCGTGAACTTCGTCCGCCAGGAAGTGAGCCTCACACCATTAAAGTCCAACACTCCTTTATTAGAACACACCATACAGGGACTTCCTTGATAGATAGAACAGAAAAGGAGGTGTGAGTGTGAATAGGCCCAGACACAAGTTCGGTCCTCCACTCTTCTCCTGGAGAGTGGGCTATGGTCTCCGCACGAGGTAAAGGGGATCCTTCTGGACGGTCTCCGACAAGAGACTCACCCGTCACCGGCAGTCTGCTGCACCGGGTCTTCGAGTGAGGAGCTCTCCCCGGTCCATTGCGTCTTACTCAGATTCAGGCCTCCATCCCCGAAGCACCTTAGGACCCTTCCCTCGTGGAACTCAGTGTTGGGCACTGAGCTCCGGACCTTCTTGTAAGTACCTCACCCCAGGACTGAAGGTGCCTGAGGTGGAACATGATCTCCGTTGGTCCCCCAGGCCGAGGCCTCCTAGGGGACGAGCACAAACTCACGTCCGCAAGCTGAAGGTGCTTGGGACGAAGACCCCGTGACCAAGATGGCCGGACCCTTTATACCCTCTCCCAGCAAGCACGGCGGGTTCCCCGCCCCACCATACCGCTGCCGAGAGAGGACAAAAAGGGGGCTCAGCACACAGTGATTTTCGTCCCTCCGGCCACGGTGACAGCGCCACCTGATGGACCGCAGGGAGCATAGCACTGATGTCACAGCCAGATTCAAAAAATGCACCCGGGAAAGGAAGTACCCGCTACACTCTCCCCCCTGTCTTTTGACACTGGAACCCAGTGTCTGGAGTGAATCACGCCCTCAACGGCTGACATAATCCAATCCAGAAACCAACTAACAATTTAAAAACAAAAATTTTTCAGGAAGCTACCCTAACAGAGAAGTTGTGTCTGAGCCCCTGCAACAAAAGAGGAGTGAAAGACAACATTTAAAACATAAAATCACATTCCAACATTATACTTTTCCCTCCCATCCTAACTAAGAACCACCCCAGGTTCCATAATCTTGACGGGACGCTCTCCTGCAGAGGGAAGAGAAAAGAAACCATAAAACCCTAACACATGTGTATGTGTGAGAGAAAAAGAAACTCCTCCGAAGAGAAATATCTTTTCCTCCAGTGTGAGTGTGTACAATGTGTAACGTTGCACAAGACTGCCACCTGGTGACAGCCTCGCGGTAACTGCACCCGTTGAACCATCTTCTCTTTTCTTGTTGCTTGATTCCGGGCCCTATCTACCCCAAAGTCTGCAACTTCTCACCGGAGAGGAAAGAACAACAACTGGAACAGTTCTTCCTTGGAATAACACAAGCACCCCTCTTGCAGGGCAAAAAGTACTGATGATGGCACCAACAAGAGAGTCAAACAGCAAAGTTCAGGGGGTGCAAAGTCCTTTCAAAAAGCAAACAAATGGAGTCTTTTTCTCCTCAGAGGTAGAAGCGGGGATGCGGCAGAACGACAGGTTTTAGATGCCGATCCATGGTCTCCAAATGGTACTCCACATCCTCACCTTCTTTGCGTCAAATCAACACCTTGTCCGCATGGATGTGTCTTCCCCTCATCCACTCTGCCTTGCAGTCTTTGAACCGCTGAGATGTCTTTGGAGAGCATGTCAAATACCTGCGGGCGTGTGGGACCTTAAGGTGGGTCCACACGAAGTCATTATACCAGCGCTCTCGGTACACCTCCACTTCGTAGAGTAACTCCTTGGGGAGGTACGGATATTCCCACCCGTAATCAGCAGCAACTTTCTGGCAGAAGAGTCTCTGAAGCCTTGACAGCGGAGGCATTGTGGCTTTGTCCCCTTCGCCGGGTAGAACTATAGAGTCTGGGTGGCGAGGGGCCTTGACCACTTCTGGTTGGGGCATAGGTGCCCATAGTATCAACTTCTGCTCCCCAGTACCTGATGCAGGCGGCACCGGAGGTGTAGATGTGGGCTGGGGACGGGACCCTTGTTCAGACGCTGATGCCTCCACCCGGGGTGTACTCTCCCCCGTAGACATGGGTGAATCTCGAGGCCTTCGGAATGAAGCTAGCGGTACTTTGTCCCAGCCCTTTTCTGCAAACAGTTCGTCAATGGCAGTGTCATCTCCCATATCAGAGAGCGACTCCAGATCCGAGGTATCACACTCCTCCGCGGGTATGTAGCCCGTTGTAGAGACGGAGCTAACACCTCCCGCAGGCGTACTGGGCCATGCCTTCCCGGCACCTCCACCCATGCACCAAGTCTCTTTGCCCGGCTCACCTCGGCCCTTCTCTGAAGCGGGACGTCTGGAACACTCGTCAACAGATCCGTCTAGGCCTTGCGTAAGCTGGCGAGATGGTCCGCCACCACCGCTGGTCGGGGCCACCACGCTGGTTCTCTTCTTCGGTGGCGGACGCTGTGAGACAGTGGTGACCGAGTCAGCATCCTCGGATTTCTCCCGTTGAGTTTTAACGACCACCTCCTCGGTCGCTGCAGTGTGCGCTGGGATGGCTTTTACAGCAGTAATTCCTCCTCTGCGAGTAGTGTTACCTGAAGCCCGGCCTGGGTAGATGGTTCTCGGCCTGTCTACTGCCGGATCCACCTCGAACAGGAACTCCCCACAGGCCTCACATTGTCCGAAGGGCCTCAGGTGGCACACCAGTCCCGAGCACCCGGGACAAATTACACCCAGGGCCTCTACGTCCATGCACGAATACAGGGCGAATCGACCCCTTGGCTTCAGCCGGATCCCGGTATCCGTTATCGGAGCAGCAGCAGTCATCGTGGTAGTAGCAGGGTGAACTGGAATCCATGAGGTATGTCCAAACATGGTGACTTGTTGCTGGTCCATCGCACACTGCAGAGTTTTCGCGCCAAAGTCCCACGTGTAGCCCTCTCACGTATTGGACTCCTCCCCTTTGCTCCAGTTCGCGGGCTTTTTTCACTTTCTTTGGTTGAGCCACGCCCATGAACTAAGCGGTGGGGGTTGTGTCTGTTGGTGCAGTGCAATTAGAAGCCCCCACATGTAGTACCTCACACGGCTGGGCCTCCCCCCGTTCACCGCTCTTCCTGCACAGGCCTTTCCCTTGTCTAGGGTCAATTCCACGACTTCGAGCAGGACTGCACTTTGGCCTATTCAGTTAACTCATCCAGCAGACTTGTTCAATACTGTGATGCACAACACAATCCCGGACCCAAGCCCCCACGTGGGGCGCCTTCCCCTCTTCTCTCTCCGTGCGACTCGCACTGTCTCTTGTCTAGGGGTATCTGATGGGGGAGAGAGAGAGAGCGGGTGGGCCACGCCTAGCTTCCACCACGTGGGAATACCTGTGGTATCAGCAATGTCTTGTTTACCTTCGGGTCTGTGCTGTGCACCCGGATCCTCCCTCCAAGAGTCACCGTGAACTTCGTCCGCCAGGAAGTGAGCCTCACACCATTAAAGTCCAACACTCCTTTATTAGAACACACCATACAGGGACTTCCTTGATAGATAGAACAGAAAAGGAGGTGTGAGTGTGAATAGGCCCAGACACAAGTTCGGTCCTCCACTCTTCTCCTGGAGAGTGGGCTATGGTCTCCGCACGAGGTAAAGGGGATCCTTCCGGACGGTCTCCGACAAGAGACTCACCAGTCTCCGGCAGTCTGCTGCACCGGGTCTTCGAGTGAGGAGCTCTCCCCGGTCCATTGCGTCTTACTCAGATTCAGGCCTCCATCCCCGAAGAGCCTTAGGAACCTTCCCTCGCGGAACTCAGTGTTGGGCACTGAGCTCCGGACCTTCTTGTAAGTACCTCACCCCAGGACTGAAGGTGCCTGAGGTGGAACACGATCTCCGTTGGTCCCCCAGGCCGAGGCCTCCTAGGGGACGAGCACAAACTCACGTCCACAAGCTGAAGGACAAAAAGGGGGCTCAGCACACAGTGATATTCGTCCTTCCGGCCACGGTGACAGCGCCACCTGATGGACCGCAGGGAGCATAGCACTGATGTCACAGCCAGATTCAAAAAATGCACCCGGGAAAGTAAGTACCCGCTATGTGTGTATATATATATATATATATATATATATATATATATATATGTAGCGGGGTCCTAAATTTAGGAGAAGTGTTTGAGTGGTAGTTGTGCTCAAACACCTCAATTGTCAGGATCTGTTCAACCATTTTGTGAGAAGTCACAGTGAAGGAAGGGGCCCGGTAACTCTCTGGAGGGATGTCTGTGCCTGGACCTCTCCCACACCTTGTGCTGTCCTGTTCTCCCTCCAACCTTTTCTATCAGAGACTGTGATTTAAAGAGAGAATAAACTCTACGTTGGAGTTACAGCTGGAGTGGACCTTGGAGTTATTGGGGGAAATAGAGACTTGTCTTTATTGACTATAGAGATAAGAACCATTCTCTGGAGAATCTGGCTGCGGGGACCCATCACAACACCGCTCAACCTCTTCACACAGGAGGGTACGGGCATGTGGCACGGTGTGCCCTCTCTTCCTGCGAGGAGCAGAAAAAGGCAGGTAAAGGGGGGGTCTGTGTGTTACAAGTGTAGCGGGTATGTACTATTTAGGGGCAGCATCTGGGTAGTAGTATGACCCAGATGCACTAATTGGTAGAGTAGGGCTGTGTTCTGTTCGTGTGAGGACATCAGTGGTGTTCAGTTCCCTGCGGCTCAGTAGGTGGTGCTGTCACTTTGGGCCGGGGTTGAACCACCACTGCAGTGCCGTACCCTTTGTGACCTCTCGCGGCAGCTGTACGGCGGGGCGGGGAACCCGCTGGGCTTGCTGGGAGAGGGTATAAAGGAGGGGGAAATCTTCACCACGAGGTCCGAGTCCCAGGCACCTTTAGCCTGAGGGCTGCTGTCCGTGATCGGTGCGCAGGCACCCTTGGCCTGTACACGTGGAGTTCGTGTTCCATCCCAGACACCTTCGGTCTGGGGTGAGGTACTCAACCGGAGGCCTGGGGCCCAGTACCTTCCACTGGGTCCTGCGAGGGAGGGATCATCCTAAGGTGCCCCGGGTGTTGGGCGCCTGAATCCAGGGCGTAAGGGACCAGACAGGGGATCCTCCTGAAGAGCTGGTACAGCATATTGCCAGTGCCGGGTGGACCTCTGGAGACTGTCCGGATGGATGTCTTTTCCGAACAGGGGCCAATTCATCAGGGAAGGTGGTTCATGTTCTATGGCCGGTGGCAGCGGTCCATCTAATCAACTCAGGTCAGTGGCAGAGACCTGCTCTCAGGCCTGTGGCAGGGGCCTCAACAGTTCACACGGTCGGTGGTAGAAACTGTGTGTCAAGCCTATTTGCACTAGAAGGAATAGAAGAGTTTATTGTGCCTGGACCTACTCGTATCCACACCCTGTCTGTTTATTCAAAAGTTCAACTGATGCTGTTCACTTGTCAAGAAGAATAAAGGAGTGTTGGACGTTTTATGGTGTGGGGCTCTATTACTGAAGCCTCGTACACACGAACGAGTTTCTCTGCAAGAAACGACAAGAAAACTGCCGAGATAGCTTTCTTGCCGAGAAAATCGTTCGTGTGTATGGTTTCTCGTCAAGAAAACCGACAAGAATCTCGACGAGAAATATAGAGAACCTGCTCTCTATTTTCTCGTCGAGATTCTCGTCAGCCTGTTTCTCGACGAGAAAATTGTGTGTGTGTACACTTACCTGTCCTCCGGGAAGTCCGCGCATGCTCGAAATGACTTTGACGCATGCGCGGTAGCTTCCTAGGCATAGATAGGGTGTAGCAAGATGGCGGCGACTGCATCGAATGTGACGAGCGCACGCTCGTCGTAGTCGATGACGTCACCGCGTTCGCTCCATTCAAAGAATCGCGGGTTCTTTGAATCGAGCGTGTGTACACTCGGCCGGGACAAGTTTCTTGTCCAAGAATCTCGTCAAGAAAAACGACGTGTTTTTTCTTTACGAGATTTTCGGCCGTGTGTACGAGGCTTCACAGTCAAACTTCCACAGGAGAAGCAGAGGCTCCATCCAGAACACAGGCCCGAAGGTAAAATAAGTGTTGGCTTTCACCTCTGCACATTAGAGGACATAGGCCGTAGTGAACCTCATCCTCCTCCCGCATACTCCTAGACAACCCAGCCGTTTTATTCACAAGGGGACGGGGGGTGAGGCCGCTACACATATATATATATATGTAGCGGGGTGTTCCCCTTTAATGCAGAGAGACTACATTACCCAGAACTCCATTCGGCAGTGTTCACTGCAGAGACTCATGGGAGGGGTTATATAAGGAGGAGGCGCGGCTGCGCTCGGCCTCTTTGGGACACGAGACTTCAGTGACTGATCCTCCTGTGCGGATGTGTCGGAGTGCAAGGCCTGAAGCCTGAGACCTTGCGCAGCACCAAAGAGCCTTCCACCCCACTGCGAGCCTGGGTGGCATCTGACTTCGCTTGTCTACAGCCCTGACCGGATCGGGGACCCGATCGCTGGAGACACTGTGTGTGTGTGTGTGACACAGTCGGTGGAAGTTCCCCAGACTGGGACCGCGTCCGGATGGGTGAGAGGGCGTATGCCCAGACCATATACTGTTGTTGCTAATGGGCCTATAGACTGCCGTGGCTTACTAGTTATATCTGATACTCCCATTAGAGAACCTCATCGGAGCTGAACGCAGAGTTTACATAGCAAAGTGTTTATTTCATCTCTACCTTCCCATTGGATTACAAATGGTATTCTGTTAATGTGCACCACCGTTAAAGACCTGCCGGTGAAGAAAAACCATCATCCCCTATAGACTAAGTTGTAGATATCTGAGCCAGGCCTGGTCAGCTAGTTAGTTCATTTGGTTACTGCGTCACAGGACGCCTAGTTAACGGTCGCCCACGTGGCGCACTTTTACTGTTCATTCTATATGCATAGTGTGTTATTGCTGCAGGGCTCTGCAATTTATTATCTGTGAACTGTTACCACTGTTAACCCCTTTCTTATCAAAAGCTTAAGTAAATCTTATACCTTTTTTACTATTATTGTCTTGGTGTCTGGGTTTACTCATACAGTATAAGAATAGATATATTGCTGCCAATACTAACTGTGCCAGTAGGGGGTCGAGTACATTTCTGGGGGTTGGCGGAGCTGTTTTCAGGGCCCAAACTAAATTTGCGGCCTTCTTAAGTGGAGGTATCGCTACACGTGGGGGCTCGGGTCCGGGATCCTGATACAGCAGGTGAACACCAGAAGTGCCGGCATGGACCCCATGGATCCACAAGCGATAGAAGAGTGGTGCAAAGCCATTAGGGCAGAGCCAAACCACTCAATAGTCATCAGCCTCCCAGGGGAGGAATGGAAGACTGAGACGGTAGAGGAGTTGATGAAGTCAGTGTCCCCAGATCACACACCGTGGGTGATAGATATAAAGGCAGACCCGGACACTTCATATCAGTATGCACTGGTGGAATACGGAGACGGGATACCAGAGGCTTGCAAGCGCAAGTGTGTAAAGACGCCAGATAATAGAACCTATAGGTTGGCGCCTGCTTTAACTATAAAGAAGGAATCATCACCGATGGGATCACCGCAGGCTACGGCCCGCGCCTCACCAGTAATTGATAAAGGCGATAGGGGATCTGCTAATCAAATGTCAGAAGACAAGCACGGTGCATGTAGAAACTAGCTACCGGAGACTGAAGACATTCTCAGGGAAGCTCCCTGTCCCTGCAGGGGAAGAAGATTTTGATACCTGGGTGGAGCAGGCATTGCAGGCAGTAGAGGCATGGGAGGTGCCTGAAGCGCAGAAGAGGCAACGAGTGATAGAAAGCCTAAAAGGCGCAGCAGCAGAAGCAGTGAAAAGTTTTCGGTTTGGGAATGCAGATTGCACGGCTCAAGACTGTCTAGCCATGTTACAGGAAGAGTTTGGTCAATTGGAAAAGGTGACAGAGATGGTCTACCAATTTGAACATACTTTCCAACAACCAAGGGAGAAACTGTCAGAATATGTTAGGAGACTAAACAGGTTGCTGTGCAAGATTGTGTTGAAGAAGGGAATAAAGCCCCAAGATACAGATGTGGCAAGAATGAAGCAAGTCTTAAAGGGAGCGTTACGCTCGGATCCAGTCTGGCTGCACCTGAAAACCTCGGGAGGAGGAACGTTGCTGACTTATGCTGACTTGATAAAAATCATCAGAGATGAGGAGGCGCTACAACAGGACCAGCAAATGATTAAGGCAAATGTTGTCCCCGCACAGGTGCTAGTCAACCCAGTGATGACTACTGAAAGAGACTCAGAGGTGGACACTTTAAAAGCACAAATGTCCAAGGTGTTAAAAATGTTGACCTCTCTGATGGCAAAAGACACAGAGGGTCCCAAGAGAGAAGTACCAAGGAAAGAATTATTCCCAATTGCCTCAGCACCCGCATCCTTACAAGAATGGGGAGATATAGTCTGCTTTAACTGTGGAGGAATTGGCCATATCGCAGCTACCTGTTCCAGTCCCAAGAAGAAGAAGCTAGACAACCGCAAGCCGGCGGGAAACTCCAGAGGGCCCCGGTGAGGGAGTCAACCGGGTGCCCATCACCTTCAGTGAGCTCCAAGCTGAAAGCGAAGCAGAAGGAAAGAGGAGATAAAACACCTCGGAGGAAACACAACATTCCTCAACAGAGATACACCCCAGAGAAAGGGGGCAAGACCCCTCAGAAGAGGCACAGCACTCCCCAGAGGGGGTGCACACCTAAGAAAAATAATAGTATCCCTCAGCGGGTTTGTACACCCATCGAAAGGAAGGAAATTAATGCATACCAGGCTCAAGAAAGATTAAAGTCCAAAGGGAACTGGATGAGAGAGAGTCCGAAGGGAAGGGGTCAGAAGAAGGCGACCCCTGCCGGGCCATATCCGGAGAGGCTAGTGGGCCCATCTCCTATAGTGCCCATTCAAGTGGAAGGAGTCTACACGAGAGCCATCTTGGATACTGGGGCACAAGTGACCCTGTTATACCGAGATTTCTACGAGAAGCACTTGAGTCACCTGCCCATCCAGAAGATAGAGGGACTAGAGATATGTGGGATTGGGACCCAGAATTTCCCCTACGATGGCTGTTTGCCTGTCAAGATGATCTTTGACCCATCCGTGGCTGGAAAAGCCGAAGTGTTTGACATTCTGGCGGTTGTGTGCCCTCGGGCCCCAAGGAGCCAACAAGAGTTCCCTTATAATAGGAACAAACACGGACATGGTCCGAAGACTTCTGACCCCTCTAGTGAAAGAGAAGGGGTCAGCGGCCACCAAGATTCACCCCATGCTGAAGACGGCTTTTCAACGGCTGGTCCTAGAGCAGAAGACCCCTGGAGAGGGGATAGGGAAGGTGTGGAGACTTGGAAGAGAAGGGATGGTGTTTTAGCCCGGTGAAGTAACCTGTCTCAGAGCCACTGTGAAGCTTACTTGGGAGCAGCCTGGACCCTTTGTCATGTTGGAGTCTGACCCAAGGGAAGAGTCCCCCGGCCTGGAAGTGATACCAGAAGTGATTCCGCTGAAGGCCCTGAAGAAGGCCCATTGTAGAGTTCCAGTGAGTGTTAGGAACAATACAGATGGCCCCATGGAAATCCCAGCCAGGATGCTGCTGGGCCACGTGAGCCCTGCTGCCCCGGTCAACTTGTCGGAAGTAAAGGGGGCGGGCAGAGGAGGAGATGCTTGGGAGAAGCTATCCATGGAAAACCCGAACCTGCCCAGGGCTTGGAAGGAGAGAGCCAAGGCCCAGTTGACCAGATGGGAGAAGATCTTCTCCAAAGATGAGTTCGATGTGGGGTGTGCAAGGAGTGCCACCCATCGGATTCGCCTCCAAGAAGATAAGCCCTTCAGAGAGAGGGTCAGGCGGGTCCCACTAGCAGATCTGGAGGATCTAAGGGAACAACTTGCAGAATTAAAAAGGACTGGTGTGATATGGGAGTCCAGAAGCCCTTATGCCTCACCGATAGTGGTGGTCAGGAAGAAGAATGGATCGTTGAGGCTCTGTATCGACTACAGGACTCTTAACAGGAGAACCATACCCGACCAGTACACCACTCCGAGGATAGAGGATGCCCTACAGAGCTTGTCTGGAGCCAAGTGGTTCAGCGTTATGGATCTCAAGAGTGGGTACTATCAGATCCCTATGCACCCAGAAGACAAGGAGAAGACAGCTTTCATAACCCCAGTGGGATTCTTTGAATTCGACCGGATGCCCCAAGGTCTGTCTGGATCCCCAGCTACTTTCCAACATCTCATGGAGAAGACTGTAGGAGACATGAACCTTATTGAAGTCCTTGTATACCTGGACGATGTCATTGTCTTTGGAAGAACCCTGGAGGAACACGAGGAGAGGCTGGAAAAAGTCTTGAGGAGACTCAGTGAGGAGGGACTCAAGCTTTCGCCTGAGAAGTGTCGGTTCTACCAATCTTCTGTGAATTATCTGGGGCACATAGTGTCTGAAGAAGGGGTGGCCACAGACCCTGAGAAATTGGAGGCAGTTACCTCCTGGCCACGACCCACCACAGTAACAGAACTCCGGTCCTTCTTAGGGTTCTGCTCCTATTACAGGAGGTTTGTGGAAGGATTTGCCCGAATTGCTAGACCATTGAATGAACTGCTCAAGACTGAGGGAGAAGAGGACGACTCAGGACCCCGGAAGCCGGGAGAGTCAGTCAAAGATCAGTGGAACCAGAAATGTGAAGAGGCCTTCCAGGCATTGAAGAAGAGCCTAACCACTGCTCCAGTCTTGGCCTACGCAGACCCAACCAAACCCTATGAACTACACGTAGATGCTATTCATAACGGTCTGGGAGGAGTACTTTATCAAGAACACGAAGGGCAACTATGGCCTGTTGCCTACGTGAGCAGGAGCCTGACCCCCTCTGAGAAAAACTACCCTACTCACAAGCTGGAGTTCTTGGCCCTTAAGTGAGCGGTAGTAGACAAGCTCAAAGACTACCTGTATGGGGCGGAGTTCACTGTGAAGACCGACAACAACCCCCTGACCTACTTATTCACTACAGCAAAACTGGACGCCACTGGACACAGGTGGCTGGCCGCATTGTCTGGATTCAATTTCAGCCTAAAGTACAGGCCAGGGATTGGGAATCGAGATGCAGATGCTCTGTCCAGGAGATCTCATGGTCCCAACAGTGACATGGAAGACTGGACTCAAGTAGCACCTGATGGGGTGCGGGCGCTTTGTCAAGGGGCTGAATTGCAAGCCAGAGGGGGCTCAAGGGCGGAATAGATAGGAGTTACCATGGTAGGAGTCCCCAAACAATACTGTGGAGTAACTCAGCTGGGGGAAGACCATCTGCCGAAGTTGTCCAAGAAGGAACTAAGATGTGACCAATTAGAAGATCCCGTGGGGAAATTGGTTCTGGAAGCCCTGGAGAATCAGGATCCAAACAAACTCCTGAGTCACTCCTCAAAAGAAGCCCGCCTGTTGAGGAAAGAGTGGGACAGGTTACAGGTACATCAGGGAGTGGTCTACCGAAGGGGCCCCTCTGATGACCTGGAAGATAAATGGCAATTTTTTCTTCCAGAAAAACATCGAGAGACTGTTCTGATTGCCCTACATGACAATCACGGCCATCTAGGGGCGGAGAGGACCTTTCAACTTGTCAGAAGTCGGTTCTATTGGCCCTGCAGGAGGGCAGAAGTAGAAGAGTACTGCCACTCATGTGCACGTTGCATCCAGAGGAAGACTTTACCTCATCAAGCTGCCCCAATGGGCTATCTACAAAGTCAGGGCCCAATGGATCTGGTATGCATTGATTTCCTCTGCCTCGAGCCCGACCTGAGTGGACTGGGAAATGTTCTGGTGATAACCGATCATTTCACCCGGTATGCCCAAGCTTTTCCAACCAAAGACCAGAAGGCTTCCACTGTAGCCAAGATACTTATGGAGAAGTACTTTGTCCATTATGGGCTGCCCCAACGACTTAATTCAGATCAAGGAAGGGACTTTGAAAGTCAGCTGATCCGGAAGCTCTTAGATTCTTTGGGGATCAAGAAGACTCGAACTACACCTTACCACCCACAGGGAGATGCTCAGCCGGAGAGGTTTAACCGAACCTTGCTCAACATGTTGGGGACTCTGGAAAGTGAGAAGAAGCAACATTGGAGCAAACACATAGCGGCCATAGTACATGCTTACAACTGCACCATCAGTGATGCTACAGGCTACTCCCCATATCGACTTATGTTTGGGAGAGAAGCGAGACTACCTGTAGACTTGGCCTTTGGCACCTCTTTAGACCATTCCTCAGCCACATCCCACAAAGGATATGTGGACAGGCTCAGACACAGCCTGAAAGTAGCCTATGAACAAGCTCAAGTGGCCTCAGATCAAAGGGGAGTTTGAAACAAAAGAAACTTTGACTTGAAGGTCCGGGTACAAGACCTACAGCCCGGGGACCGAGTACTGCTACGCAATCTGGGGGTCCCTGGAAAACACAAACTTGCAGACAGATGGAGATCTGAACCCTATGTCATCTGTAGGAAGTTGCTGGGCCTGCCTGTCTACAAGTTGAAGCCAGAAGGAAAGGTAGGCCCACTGAAAACGTGGCATCGAAACCACCTGCTCCCACTTGCCGAGGCAGTCAGGATACCTCCCGTGAGAGACTCCCCTGAACCGGTCTCTATTCTGGATACTCCCAGGCCGAACACTCGGTCACAGACCTCACGAGCTGAAGATGGAGAGGCCTCTCAACTTAGCGATAATGAAGGAAGAGAACTTGATTGGCTGTGGCCTTCCTCAACTCCAGGAACCTCTACTATAGATCTTCCAACCACTGAGGACACTCCAGATGGAACACTGAACCCAGAGGCCACAGAGTTCATCCCATCTAGTCCTTCATCAGATCACTGGGAAGATGCACATGATAGTTACTCAGAGGAAGAGGAGCCTGTGGCGCCAGAGCCAGAAGTCCCAAGAGAGAAAAGCGCTCGGAGAGTCATCCGGCCTCCTAAGAAGCTGACCTACCCACAAATGGGGAATAGCTCGGAGGACTCTGTAGTTACTGCTAGGAGAAGTGTTGAAAATCCAGATCCCTCCACTGTCCATTTGGTGGAGGGCAACCCCAACTCACTCTCTGGCACAGTTAGGCAGGCCACCCATGATAATGTGACCTGTGGGCGAGGGAGTTCTACCCCTCAGTTTTGGTGGGAATTCCCTATGCCAACCTCGTTTGCAGAATTGTCTAGAGTTGTACATAGTCTTTGTTAAGGTTTATCTTTGGGGACCAAAGAGTTCAAGTGGAGGGAGTGTGTAGCGGGGTGTTCCCCTTTTTTTTTGTAAAATCTTTTTATTGAAGTTTTATAAAACACACACACATTTTGCCCACACGTAGGCACAACATCTGCCCACGTAGGGGCCGTTACTCTGTTTCGGCAGCATACCGCCACAGGGCAACAAATAACACATACACTTAACTTAACTTATACTATAACCCCAAACTTGGGGAGAGGGTCTATTCAAGATAAGTCATGCTCAAAGTGATATCAATAGAGGAAGGCAACCTGAAAAAAGTATTTGGGTTAATAAAGTGATATTCCAACGATACATTAGGAGTCTAGGCATTGGTCACTGTATCACTTGCCGTGCTTCTGTCATCTAGCCAACAACTCCACACCTTTTCAAATTTGTGCGGACAACCTCTGGACAAGTACGTGGCTTTATACAGGGGCAAACTGGCATTAACTAAGCTTTTCCAGAATTTAACAGAGGGGGGAGATGTTTGTTTCCAGTTCATCGTAATGGCTTTGCGCACATAGTATAGTAGCAGGGATATGAGTGTTTTTCTGGCTCTGATCATTGGCAGTTGGTCAACCAGTCCTAGCAAACAGTATATGGGCTCATATGGGACGCAAGTCCCAGTGGCCTTAGTGATCACCCGTAGCACTTCACTCCAATACTGTACAATTGCTGGGCAAGCCCAGAAAATGTGGAAGAAACCCCCTGGTTGGTAGGAGCAGCGCCAGCACTCCGGAGAATGCTCCGGTGACATCTGGTGCAGCCTATGAGGTGTGTAGTGAGCTCTGTGCACAATTTTATATTGGACTAATTTATCCCTCGCTGAGATCAGGGGGGAGAAGGGAAAGTCCCAAACCTCCCTCCAGTCGTCCGCGTCCAGCCCTGGTACGTACTCCACCCATTTCCTGCGGAGGGAAGACAGCTCGGGGACAGCAGCAACCAGCAGGGATCCATAGATCTGAGACGCGGGTTTCTCCAGGTCTTTCACCCGGATGGTAGATTCTAGCTCTGAGTATGCCAGTTCAACTGGCCTGCCCAAAAATTGGCACCTGTAGGCATGTGCAATTTGGAGATATCTAAAGTGGGCTTGTTCAGGTACGTTAAATTTGGCGCATAAAGTGTGAAAGGGGGTGAGATCTCCGTTGGTGATGATATGTTTGAGGGTCAGTATTTTATATTTGGCCCAGGCCTGCGGATCGGGGATAGTGTGGAATTGCGATAGGTTGGGATTCAGCCACACGGGGGTGTGAGGAGACCAAGAGTTCGGCTGGGGTGCCCTTAGTGCCTCACCCGCCTTCCATGCCCGCATAGTGGTACGCATGGAAGGGGTGAGATTGTGAGGCGTTTTAGGCCCCCTGAATAGCAGCCCCTCCAGTGCCTCCAGGGACCCCACTATGGCTGCCTCCAGCACCGTCGCGGAGTTGGTCAGGTCTGGTCGCAGCCACCAATGGGCGGTCACAAGCTGAGTGGCCAAATAATACTTGTAACAATCAGGGAGAGCCAGGCCTCCACTGTCCACAGGCCTGGTCAAGGTGGAATATTTGAATCTAGGTGGCCTGCACCCCCAAATAAAGGAAAGGAAGAGTTAACTGAGGGAATTAAAGAAGACTTTAGTCAGCCAGTGAGGGGAGTTCCGAAAAATGTACGTGAGTTTAGGCAGGACTTTCAATTTTATCAAGTTAATACGCCCGATGAGAGAAAGGGGGAGATTACTCCACGCCTTAAGTTTGGCTTTAATGGTTACCAGGACAGGGTCGAGATTGAGCCGCACAAAATCCCCAGTCTCTCTTGAGATAACAATTCCCAAGTAGGTGAACTGCTCAACCCATTGAAGCGGGAGAGAGGAGGGTGAGGAGGACCTGGCCCACGCATCCACTGGAAACAACTGCGACTTGTGCCAGTTCACCTTCAGCCCCGTGAAGGCGGCGAAGGCATCCATGATACCAAGTGCGCCCCGCAGAGAGTCACCAGCGTCATTCAGGAACAGGAGCATATCGTCCGCGTAGAGAGCCACTCTCTCCTCCAGCCAGCCCACCCTAAGACCACAGACCTCGGCCGAGCTCCTAAGGGCCTCAGCAATAGGCTCCACGGCCAGGGCGAACAGGGCCGGGGAGAGAGGGCATCCCTGTCTGGTGCCCCTCTGCAGGGGGAACGGAGGAGACAGGGAACCATTCAGCTTAATGCGTGCCGTAGGACCAGTGTAAAGTGTGCGTATCCAACCTATAAATTCTAACGGGAACCCCATTCTTCTAAGCACCTCCCACAGATAGACCCATTCCACTGTGTCGAATGCCTTCTCTATATCCAAGGTGGCAATGGTTCTAGTACCTTGGTTAGTATGGGGGGCATGAATATTAGTGAATAATCTGCGTATGTTAATGTCTGTAGATCTACCGGGCATAAAGCCCGTTTGGTCGGAGTCAATCAGGGATTTTATTACTACGTTAAGTCTAGTGGCCAATAACTTGGTCAAGATTTTAAGGTCACAGTTGAGAAGTGCAATTGGCCTGTAGGAAGCACATAACTTAGGGTCTCTATTAGGCTTTGGGGGGTGTTCCCCTTTAATGCAGAGAGACTACATTACCCAGAACTCCATTCGGCAGTGTTCACCGCAGAGACTCATGGGAGGGGTTATATAAGGAGGAGGCGCGGCTGCGCTCGGCCTCTTTGGGACACGAGACTTCAGTGACTGATCCTCCTGTGCGGATGTGTCGGAGTGCAAGGCCTGAAGCCTGAGACCTTGCGCAGAACCAAAGAGCCTTCCACCCCACTGCGAGCCTGGGTGGCATCTGACTTCGCTTGTCTACAGCCCTGCGTCCGGATGGATGAGAGGGCGTATGCCCAGACCATATACTGTTGTTGCTAATGGGCCTATAGACTGCCGTGGCCTACAAGTTATATCTGATACTCCCATTAGAGAACCTCATCAGAGCTGAACGCAGAGTTTACATAGCAAAGTGTTTATTTCATCTCTACCTTCCCATTGGATTACAAATGGTATTCTGTTAATGTGCACCACCGTTAAAGACCTGCCGGTGAAGAAAAACCATCATCCCCTATAGACTAAGTTGTAGATATCTGAGCCAGGCCTGGTCAGCTAGTTAGTTCATTTGGTTACTGCGTCACAGGACGCCTAGTTAACGGTCGCCCACGTGGCGCACTTTTACTGTTCATTCTATATGCATAGTGTGTTATTGCTGCAGGGCTCTGCAATTTATTATCTGTGAACTGTTACCACTGTTAACCCCTTTCTTATCAAAAGCTTAAGTAAATCTTATACCTTTTTTACTATTATTGTCTTGGTGTCTGGGTTTACTCATACAGTATAAGAATAGATATATTGCTGCCAATACTAACTGTGCCAGTAGGGGGTCGAGTACATTGCTGGGGGTTGGCGGAGCTGTTTTCAGGGCCCAAACTAAATTTGCGGCCTTCTTAAGTGGAGGTATCGCTACATATATATAGATATAGATGTATACATAGGTCTATATCTATATATAGATCTATATATATATATATGCACACAATGCCTTTTGAAAAGTATTTATACCCCTTGACATATTCCACATTTTGTCATGTTACAACCAAAAACATAAATGTATTTTATTGGGATTTTATGTGATAGACCAACACAAAGTGGCACATAATTAATAAATGGTTTTCAATTGTTTTTACAACTAAATATGTGAAAAGTGTGGCGTGCATTTGTATTCAGCCCCCTTTACTCTGATACCCCTAACTAAAATCTAGTGGGACCAATTGCCTTCAGAAGTCACCTAATTAGTAAATAAAATCCACCTGTGTGTAATTTTATCTCAGTATAAATACAGCTGTTCTGTGAAGCCCTCATAGGTTTGTTAGAGAACCTTAGCGAACAAACAGCATCATGAAGGCCAGGGAACACACCAGACAGGTCAGAGATAAAGTTGTGAAGAAGTTTAAAGCAGGGTTAGGTTATAAAAAAAATATCCCAAGCTTTGGACATCTCACAGAGCACTGCTTAATCCATCATCCGAAAATGGAAAGAGTATGGCACAACCAACTGCAAACCTATCAAGACATGGCCGTCCACCAAAACTGACAGGCCGGGGAAGGAGAACATTAATCAGAGAAGCAGCCAAGAGGCCCATGGGAACTATAGAGGAGCTGCAGAGATCCACAGCTCAGGTGGGAGAATCTATCCACAGGACAACTATTAGTCGTGCACTCCACAAACCTGGCCTTTATGGAAGAGTGGCAAGAAGAAAGACATTGTTCAAAGAAAGACATAAGAAGTCTTGTTTGCAGTTTGCGAAAAGTCATGTGGGGGACACAGCAAACATGTGGAAGAAGGTGCTCTGGTCAGATGAGACCAAAATTAAACTTTTTGGCCTAAAAGCAAAACACTATGTGTGGCAGAAAACTAACACTGCACATCACCCTGAACACACCATCCCCACCGTGAAACATGGTGGTGGCAGCATCCTGTTGTGGGGATGCTTTTCTTCAGCAGGGACAAGGAAGCTGGTCAGAGTTGATGGGAAGATGGATGGAGCCAAATACAGGGCAATCTTAGAAGAAAGCCTGTTAGAGTCTGCAAAAGACTTGAGACTGGGGCGGAGGTTCACCTTCCAACAGGACAACGACCCTAAACATACAGCCAGAGCTACAATGGAATGGTTTAGATCAAAGCATATTCATGTGTTAGAATGGCCCAGTCAAAGTCCAGACCTAAAGCCAATTGAGAATCTGTGGCAAGACTTGAACATTGCTGTTCACAGACGCTCTCCATCCAATCTGACAGAGCTTGAGATATTTTGCAAAGAAGAATGGGCAAAAATGTCCCTCTCTAGATGTGCAAAGCTGGTAGAGACATCCCCAAAAAGACTTGCAGCTGTATTTGCAGTGAAAGGTGGTTCTACAAAGTATTGACTCCGGGGGGCTGAATACACACTTTTCACATCATTTATCATTTTCCTTCCACCTCACAATTATGTGCCATTTTGTGTTGGTCTATCACATAAAATCCCAATAAAATACATTTACGTTTTTGGTTGTAACGTGACAAAATGTGGAAAGTTTCACGGAGTATGAATACTTTTTCAAGGTACTGTGTATATATATATATATATATATATATATATATATATATATATCTATACAGTGGGGCAAAAAAGTATTTAGTCAGCCACCAATTGTGCAAGTTCTCCCACTTAAAAAGATGAGAGAGGCCTCTAATTGTCATCATAGGTATACCTCAACTATGAGAGACAAAATGTGGAAACAAATCCAGACAATCACATTGTCTGATTTGGAAAGAATTTATTTGCAAATTATGGTGGAAAATAAGTATTTGGTCACCTACAAACAAGCAAGATTTCTGGCTCTCACAGACCTGTATCTTCTTCTTTAAGAGGCTCCTCTGTCCTCCACTCATTACCTGTATTAATGGCACCTGTTTGAACTTGTTATCAGTATAAAAGACACCTGTCCACAACCTCAAACAATAACACTCCAAACTCCACTATTGTGAAGACCAAAGAGCTGTCGAAGGACACCAGAAACAAAATTGTAGACCTGCACCAGGCTGGGAAGACTGAATCTGCAATAGGCAAGCAGCTTGGTGTGAAGAAATCAACTGTGGGAGCCATAATTAGAAAATGGAAGACATACAAGACCACTGATAATCTCCCTCGATCTGGGGCTCCACACAAGATCTCACCCCGTGGGGTCAAAATTATCACAAGAACGGTGAGCAAAAATCCCAGAACCACACGGGGGGACCTAGTGAATGACCTGCACAGAGCTGGGACCAACAAAGGCTACCATCAGTAACACACTACGCCGCCAGGGACTCAGATCCTGCAGTGCCAGACGTGTCCCTCTGCTTAAGGCAGTACATGTCCGGGCCCGTCTGAGGTTTGCTAGAGAGCATTTGGATGATCCAGAAGAGGATTGGTAGAATGTCATATGGTCAGATGAAACCAAAGTAGAACTGTTTGGTAGAAACCCAACTCGTCGTGTTTGGAGGAGAGAGAATGCTGAGTCGCAACCAAAGAACACCATACCTACTGTGAAGCATGGGGGTGGCAACATCATGCTTTGGGGCTGTTTCTCTGCAAAGGGAACAGGACGACTGATCCGTGTACATGAAAGAATGAATGGGGCCATGTATCGTGAGATTTTGAGTGCAAACCTCCTCCCATCAGCAAGGGCATTGAAGATGAAACGTGGCTGGGTCTTTCAGCATGACAATGATCCCAAACACACCGCCCAGGCATAGAAGGAGTGGCTTCGTAAGAAGCATTTCAAGGTGTCGGAGTGGCCTAGCCAGTCTCCAGACCTCAACCCCATAGAAAACCTTTGGAGGGAGTTGAAAGTCTGTGTTGCCCAGCGACAGCCCCAAAACATCACTGCTCTAGAAGAGATCTGCATGGAGGAATGGGTCAACATACCAGCAACAGTGTGTGACAACCTTGTGAAGACTTACAGAAAACGTTTGACCTCTGTCATTGCCAACAAAGGATATATAACAAAGTATTGAGATGAACTTTTGATATTGGCCAAATACTTATTTTCCACCATAATTTGCAAAAAAAATCTTTCCAAATCAGACAATGTGATTGTCTGTCTGGATTTGTTTCCACATTTTTGTCTCTCATAGTTGAGGTATACCTATGATGACAATTACAGGCCTCTCTCATCTTTTTAGGTTGGAGAACTTGCACAATTGGTGGCTGACTAAATACTTTTTTGCCCCACTGTATGTAGCGGGTGGTTACATTTAGGGGGAAGCATCTGAGTGGTAACTAGGGTCAGATGCACTAATTGTTAGGTTTCATGGACCATTTCTGTCCCTGGGAGATGGTGCTGGTGTGCAGTTCCCTAGGGCCTATAGGTGGCGCTGTTGCCATTGGCCCGGGTTGAACCACAGTGCAAGGTTGTGCCTTTTTTGTCCCATCTTTGCAGCAGTACGGCGGGGCCATCTCAGACACCTTCAGTCTGGGGTGAGGTACTTTGGAGAAAGGCCCGGAGCCCAGCAACCTTCGGCTGGGATCCGCCGGGGACCGAGACTCCCAGGGATCTGCCTTGCGAGGACGAAGAGGCCAGGGAGGTAACCCTTTCTGAAGACCCAGCGCAGAGTCGTAGTGACAGATGGGGCCTCTGGTAACTCTCCGGAAGGATGTTCTTGTCCTATAAAGGGCTATTTCATTAACGGAAGGAAGTGAGTGTTCTTTAGGTCACAGTGGCAGTGACACTACGCACCAAAGGTCAGTGGCAGTGACTTTCATCTTTTTCACCCGGTCAGTGACCAACCTCATGGTCTGTGGCAGAGACCGTGCGCCAAGCCTGTTCGTGCTAATCGGAACAGGAGAAAACCCAAATTCAAGTTTGTGCCTGGACCTCCTCCCACCTTATCTGACCTGTGTCTTGTCCCAACCTGTCTGCTCTCAAAGAGACTGTTTATTGTGCTAAAAGGAATAAATAAGAGTAGGCCCTTTCAGTTGGTGTGGACAGTTGCTTACTGAGGAGAACTAAAGGCTTGTTTCTGAATACCACAGAAACGAGGTCAGCACAGGAGGTTTTTAAACACTGGCTGCAAGCAGGCCCGAGAAACTAACACCGCTCAACCTCCCCATCCCGGAGGGTACGGGCTTGTGGTGCGGTGTGCCTCATTCTTTCCTGCGGAGGAGCCAAGCAGAAGAAAAGTGGGTAAAGTCTGGGGTTGGTGCGCTACATATATATTTGTAGCACACAAACCCTTTTTCCTGCCTTTGGCTCACTTGCAGGTCAAGGCACATGTGCTACATGCCCGTACCCTCCCGTTCTAAGAGTTTGAGCGGTGTTAACAGTTTTTGGGTTCTGCAGCGAGTTACCTCCTTCCACTGGTTCTCGTCTCCAGAGTGTAGAGACGAGTCTAAACTTTTCCCCAAGAAGGCCAATGTCCACAACACTTCAACTCCAACGATGAGTTTATTTTCTCTTTGCTTTAGTAGAACAAGAAGGTTGAAAAAAGAAAGAATAGTACAGACGTGAGATAGATTCACGCACCAACTCCTAGATTCGTCGCCACTCGATCCCGAGTGGGTATAGCTCACCCGGATAGTCCCTCAGTGGTTCCAGCAGCCGGCGTGGAGCTCGAACAGTCACTTTGTCCCCTCCAGGGACACGATCAGGAGATTCTCCAATTCAGGCAGCAGCACTCCGCAGGGTCAGTTCTGCAGAGTAAAGAATCCTTCCCGCTGACAGGTTACCAGGCCTTTCCCGAGACAGCAATCTACTATCACTCATCTCCTGTTGTGGGACTGATCCTCCCCCGGCTTCCTCTTTGTCAGAGCAGATACCCTCACCTGGGCATCCTGGGACTCCAAAGTTCTGCCTGTAGACCCAGTCAAAGGTACCGGGCTTACCTGGAACGTTGTAGCCTCGGGCTAAAGGTGCCTGAGACTCCTCGACCAGTCTACGCACCCCCCCTTTGGGGGCACACTCCTCTGGGTACTGGTCCCTGGGTACTCGCTCCTCGACTCATGGCGTCTGCTCCTTATATATCCCCTCCCGGCATGCACAGCAGGCAGCCCGCCCACCGCATGGCAGCCGAGAGAGTACATCCAACCGAATCAATGCAACCTACAGTTCAACCCTGAACTGATATGGCAGTGCCACCTACGGGCCACAGGGAACTTTACATAGGAAACATAGCAGCAAAGCAGAGTCCAGCACAGAATTAGAAGGCCAGAGCCAAACTATTGCTTGGGTCATCCCTTAAATTTAGGCATAGCGACCCCCTAAATTTAGGGCTCCGCTACATACACCCCCCCTTAAAGAGACACTGTCCCCAGTGTCTGGAGAAGGTCAAAAGACCCCCCTCAATCCTGAGTGGATTCTGATCTTTTTCAACTATGTACAATAAATATGTTCGGTGCCTGAATTTAAAATTTTGAAATAAAGTAAAGAGGAGAAGGACAGAAAAACAATTAACAATACACATCAGTATCACTTTCCACAAACAAGCCCTCCCACAATTCTATCATATCTTTTCCACCCATTCTCCGGTGTACTTGATAGATGATCGCCTGCATAGGGAGAGAAAAAAAACACAGCACACAATAAACACATCCTAACTCCTGAGAACAGACGCAAATCATTCCTCCTAGAAGGAATAACTGGCCTCTGCGACACAGATTTTCTGCCGAACGCCACCACCTAGTGGCAGCACACATCATTACATGGCCTGGGTGTTTATAGGCACGTATCAATACACAAGAACCTTCCTTCTTGATCACGACGGCTTCCGGCTTTGACCCTAACTAACTCTACACAAAGTTAAGTTCTTTTTGCGGAACAGTAGAGGAGAGAGAAAAAACAAACATTCCTCCATAACCTCTGAAGAGTAAACTCCCCCTTGGGCGTAGGGTCAAGTTATAGTTCAAGGTAATTTCCCTGAAGTGGAATAAAAAAAACACAAGCTCCCACTTCAGAGGTAGTACGTAGGATCAGGGAGGACAAGAGTTTTCCGCTCTTTATCGAGAGTCTCTATGTAGTAAACCTCTGCTCTGGCATATGAAGAAGCGATAGTAAAAACTAACTTTAGACCAAAGTCGAGCTTCCATCCACATTGGAATAAAGGCAATTTTATACTGACCTTTTATGAGGTCGTGATGGGCGAATTTAGGAAAATGTGTGGGAATAAAAGCCAGAAATGTAATAAGGGCCATGAGGTTGGGATCGAAACTCCTCTAAATAGTCTGAAGAAGAATTCAGAAATCATTATAAGGAAAGCAGACAAAGGAGGAGGGCTGGTCATACAGGACAAAGACCAGTATCTAGAGGAAGCCTTTAGGCTAATTGGGGATGTAAATACCTATGAGAGGCTCCTATGGGATCCAACTGTGAGCTACAATGAAGCTTTCAAAAAATTGTTGGACAGGGCACTACTAAGTAAGGTCTTGAGCAAAAGTGAATACCAGTTCCTATACTCGAAACATCCGGTGGTCCCTCACTTCTATCATATCCCGAAGGTACACAAAGATATGAGAAGACCGCCAGGTAGACCCATTATTGCAGAAATTGATAGCCTGACCAGCAACCTTGGGAGCTATATTGATTACTTCCTGCAAGGCCTAGTGACAAGTTTGCCATCATATATCAAAGATTCAGGCCATGCATTGGAAATACTAACTGCATATAAATGGGAAAAGGGATATAGATGGCTTTCGCTTGATGTAGCGTCCCTATATACGTCCATCCAGCATGAGTTTGGTCTCCGAGCCATTGAGTACTATCTGGCAGAGGCACATCTGTTTAGCCCACAGCAGGCATGGTTCATTTATGACTGCATAGAGTTTACTTTGACTCATAATTATTTTTCATTTTTGGACTGTTTCTATAGGCAGGTGAGGGGCACAGCGATGGGGGCTAGGTTCGCTCCCAGCTATGCTAATTTTTTTATGGGGTATTGGGAACTTAAATACATCTGGGCCAATAACCCCTTTGGGAGGAACCTAGTCCTGTACTCACGGTACATTGATGATGTTCTTATCATCGGGAATGGCACCGATGAAGAACTGGATGGGTTCCTGTCGCATTGTGCGGGAAACCCTTTCGGGATCTCTTTCACGCATGTAGTAGACGAAAAATCTCTGATATTCCTAGATCTAGAACTGAGGTCAGATGACAGTGGTAGAATCTATTCAAAAACCCACTTTAAACCAAGTGCGGGCAATTCCTATTTGCATGCCCGCAGTCATCACCATCCAAGGTGGATTAAGAATGTCCCCTTTGGCCAGTTCTGTAGACTCAGGCGGACCTGCACCCTGAAGAAAGACTATGAAGAGCAAAGTCTTATCCTAAGAGATAAGTTTAAGGAGAAGGGGTATGGAGAAGCGCATATAGAGGAGGCTTTTCAAAAATACCTGCAGTTGTACAGAGAAGGTAATGCTGGAAGTGTTGAAAGCACAAAGCATGCAGAAGATGAACCATTACAGGTGAGGTTCTGCACCAGGTACAACAATAAAGTTGGCCACTAGAGGGAGTGACGCCATTTGGCTTGTCACACTACCAGATTGGCCATTGGCTTAAAGAGTAGCGGTGGGAGGCTTTTAGACGGACCGGAAGTGGCGGGTGGAATGCAAACACACCCGCACTTCCTGGTCTGTTGGTTAGAGGCGTGCTGTGTATAGGGGAGCGGAACTGACGTCTCGGCAGAACCGGAAGTCTCGGCAGAACCGGAAGTGCGGGCTGGAACGCAGGAGGTACCCGCACTTCCTGGTTGTTAGACAGCGTGCGTCCCAGCGGATTTGCAGGGACGTCTGCAGTGACAAACACAGCCACCGCTTATGCCGCGCCAGGACGAATTGTTTCTGCTTCCATTTTTTGGGGTAAGATCTTTTCGGTTCCTACTGCCCTCTACCACTATATATGTTGATATTGGTCTACACCAATACCCCTCCCTCTACACACCCCCGGTATATGAGGTGATTACATCTTAATAGGCCATTCTTATGGAGGGTATTCTTATGGAGGACACGCATTGCTGTATTGGCGGTCTGCTTCACTAGAGGACATGATGGCTTAATAATAGCCAGTTTTTCTAGAAGGTGGGGATATAATGCCCACTCTTTCCTGCTATTCTTTTTTAAAGGGTCCAGCCCCCCCCCCAGGTCATCTTTGAGTGGTTGCTGGGGTGCCTTCTATTTGTGTGGGAAGGGGGCTAGTGGAAGCCCCACCCATAAGGGTGGGGCTATCTAGGAGTGGGAGGCAGGGGTTGCTAATTGGTGGTCACCTGAGCTGAGGGCTCTGCATGTGTGCACACACATATAATGGAGGTTTTTGTGGGGGAGAGCTATCATGGACCATCTAGGCTCTGAGGAAAGGGGTGCGCCCCAGAAACGCGTCAGCTATCCAGATGTTTGAGGTATTGTCCGACCCTCTCTGTCATTGAGTCCAGTCGGCAGGTGCCAAGAAATTCCAGCTGATTTGTCCGATAAGCTTTCATTTTAGCTTTGTTTGTGAGTAGGATTACTGCTTTTTTATAATTTAAATAAAACGTTTAAGTGGTAATGCACTAGGTTGGTGCGCCCTCCTTTCTCCTTTGTTTTTTCTAGCCATATGAACACCCATTGTTCTGAGGAGGGCTGCAAGACTTTAGACTTTGCCTTTAGACGGAATTACACTACCCGTGTTTTGACGATACACCGAGAGCGCAGGAGATTTTTTGTCTTTTTCTATGTAGTAAACAGCATCGTCCCTGTCCTTGCAGCAGATCACTACACGGTCCTCATGGATGTGCCGACCATAAGTCCATTCTTTGCGGCAGCCCTTGTAGCGATCGGTCATAACAACCGAGCACTTTAAGTACCGGTAACCTCTCGGTACTTTCACATGGTCCCACACAAAATCAGCGTACCATCGTTCACGAGAGGCCTCAATCTCGTAAAGAAGTTCCTTGGGGACAAATAGATATTCCCACCCATAGTCAGTGGCAACCTTTTCATGTAAGAGCCGTTGCAACCGGGCTAGAGGTGGCATGGTGGCTTGATTTCCTGCTCCCGGGAGGACAACAGCATCCGGAGACCTCCTCAATGGTGCAAGCTCCAGCAGTGGCAAGGGTGACCGCAATGGTGCGCGGACATCAGCCACAACAAGCTCAGAAGATGCCGAAACAGGCTAAACGGGCATAGAATTAGTCTCTTCATTTAGGACAGGGACTTCCACACGGGGTGTAGTTTCCCCAGAGTCCATTGGTGAACCCTTCCCGGAGACTACAGGGAGAAGTCACTGGTATTTTGTCCCATCCTTTTTTAACCAACATCTCATCAATGGCAAAATCGTCACCAACATCAGAAGATGCATCTATATCTGAAGAGTCCCACATCTCCGCTGGCAGAAAGACTTGAGTAGACACAGACTCATTATCTTTTACTTTTAAAAGTTCCCGCGGGTTGACTGTCCACGCATTCCCAATAGTACGGGGGACAAGTTTCTTTCCCTTCCCCGGCAAACTTTTCACTGTAGTGTCCCCAGCCTCCTTACCTTCCCCTGCCGTGGATCTCCTGGAGGTCCCTCCGGTTTGATGACCCGGTTCAGGCAGATGCTGGGGTGGGCCTCGGCCGCGGACGTGGGAGCCCTTTATGTATCCCACCTTTCGGTGCGCGTGGGACTGGCTGTGGAAGTAGTGGTTTCCTCCAAGAGTGGCGATACCCGTAAGGCAGTGTACCCGGTAAACCTTTGGTTTCTCGGTCGGCTGGTCCACCTCCAAAAGAAACTCTCCACACGTAGTACACCTTCCGAACGGCCGAAGTTGCACCGCCAGTCCTTGGCACCCTCGACAGAGCATGCCCAGGGCCTCTGCATCTCTGCACGTATAGAGCGTGAAGCAGCCCCTAGGCTTCAGCCGGATCCCTGTATCCGTCAGGGGAGCAGTAAGGGAAACAATGTCCATGGTTGAAGCGGGCTGGAACATCCATGGTTCCGATGCAGCAGAAATCCATGGGGCAGCAGACATGTTGCTCACTTACTAGTCCAGCTTGTACTGTCCTTTCACACCAAAACACACCACGTGGAACACACACTTGGCGGGAGCTCCTCCCCTTTCTTTCCTTGCTGCACGTAACTCGCAGGCTTTTCTAGGCTTGAGACACGCCCACGAACTACGCAGTTGGAAATACAATTAGGCCTGTACCTCTACTTCTCTCACTTGTGGCGCAGTCCAAATTCTCCCCAAAAAAAATGGCCGACCTCCAAGGAACCATACGGGGAAAAATAAAGTCCAGTTTCTAAGGATAGCTGCAAAATCCCGGACTCAAGCCCCCCACATGTAGAACACGGACCCTTTTTCTTGCCTTTGGCTCACTTGCAGGTCAAGGCACACCGTACTATATGCCCGTACCCTCCCGTTCTAAGAGGTTGAGCGGTGTTAACAGTTTTTGGGTTCTGCAGCGAGTTACCTCCTTCCACTGGTTCTCGTCTCCAGAGTGTAGAGACAAGTCTAAACTTTTCCCCAAGAAGGCCAATGTCCACAACACTTCAACTCCAACGATGAGTTTATTTTCTCTTTGCTTTAGTTGAACAAGAAGGTTGAAAAAAGAAAGAATAGTACAGAAGTGAGATAGATTCAGGCACCAACTCCTAGATTCATTGCCACTCGATCCGGAGTGGGTATAGCTCACCCGGATAGTCCCTCAGTGGTTCCAGCAGCCGGCGTGGAGCTCGAACAGTCACTTTGTCCCCTCTAGGGACACGACCAGGAGATGCTCCTATTTAGGCAGCAGCACTCCGCAGGATCAGTTCTGCGGAGTAAAGAATCCTTCCCTCTGACAGGTTACCAGGCCTTTCCTGAGACAGCAATCTACTATCACTCATCTCCTGTTGTGGGAACGATCCTCCCCCGGCTTCTTCTTGGTCAGAGCGGATACCCTCACCTGGGCATCCTGGGACTCCAAAGTTCTGCCTGTAGACCCAGTCAAAGGTACCGGGCCTACCTGGAACATTATAGCCTTGGGCTGAAGGTGCCCAAGACTCCTCGGCCAGTCTACGCACCCCCCCTTTGTGGTCACACTCCTCCGGGTACTGGTCCCCGGGTACTCACTCCTCGACTCATGGTGTCTGCTCCTTATATATATACCCTCCCTGCATGCACAGCAGGCAGTCCCGCCCACCGCACGGCAGCTGAGAGAGAACATCCAATCGCATCAATGCAACCTCCGGTTCAACCCTGACCTGATATGGCAGTGCCACCTACAGGCCACAGGGAAATTTACATAGGCAACATAGCAGCAAAGCAGAGTCCATCACAGAATTAGAAGGCCCGAGCCAAACTATTGCTTGGGTCATCCCTTAAATTTAGGCATAGCGACCCCCTAAATTTAGGGGTCCGCTACATATTATATATACATTTTTTTTATTCAAAGCATATCTATGGTCGAAATTGAAAACTATATTAATTTCCCTATTCTATTTTTTTTGTTCAGTCTGTTTATTGATTTTCAATGGCATGTACAGGTAGATTCTTTGAACAATAAGCAGCAAATAAAACATACAATACATTGCCCTTAAAGTGTTACTAAACCCACAACAGTAAAATTAGTTTGTATATACAGTAAAGAATGCTTGTTATACTCACTGTGGAACCTAAGGGGTTAATCCTTCGCATTATGTAAAAAAGGTTGTTTGATCCTGTCCTCCCCCTCTACTGATAGAACAGGGCCTTGGGGCACTCTGCACATGCTCAGTTTGGTGTGTATTGCTAGAGTTTTTTTTTGGAAGAGTGCATGTGATTAGCACAGGGCCAATCAGCACTGTCCAGACAGAGGGCAAGGGGTCGTGCAGCCTCATAGGACAGTCCAGAGGTGTAACTAGAACCTTCAGGGCCCCGGTGCAAGAAATCATGTAGGGCCACCCTGGCCCCCGACCGGGGCCCTTCCCACTGATCCCAGAGCCCTTTACTCCCATTGTTGATCCCTTCACTTTGGTGAAGTATAAGGGATCTAAACAGACCTCTGATATCTCACTTTTGTGACAGAGAAGGGGACTGAGGACAGATTCATCACTCCCTTTCTCTGCAGCCTCAGCTGCACAGAATGAATGAACAGGAATAGCTCTGTACAGAGCTTCCCGTTCATTCATAAACTGAGGCATAGTAAACACAGTCTACTTTGCCCCAGCTATGAATAAATAAAAAAAAAAAAAACAATCCCGGTACCGATCACTGACTCTATTCATTAAGACGAGGAAGGGGCTGGTAAATTACCCATTTACCGACTCCTTCCCCACTCTCTATCCTGACAGATCCCCTGCAGCAGCTGGCAGGAGGTGAGAGGGGGAAACCCAGCAGCGCTATAGGGGGGACGGGTGAGTGAAGCACACAGGAGCTAAGGGCAGGGAGGCAGCAGGAGTGGCATGTAGAGCAACCAATGCCCTCCATTTCCCTCCTGCAGCTGCTGAATGTATGCAGGAAGGAGAGGAGGAGAAGCGGGCATTCATCGACTACATGGAGTGATCGGTTTCTCTACATGCCACCGCCACCCTCTATTCAGGCGTACAGGGAGGGCGCACGGGCCCCCTCGAGCATGGGGCCGGGTCACAATGGCGACCCCTGTGTGTAAGCCCTGGGACAGTCAGTGGAGAATGAAAACTCCTCCTACAAGCTTAAACCAGTGCTTGGCCAGACACTGATAGAAGTCCTAAGACTGCTATATACTGCTGATGAGAAAAGGTATTTATCTGTTTATATTTACTAAAATAATTGCATTTCCATGTTCTGTGTACTGTGGGAGACCAGATATAATGAATGCAGGCTCCTGGGTTTAGCAACACTTTAAGTATTACAGGTCTAGCAAACAAGGTACATAACAGCTGCATGAGAAAAAATGCAACATGGAAGGTTATAGCAATGAAAACAAATAAAAAAATTTCCACGCTGCTAATATAAAGAAAAAAGCAGCTACAAAACCAATAGACAAAAAGGTGCATATACAAAATGAAGACCAAATATAAAGGAAAAAGAAGGGCACATAGCGTAATACTGCTTAAAAAGTATGTTTTAATGTAGGTAAATACACTTACATTCAGGTGGTCATAAAAAGCGCTTCATAAAATATCAGTGGCAACAGTGGATAGTCCCGACGCGTTTCGCAAGAGGTTGCATCGTCTGGGGTATCGTATTACGCTATGTGCCCTTCTTTTTCCTTTATATTTGGTCTTCATTTTGGCACACCATCATTGGGCCATCATCTTTCAAGTCTTCATTCACCCTCCTACTGTGGGTTGCTGTGAGTGACACTCCTTGGGCGAATCATCAGCCGCGGATCCTCCAGGGATATACATCCAAAGCTTAAGTCGACCCTCTAGACGTATGTTTAGTAGGGTCCACAGAGTCCGGTAAGCCTCCTCTTTATTGGTGGTGGTTTTTTCACATATTCATTCAAGATTGTTTGGCACTGTTTAATCATCACGAATATATTTTGGAGTACTGTGGAACACTATTGGATTATCATTTATACCATCATGAACGCACTTTGATATCATTCAGCAGAGACGTTTCAGTTGTTTTTTCACTATGATGGACTAATGACACTTGAATTGAGATTTTCCGTTTTTTTCTTTTCTGTAGGGTGTTATTCATTCATTTGTTTATTCACATATATCAGCGCCACATTTTTTGTTATTATGGAAGGTTATAGGCCTCGTGCACACTGGGCTTAAAAATCTTTGCTTTTACAGGCATTTGACTCTTTATTTTAAAGCCTGTAAAAGCACCTCTGTGTTAGCCAATAGGAGGGGGGGGGGGGTTTACTAAAACTGGAGAGTGCAAAATCTGGTGCAGCTATGCATAGAAACCAATCAGCTTCCAGTTTTTTTTCAAAGCTTAAAGGGTTGTAAACCTTCGTGTTTTTTCACCTTAATGCATCCTATGCATTAAGGTGAAAAAATACCTTGCAGTGTCCGGTCCCCCAGCCCCGCCATTTTACTTACCTGAGCCCCGAATTTCCATGGGTGCGCCCTACCGTCCTTCTCTCCACGGAGTCCCAGCTTTGATTGGATAGATTGATAGCAGGGCAGCCTTTGGCTCCCGCTGCTGGCAATCAAATCCAATGACCAGGGGGGGTGGGGCCGAGTCATACATGGTTATCATGGGTTTTATGATGGTTATCATGGTAAGTCAACCCCTATGTGGCCATGCACACATAGACATTTATAGGCACATTAGAAGAGGAGTGTTAACGGGTTGAAAAAAAAAAAAAACATCACCAACACATTTAGGAGAGGAGCATTTATGCAGAAAAACCGATTGACACTCGTCTAAACGTGCTTTAAATGCTAGACACGTGTAGTGCACACTGCCCTCTCCCCACTCCCCTCTATTAAAGTTTTCCAACTCGCACTGTCTCTGGTCTAGGGGTATGATAGGGGAGGGAGAGGGGTGGGCCACGCCAGGCTTCCACCACAGTTGTGTATGTGGTCTCAGCAATGTCTCTTGTTATCTTCGGGTCTGTGCTGTGCATCGGATCCTCCCTCCAAGAGTCTCCCTGAACCTCGTCCACCAGAAATTGAGCCACACACCGTCAAAGTCCAACACTCCTTTATTCAGAACATAACATGGACTCCCTTGGCTATAGAACAGAAAAGGAGGTGTGTGTACGAATAGGCCCAGACACAAGTTCTATCATCCACTCTCCTCCCTGAGGGTGATCTATGGTCTCCGCACGAGGGATATTCTCCTTCCGGACGGTCTCCGACAAGAGACTCACCCGTCACCGGCAGTCTGCTGCACCGGGTCTTCAGATGAGGAGCTCTTCCCGGTCCATTACGCCCACCTCGGATTCAGGCATCCATCCCTGGAGTGCCTTAGGATCCTTCCCTCGCGGAACTCAGTGTTGGGCACTGAGCTCCGGACCTCCATCCAAGTACCTCACCCCAGGACTAAAGGTGCCTGGGATGGAACACGATCTCCAGTAGTCCTCTAGGCCTAGGCCGCCTAGAGGACGGACACGAACCACCGTCCGCAGGCTGAAGGTGCCTGGAACGAAGACCCCGTGACCAAGATGGCCGGCCCCTTTATACCCTCTCCCAGCAAGCACGGCGGGTTCCCCGCCCCACCATACCACTGCCGGGAGAGGACAAAAAGGAGGCCCACCACACAGCGATATCCATCCGTCAGCCCATGGGGACAGCGCCACCCAGTGGACCGCCGGAACACACCACCGGTGTCACCGAAAAGATTCAAATTTACCCCGGGAAAGTAAGTACCCGCTACACTCTCCCCCCTGTCATTTGACACTGGTCCCCAGTGTCTGGAGTGAATCACGCCCTCAACGGCTGACACGACCCAATCCAGAAACTAGCTAACAATTAAAAACAAAAAATTTTTTAGGAAACTATTCTAACAGAGAAGTTGTGTCTGAGCCCCTGTAACAAAGAGGAGTGAAAGACAACATTTAACATGAAACCACATTTCAACATTATACCTTTCCCTCCCATCCTAACTAAGAACCACCCCAGGTTCCATAATCTTGACGAGATGCTCTCCTGCAGAGGGAAAAGAAAGAGAAAACAAACACACAAAAACCCTGACACATGTATTCGTGTAAGAAGAAAAGAAACCTCTCCAAGGAGAAATTCCTTTCCTCCAAAGAGTGGGTGCAATGAAAAGTGTTAAAAAAAAACGTTGCACAAGACTGCCACCTGGTGACAGCCTCGCGGTACTGCACTCGTGGAGCTTCTTCTTCTTCTTCCTGGCCCTATCTAACCCCAGAGTCTGTGATCTCTTTGCAGGAAGATGGGGAAAAAAAACACAGGAATAGTTCCTCATCCCTTTGGGCATACTCAAACAACTGCCCCAAAAAAGTTCAACAACATGATAAAAGCGGAGTCTCTGTCTCCTATAAGTAAAAGCGGGGATGCGGCAAGATCAGTGGCTTCAAGTGTTGATCTATGGTCTCCAGATGATACTCCACATCTTCACCTTCTTTTCGTCGGATCAACACTTTATCTGCATGGATGTGTCTTCCTAACATCCATTCGGCCTTGCAATCCTTGAAACGTTGTGAAGCCTTGGGAGAGCATGGCAGGTACCTGCGAGCGTGTGGAACTTTCAGGTGGGTCCACACGAAGTCATTGTACCAGCGCTCTCTGTACACCTCCACCTCGTAGAGCAAGTCCTTTGATAAGTAGGGATACTCCCATCCGTACTCCTCTGCAACTTTCTGGCCAAATAGGCGTTGTAGTCTTGCCAAAGGAGGCATGGTAGCTCTGTCTCCCTCACCAGGCATAACTACTGAGTCTGGATGACGAGGCGCTTTGACCACCTCCAATCTGGGCATGGGTGCCCGCAGCAACAGTCTCTTTACCCCAGCATCAGATGTAGGTTGCGCCGGGGATGTAGGGACAAGCTGGGGACTGAACCCCTCTTCAGGCACTGGCGCCTCCACCCGGGCGTACTTTCCCCTGTCGACATGGGTGAATTCCGAGGTCTGTGGAATGAAGCAAGCGGTACCTTGTCCCAGCCTTTCTCAGCAAACAAATCATCAATGATGAATATATTACTAATAACACACTATGTGAAAAAAAACACAAGAGAATATATACTGAATCTCAATAGTGAAAAAAAACACAAGAGAATATATACTGAATCTCAATAGTGAAAGTGAAATTGTTCTCCAAAGGCAAATAATAATTAAAAAATTAAAATTATAAAGGTGAGATTGAAAAAATTTCCACAACACATTTAAATTCCAAAGGTGAAATCCACTTGCTTCATATGGATAAGGGATATCCAAAGGGAGCCTTACTCTATAGATGTTCAGTGATAACAGATAATCTTAAAGCCGCTTACCAGATGGACGGGACCTCAGATCATAGAGGTCACAAAGGCGTGTGCATCAGCCTGCCGGCAGCGATGGTATTCACCTGTTCCTTTATCCCAGGTGGCCTGTCCTCACTCCACCAGGTAATCAGATGTCTTGACACACAGTATCCAAAACGAAAAAGGTAGGCGGGAATAGAATCGCTCCAGCTTCCAAGTGTACTCCTAAGAGCTTGTTCAACTCAGCAAGGAAGGATTAAAAAAAGGACTTCATGGTGCAGTATTTTCCAAAAATTCAAAAGGATTTATTGTAAAAACACACAGCAAAAAAGCCAAAATCAAAAAGTCCACATCCAATCCACAAATAGTAAAATAGGCAAAATAGGCAAGGAAACAGCAACGTAACAAGGGTAAAAAAGGTTTCTAATGTTTCCGTATGCTAGTCAGAGAGCAAACATAGACTGCATCAATACATCAATATCCAATACGTGATGACGTTAGGAATCTTGGCTCCACCCGACGCGTTTCCCCAAAAATGGCATCAACTGGGAACGGAGGCCTCCGTTCCCAGTTGATGCCATTTTTGGGGAAACGCGTCGGGTGGAGCCAAGATTCCTAACGTCATCACGTATTGGATATTGATGTATTGATGCAGTCTATGTTTGCTCTCTGACTAGCATACGGAAACATTAGAAACCTTTTTTACCCTTGTTACGTTGCTGTTTCCTTGCCTATTTTGCCTATTTTACTATTTGTGGATTGGATGTGGACTTTTTGATTTTGGCTTTTTTGCTGTGTGTTTTTACAATAAATCCTTTTGAATTTTTGGAAAATACTGCACCATGAAGTCCTTTTTTTAATCCTTCCTTGCTGAGTTGAACAAGCTCTTAGGAGTACACTTGGAAGCTGGAGCGATTCTATTCCCGCCTACCTTTTTCGTTTTGGATACTGTGTGTCAAGACATCTGATTACCTGGTGGAGTGAGGACAGGCCACCTGGGATAAAGGAACAGGTGAATACCATCGCTGCCGGCAGGCTGATGCACACGCCTTTGTGACCTCTATGATCTGAGGTCCCGTCCATCTGGTAAGCGGCTTTAAGATTATCTGTTATCACTGAACATCTATAGAGTAGTGATGAGCCGAACACCCCCGGGTTCGGTTCGCACCAGAACCCGCGAACGGACCGAAAGTTCGAACGAACATTAGAACCCTATTAAATACAATGGATGCGAACGTTCGAATTCTAAAGTGCTAATTATAACAACTATTATGCATGTTATTGTCCTAAAAAGGGTTTGGGAACCCGGGTTCTGCACCAGGGGACATGTATCAATGCAAAAAGAAGTTTTAAAAACGGTCGTTTTTCGGGAGCAGTCATTTTAATGATGCATAAAGTGAAAAAAAAAAGTCAAATATTCCTTTAAATATCGTACCTGGGGGGTGTCTAAAGTATGCCTGTGAAGTGCCACGTGTTTCCCGTGTTTAGAACTGTCCCTGCACAAAATGACACTTCTAAAGGAAAAAAAAGCCATTTAAAACTGCTTGCGGCTTTAATGTAATGTCTGGTCCCGGTAATATGGATGAAATTCTTTAAGAAAAATGGCATAGCTACCCCATGACCCCCCCCTACCCCAGCCCATTACCAGCCCCTTTGGGTCTTGTATGGATATTAAGGGGAACCCCGCACATAAAATAAAAAAGGCCCTATATACTCTGAACAGCCCTATACAGGCGGTGCATACAAGACAGGGACTGTAGGTTTGTTCTTATGTAGAGTCTGTTTGTAATTTTGAACAGGTACATTGTTGAAGTGTAGCTCCAGACCAAAAATCTATTTTTAAACTTTTTGGAAAACATAGGTAAGGGTTATCACCCCTGTAACATTTGTTTTGCTGTCTGTGCCCCTGTTCAGAACATTTCACCTCACTTTCCGTCCCAATGACAACTGTTTTTGAAATGTGGTGTTTTTCTTGAAACAAGGATTGCTGATAAAGCATCAGTACAGAGGAGACACCTTTCTCCCATATTTATTCTTACAGGAGAGAATTTTCCTTCCTAGTGGTAGATTTCCTCTCACTTCCTGTTGTCTTCTTGCGTTTGCAAGTAGGAGTCGTTTGTAAGTTGGATGTTTGAAAGTAGGGACCTGCCGTATATACTCTGCAGAAATAGGCCCCTTAGTTGTTGGTGTTGGCACAACACTGTAAGCACTCACAGTTACTCTTGGTTGGTGCTGGAACGCCCTGCTGTCAACTATTATATCAGGAATTTTAATTACATATAATTGTTGAACAGTGGTAGTAAAAATTGGGCCTTTGATGGTGGTGCTGGTGCCACAACACTGTAAGCCCTGACAGTTACTCTTGGTGGGTGCAGCAATGGGCCCTGCTGTGAATTATTAGATCAAGAATTGTAATTACATGCCCCTGTTGAACAGGGGCTGAAAAATTGGGCCTTAGGCACTGGTGGCACAACACTGCAACCCCTCACAGATACTGTACTTGGAGCACAGCAATGAGCCCTGTTGCAAAGTATTGCTTCAAAAATTGTAATGACACGCCCCTGTTAAACAGGGGCTGAAAAATTGGGCCTTAGGCACTGGTGGCACAACACTGCAACTCCTCACAGATACTGTACTTGGAGCACAGCAATGAGCCCTGTTGCAAAGTATTGCTTCAAAAATTGTAATTACACGCCCCTGTTAAACAGGGGCTGAAAAATTGGGCGTTAGGCACTGGTGGCGGCACCCATAAACAAAAATGATCTTCCAAGCTATCATCATCAATCGTATCATTGAGGACTCGGAGGAGGAGGATAGCCAGTCAACATAACAGCACAGGCACTCAGCATCAGCATCAGTCTTGAAGGGATGTGACATGTTAAAATCAATTAGTCTGTTATATCAGCATCAGGTGTGTGGTAGCTGGTGGTGATCCAAGACTGGTTCATCTTGATGAAAGTCAGTCGATCAACCGAGTCGGTGGACAGGCGCACCCTGTGATCCGTGACAAATCCTCCAGCAGCACTGAATGTGCGTTCCGAAAGAACGCTGGATGCAGGACAGGCCAGTAGCTCAATTGCATACTGTGCAAGCTCTGGCCAGTGATCCATCCTCAAGACCCAGTAAGCCAGAGGATTTTCGGTGGGGAAGGTGTCCAAGTCTGACCTTGCCCCTAGATATTCCTGCACCATGTTTATCAGACGCTGGCGATGGTTGCTGGAACCGATCATACTTTGGGGCTGCGGACTAAAGAATTGTCTGAACGCATCGGTCAGACGGCCACCTTCCCCACCGCTCCTTCTTTGACTGGCCGAAGCCTCAGCAACTCGTTGTCCAGGACCAGGAGTTTGCAACCTCCCAGTCTCTGGGAACGCGTTGCACAGACCTTTCTGCAAGGCCTCCCGGAGTTGTCTCATCCTCTGCTCCCTCTGCGACGGTAACATAAGGTCCGCAACCTTACCCTTGTACCGTGGATCAAGGAGAGTGGCCAGCCAGTAATGGTCCCTCTCCTTGATCCGAAGAATACGAGGATCCTTCCGCAGACTTTGCAGGATCAGGGAGGCCATGCAGCGTAGGTTTGCTGAGGCATTCGCTCCGGAGTCCTCTGGGTCACTAAGGACGACATGATCCGCAGCCACCTCCTCCCAGCCACGTACAAGTCCACTGGTTTCTTGGGACTGTAAATCATCCCTAAAAGACTGCTGCTGATGATGCTGAGTGCCAGCCTCCACCTCCATGCTGACACAATCCTCCTCCTCCTCCTCCTCCTCCTCCTCCTCCTCTTCCTGTGCGATGGGTGGGACAGAAGGAACACTGTCTGGGTAAAGGGGGCCTTGAGAGGCAAGGAAGTCCTCCTCTTCCTGCCTCTGTTCTGCCTCAAGTGCCCTGTCCATTATTCCACGCAGCGTGTGCTCCAACAGGTGGACAAGAGGTACAGTGTCACTGATGCATGCACTGTCACTGCTCACCATCCTCGTGGCCTCCTCAAATGGTGCCAGGACAGTGCATGCATCCCTGATCATGCCCCACTGGCGTGGAGAAAAAAAACCAAGCTCCCCTGACCCTGTCCTGGTGCCGTAGTCGCACAGGTACTCATTGATGGCCCTCTGCTGCGTGTGCAGCCGCTGCAGCATGGCCAACGTTGAGTTCCACCTGGTGGGCATGTCACATATAAGGCGGTTCTTGGGCAGGTTCAACTCCTTTTGCAGCTCAGCCAGGCGAGCACTGGCATTATAAGATCTGCGGAAATGCACACAGACTTTCCTGGCCTGCCTCAGGACATCCTGTAAGCCCGGGTACCTGCCCAAGAAGCGCTGCACCACCAGGTTAAGGACGTGAGCCACACAGGGCACATGGGTCAGTTGTCCCTGTCGGAGGGCGGAGAGGAGGTTGGTGCCATTGTCGCAAACCACCATTCCTGGCTTAAGCTGGCGTGGCGTCAACCACCTCTCGGCCTGGCCCTGCAGAGCAGACAGGACCTCTGCCCCAGTGTGGCTTCTGTCCCCCAAACACACCAGCGCAAGCACGGCATGGCATCTTTTTGCCTGCGTACTTGCGTAGCCCCGTGAACGGCTACGGAGCACCGCTGGTTCATAGGACAAACCACAGGAAGAGGCCATGGAGGAAGAAGAAGAGGAGGGGGTGGAGGAGAGAGGTGTGTCACAACCAGTAGTAGCATTTTGGAGGCGTGGCGGTGGGACAACCTCCAACACTACTGCACCTTGTCCTGAATCCTTCCCAGCTGCCAAAAGAGTGACCCAATGGGCCGTGAAAGAAAGGTAACGTCCCTGTCCATGCCTGCTGGACCATGAGTCAGCGGTAATATGCACCTTACCGCTGACCGCCCTGTCCAGCGAGGCCAAGACATTGCCTTCCACATGCCGGTAGAGAGCCGGAATAGCCTTCCGTGAGAAAAAGTGGCGTTTGGGAACCTGCCACTGAGGAACTGCACATTGCACAAACTCACGGAAGGGGGCCGAGTCTACCAACTGAAAAGGCAGCAGTTGAAGCGCTAGCAATTTAGCCAAGCTAGCATTCAACCGCTGGGCATGTGGATGGCTGGGAGTGAACTTCTTTCGACGGTCCAGCAGCTGGGGCAGGGAAATTTGCCTGCTAGAATCGGACGTCGGTGTACTGCTAGCAGAGTGGGCGCAAGTACTTGGCTGTGACACACCTAATTCTACACCTTCATTCCTCTCAGTGCATGTTTCAGAGAGGACTGAAGTTATAGTGGGGTTGGAGATCCCAGCTGATGCGGTGCAAGGAGAGGTCCGCTTTGTTCTTTGGTGTGGGTCTTTGAGGTAGGCTTGCCAACGAGCTGCATGGCAGGTCAACATATGTCTGGTCAGGCATGTGGTACCCAAGCGGCTGATGTTTTGGCCACGCGATATACGCTTGAGACATATGTTGCAAACAGCAGCTGTGCGATCTGATGCACTAGCCTCAAAAAAGGCCCACACCAAAGAACTTTTTGAATGACGGGCAGAGGCAGCGCCCTGCACAGGCGGAGCTCTGCGGTGTGATTCCGTCGGTGTACTGCCCTTACGCTGGCCACCAAAGGGCATCCTGCCTCGTTGGAGATGTGCCTCCTCCTCATCCTCCTCCTCCTCCTCTCTCCTATTAGGCACCCACGTGGAGTCAGTGACCTCATCATCCCCTCCCTCCTCTTCACTGGAGCCAATCTGGCAGTATGCTGCAGCTGCTGGAACATGACTGCCAGATTGGTGTCCTTCTTGAGCATCCCCTCTGTCTGCTCTCACGCTACTGCCTTCCTCTAGCTGGGTTTCATCATCAGACCCTTCGAAACGCTGGGCATCCTCCTGGAGCATGTACCCAACACTGTGCTGAAACAGTTCGGGGGACTCCTCAGGAGGAGGACATGGTGGGTCTAGGGAAGGAGTGACTGATGATTTGTCTGACATTGATACCAGGGAAGACGACGCTTTGGCAGCTGCTTTTCCAGTACCCTGAGCCTGGGTGAGAGAGGATGAGGAGGAGGAGGAGGGCTTGGTCATCCACTCTACCAAGTCTTCGGCATGATGTGGCTCAACATGTCCAGCTGCCGAAAAGAAGGACAAGCGTGTCCCATGGCCATGTGCTGATGACAATGCACCGCGTCCACGACCAGCACTGTTGCCCCCAGACACAGAGCCTGCTTGCCCTCTTTTATTGCCTCCTGACTGTCTGCCTCTCCTTGTTTGCCTTCCAGACATTCTAATAGATGGCCTGCAGGGAGATGGGGAAAAAAGCAATAAGGGCTACCTTCAGGTGTCCTTCTCTGTCCCTTGAAACAAGGACTTTCACAGTGAAAGAAACTGACACTCTCCCTACCTACAGTTTTCTGTCCCTAGAAAAAATGTTTTTTTTAATCACAATATAGCACAAGGACAATTCACTCACTGTCCTTACAGGTCCCTGGAAACAAGGACTTGCAGAGTGAAAGAAAAAAAACACTCTCCCTACCTACAGTTTTCTGTCCCTAGAAAAAATGTTTTTTTTAATCACAATATAGCACAAGGAGAATTCACTCACTGTCCTTCCAGGTCCCTGGAAACAAGGACTTGCAGAGTGAAAGAAAAAAAACACTCTCCCTACCTACAGTTTTCTGTCCCTAGAAAAAATGTTTTTTTTAATCACAATATAGCACAAGGACAATTCACTCACTGTCCTTCCAGGTCCCTGGAAACAAGGACTTGCAGAGTGAAATAAACTGACACTCTCCCTACCTACAGTTTTCTGTCCCTAGAATAAATGTTTTTTTTAAGCACAATATAGCACAAGGAGAATTCACTCACTGTCCTTCCAGGTCCCTGGAAACAAGGACTTGCAGAGTGAAAGAAAAAAAACACTCTCCCTACCTACAGTTTTCTGTCCCTAGAAAAAATGTTTTTTTAATCACAATATAACACAAGGACAATTCACTCACTGTCCTTCCAGGTCCCTGGAAACAAGGACTTGCAGAGTGAAATAAACTGACACTCTCCCTACCTACAGTTTTCTGTCCCTAGAATAAATGTTTTTTTTAAGCACAATATAGCACAAGGACAATTCACTCACTGTCCTTACAGGTCCCTGGAAACAAGGACTTGCAGAGTGAAAGAAAAAAAACACTCTCCCTACCTACAGTTTTCTGTCCCTAGAAAAAATGTTTTTTTTAATCACAATATAGCACAAGGACAATTCACTCACTGTCCTTCCAGGTCCCTGGAAACGAGGACTTGCAGAGTGAAATAAACTGACACTCTCCCTACCTACAGTTTTCTGTCCCTAGAATAAATGTTTTTTTTAAGCACAATATAGCACAAGGACAATTCACTCACTGTCCTTACAGGTCCCTGGAAACAAGGACTTGCAGAGTGAAAGAAAAAAAACACTCTCCCTACCTACAGTTTTCTGTCGCTAGAAAAAATGTTTTTTTTAATCACAATATAGCACAAGGACAATTCACTCACTGTCCTTACAGGTCCCTGGAAACAAGGACTTGCAGAGTGAAAGAAAAAAAACACTCTCCCTACCTACAGTTTTCTGTCCCTAGAAAAAATGTTTTTTTTAATCACAATATAGCACAAGGACAATTCACTCACTGTCCTTACAGGTCCCTGGAAACAAGGACTTGCAGAGTGAAATAAACTGACACTCTCCCTACCTACAGTTTTCTGTCCCTAGAATAAATGTTTTTTTTAAGCACAATATAGCACAAGGAGAATTCACTCACTGTCCTTCCAGGTCCCTGGAAACAAGGACTTGCAGAGTGAAAGAAAAAAAACACTCTCCCTACCTACAGTTTTCTGTCCCTAGAAAAAATGTTTTTTTTTAATCACAATATAACACAAGGACAATTCACTCACTGTCCTTCCAGGTCCCTGGAAACAAGGACTTGCAGAGTGAAATAAACTGACACTCTCCCTACCTACAGTTTTCTGTCCCTAGAATAAATGTTTTTTTTAAGCACAATATAGCACAAGGAGAATTCACTCACTGTCCTTCCAGGTCCCTGGAAACAAGGACTTGCAGAGTGAAAGAAAAAAAACACTCTCCCTACCTACAGTTTTCTGTCCCTAGAAAAAATGTTTTTTTTTAATCACAATATAACACAAGGACAATTCACTCACTGTCCTTCCAGGTCCCTGGAAACAAGGACTTGCAGAGTGAAATAAACTGACACTCTCCCTACCTACAGTTTTCTGTCCCTAGAATAAATGTTTTTTTTAAGCACAATATAGCACAAGGACAATTCACTCACTGTCCTTACAGGTCCCTGGAAACAAGGACTTGCAGAGTGAAAGAAAAAAAACACTCTCCCTACCTACAGTTTTCTGTCCCTAGAAAAAATGTTTTTTTTTAATCACAATATAGCACAAGGACAATTCACTCACTGTCCTTCCAGGTCCCTGGAAACAAGGACTTGCAGAGTGAAATAAACTGACACTCTCCCTACCTACAGTTTTCTGTCCCTAGAATAAATGTTTTTTTTAAGCACAATATAGCACAAGGACAATTCACTCACTGTCCTTACAGGTCCCTGGAAACAAGGACTTGCAGAGTGAAAGAAAAAAAACACTCTCCCTACCTACAGTTTTCTGTCCCTAGAAAAAATGTTTTTTTTAATCACAATATAGCACAAGGACAATTCACTCACTGTCCTTACAGGTCCCTGGAAACAAGGACTTGCAGAGTGAAAGAAAAAAAACACTCTCCCTACCTACAGTTTTCTGTCCCTAGAAAAAATGTTTTTTTTAATCACAATATAGCACAAGGACAATTCACTCACTGTCCTTACAGGTCCCTGGAAACAAGGACTTGCAGAGTGAAATAAACTGACACTCTCCCTACCTACAGTTTTCTGTCCCTAGAATAAATGTTTTTTTTAAGCACAATATAGCACAAGGAGAATTCACTCACTGTCCTTCCAGGTCCCTGGAAACAAGGACTTGCAGAGTGAAAGAAAAAAAACACTCTCCCTACCTACAGTTTTCTGTCCCTAGAAAAAATGTTTTTTTTAATCACAATATAACACAAGGACAATTCACTCACTGTCCTTCCAGGTCCCTGGAAACAAGGACTTGCAGAGTGAAATAAACTGACACTCTCCCTACCTACAGTTTTCTGTCCCTAGAATAAATGTTTTTTTTAAGCACAATATAGCACAAGGACAATTCACTCACTGTCCTTACAGGTCCCTGGAAACAAGGACTTGCAGAGTGAAAGAAAAAAAACACTCTCCCTACCTACAGTTTTCTGTCCCTAGAAAAAATGTTTTTTTTAATCACAATATAGCACAAGGACAATTCACTCACTGTCCTTACAGGTCCCTGGAAACAAGGACTTGCAGAGTGAAAGAAAAAAAACACTCTCCCTACCTACAGTTTTCTGTCCCTAGAAAAAATGTTTTTTTTAATCACAATATAGCACAAGGACAATTCACTCACTGTCCTTACAGGTCCCTGGAAACAAGGACTTGCAGAGTGAAATAAACTGACACTCTCCCTACCTACAGTTTTCTGTCCCTAGAATAAATGTTTTTTTTAAGCACAATATAGCACAAGGAGAATTCACTCACTGTCCTTCCAGGTCCCTGGAAACAAGGACTTGCAGAGTGAAAGAAAAAAAACACTCTCCCTACCTACAGTTTTCTGTCCCTAGAAAAAATGTTTTTTTTAATCACAATATAACACAAGGACAATTCACTCACTGTCCTTCCAGGTCCCTGGAAACAAGGACTTGCAGAGTGAAATAAACTGACACTCTCCCTACCTACAGTTTTCTGTCCCTAGAATAAATGTTTTTTTTAAGCACAATATAGCACAAGGACAATTCACTCACTGTCCTTACAGGTCCCTGGAAACAAGGACTTGCAGAGTGAAAGAAAAAAAACACTCTCCCTACCTACAGTTTTCTGTCCCTAGAAAAAATGTTTTTTTTAATCACAATATAGCACAAGGACAATTCACTCACTGTCCTTCCAGGTCCCTGGAAACAAGGACTTGCAGAGTGAAATAAACTGACACTCTCCCTACCTACAGTTTTCTGTCCCTAGAATAAATGTTTTTTTTAAGCACAATATAGCACAAGGACAATTCACTCACTGTCCTTACAGGTCCCTGGAAACAAGGACTTGCAGAGTGAAAGAAAAAAAACACTCTCCCTACCTACAGTTTTCTGTCCCTAGAAAAAATGTTTTTTTTAATCACAATATAGCACAAGGACAATTCACTCACTGTCCTTACAGGTCCCTGGAAACAAGGACTTGCAGAGTGAAAGAAAAAAAACACTCTCCCTACCTACAGTTTTCTGTCCCTAGAAAAAATGTTTTTTTTAATCACAATATAGCACAAGGACAATTCACTCACTGTCCTTACAGGTCCCTGGAAACAAGGACTTGCAGAGTGAAATAAACTGACACTCTCCCTACCTACAGTTTTCTGTCCCTAGAATAAATGTTTTTTTTAAGCACAATATAGCACAAGGAGAATTCACTCACTGTCCTTCCAGGTCCCTGGAAACAAGGACTTGCAGAGTGAAAGAAAAAAAACACTCTCCCTACCTACAGTTTTCTGTCCCTAGAAAAAATGTTTTTTTTTAATCACAATATAACACAAGGACAATTCACTCACTGTCCTTCCAGGTCCCTGGAAACAAGGACTTGCAGAGTGAAATAAACTGACACTCTCCCTACCTACAGTTTTCTGTCCCTAGAATAAATGTTTTTTTTAAGCACAATATAGCACAAGGACAATTCACTCACTGTCCTTACAGGTCCCTGGAAACAAGGACTTGCAGAGTGAAAGAAAAAAAACACTCTCCCTACCTACAGTTTTCTGTCCCTAGAAAAAATGTTTTTTTTAATCACAATATAGCACAAGGACAATTCACTCACTGTCCTTACAGGTCCCTGGAAACAAGGACTTGCAGAGTGAAATAAACTGACACTCTCCCTACCTACAGTTTTCTGTCCCTAGAATAAATGTTTTTTTTAAGCACAATATAGCACAAGGAGAATTCACTCACTGTCCTTCCAGGTCCCTGGAAACAAGGACTTGCAGAGTGAAAGAAAAAAAACACTCTCCCTACCTACAGTTTTCTGTCCCTAGAAAAAATGTTTTTTTTAATCACAATATAACACAAGGACAATTCACTCACTGTCCTTCCAGGTCCCTGGAAACAAGGACTTGCAGAGTGAAATAAACTGACACTCTCCCTACCTACAGTTTTCTGTCCCTAGAATAAATGTTTTTTTTAAGCACAATATAGCACAAGGACAATTCACTCACTGTCCTTACAGGTCCCTGGAAACAAGGACTTGCAGAGTGAAAGAAAAAAAACACTCTCCCTACCTACAGTTTTCTGTCCCTAGAAAAAATGTTTTTTTTAATCACAATATAGCACAAGGACAGTTCACTCACTGTCCTTACAGGTCCCTGGAAACAAGGACTTGCAGAGTGAAAGAAAAAAAACACTCTCCCTACCTACAGTTTTCTGTCCCTAGAAAAAATGTTTTTTTTAATCACAATATAGCACAAGGACAATTCACTCACTGTCCTTACAGGTCCCTGGAAACAAGGACTTGCAGAGTGAAATAAACTGACACTCTCCCTACCTACAGTTTTCTGTCCCTAGAATAAATGTTTTTTTTAAGCACAATATAGCACAAGGAGAATTCACTCACTGTCCTTCCAGGTCCCTGGAAACAAGGACTTGCAGAGTGAAAGAAAAAAAACACTCTCCCTACCTACAGTTTTCTGTCCCTAGAAAAAATGTTTTTTTTAATCACAATATAACACAAGGACAATTCACTCACTGTCCTTCCAGGTCCCTGGAAACAAGGACTTGCAGAGTGAAATAAACTGACACTCTCCCTACCTACAGTTTTCTGTCCCTAGAATAAATGTTTTTTTTAAGCACAATATAGCACAAGGACAATTCACTCACTGTCCTTACAGGTCCCTGGAAACAAGGACTTGCAGAGTGAAAGAAAAAAAACACTCTCCCTACCTACAGTTTTCTGTCCCTAGAAAAAATGTTTTTTTTAATCACAATATAGCACAAGGACAATTCACTCACTGTCCTTACAGGTCCCTGGAAACAAGGACTTGCAGAGTGAAAGAAACTGACACTGTCCCTACCTACAGTTTTCTGTCCCTAGAATAAATGTTTTTTTTAAGCACAATATAGCACAAGGAGAATTCACTCACTGTCCTTCCAGGTCCCTGGAAACAAGGACTTGCAGAGTGAAATAAACTGACACTCTCCCTACCTACAGTTTTCTGTCCCTAGAATAAATGTTTTTTTTAAGCAAAATATAGCACAAGGACAATTCACTCACTGTCCTTACAGGTCCCTGGAAACAAGGACTTGCAGAGTGAAAGAAACTGACACTCTCCCTACCTACAGTTTTCTGTCCCTAGAATAAATGTTTTTTTAAGCACAATATAGCACAAGGACAATTCACTCACTGTCCTTCCAGGTCCCTGGAAACAAGGACTTGCAGAGTGAAAGAAACTGACACTGTCCCTACCTACAGTTTTCTGTCCCTAGAATAAATGTTTTTTTTAAGCACACTATAGCACAAGCACAAAACACACTGACACTCTCCCTACCTATCCTTCTCTTCCCCTAAACTAAAGGAATCCAGGTTAAGCAAGAAAGAAATAACAGTCACTGTCCCTGCCTATGCTGCTCTATCCCTGCTCCGGAACACACTACACTAGGCCGCCGTGCTGGCGGCCTTTTATAGTGTGGGGCGTGTACTAAACACCCTCAGCAATAATTGGCCACAGGCATCCTGCCTGTGGCCAATCATTGCTCTCCTCGCTGCCGGCGCTGTGATTGGCCAAGCATGCGGGGTCACAGTGCATGCTTGGCCAATCACAGCGCCTGGATGACACTGCGATGGCGTAGTGCATTGTGGGCCGTTCGCGTCACTCGAATTTGGCGCGAACGGCCCAAATCGTTCGATCTTCGTCGAACGATCGAACAGCCGATGTTCGAGTCGAACGTATGTTCGACTCGAACACGAAGCTCATCCCTACTATAGAGTAAGGCTCCCTTTTGGATATCCCTTATCCATATGAAGCAAGTGGATTTCACCTTTGGAATTTAAATGTGTTGTGGACATTTTTTCAATCTCACCTTTATAATTTTAATTTTTAAATTATTATTTGCCTTTGGAGAACAATTTCACTTTCACTATTGAGATTCAGTATATATTCTCTTGTGTTTTTTTTCACTAATGAGATTCAGTATATATTCTCTTGTGTTTTTTTTCACATAGTGTGTTATTAGTAATATATTCATCATTTTTTATTTAATCAATGTCAGTGGTTGCGCGCTTGTCCTTTTACACATGTCTTTTGAGTTTTAGTATTTTTAACTTTTTACTTGCAGCAGCACCACATTTTTTGGATCATTTATTTATTCACCATTTTTTAAAATATACTTTCGGTTTAGCGCAGGTTTTTCCAAACTATATAAATCATCAATGATGGCATCATCCCCCAGATCCGAGAGTGATTCCAAGTCGGAGGTGTCACACTCCTCCGCGGGTATGTAGCTCTTAGTAGAAACGGAGCCTGCACACTCCGCGGACTTACTAGGCCATGCCTTCCCGACACCTCCTTCCACACACCAAGTCTCTTCGCCTGGCTTACCTCGGCCTTTCCTTGAAGCGGGACGTCCGTAACCCTTGTCAACGGATCCATCCGGGCCTGGCGTAAGCGGGCGAGACGGTCCACCACCACTGCTGGTCGGGGCTACCACGCTGGTTCTTTTCTTCGGTGGCGGACGCTGCGAGACAGTGGCGACCGAGTCAGCATCCTCGGATTTCTCCCGCAGAGTTTTAACGACCTCTTCCCTGGTCACTGCAATGTGCGCTGGGGCGACTCTCACAGCAGTGATTTCTCCTCTCTGAGAGGTGGTACCTGAAGTCCGGCCTGAGTAGATGGTTTTTGGCCTCTCAACTACCGAATCCACCTCGAACGTGAACTCCCCACAGGCCTCACAGCGTCCGAACGGCTTCAACAGGCACACCAGTCCCGAACACCCGGGACAAATCATACCCAGGGCCTCAACGTCCATACATGAGTATAGGGCGAATCGACCCCTTGGCTTCAGTCGAATCCCCGTATCCGTTATTGGAGCAGCAGCAGTCAGTGTCATGGTGGAAGGATGAACCGGAATCCACGAGGTGTGTCCAAACATGGCGACCTGTTGCTGATCCATCGCACACTGCAGAGTTTTCGCGCCAATGTCCCACGTGTAGTCCCTTCACACGTATTGGACTCCTCCCCTTTGCTCCAGTTCGCGGGCTTTTTTCACTTTTCTTGGTTGAGCCACGCCCACGAACTAAGCGGTGGGGGTTGTGTCTGGTGGCGCAGTGCAATTAGAAGCCCCCACGTGTACTACTTCACACGGCTGAGCTTCCCCCCGTTCACCGCTCTTCCTGCGCGGGCCTTTCCCTTCTTGGGGTCATGTCCACGGCTTCAAGCAGGGCTGCACTTTGGCCTATTCGTTTAACTCTTCCAGCAGACACGTTCCATACAGTAATGCACAACACAATACCGGACCCGAGCCCCCACGTGTAGCACACACTGCCCTTTCCCCACTCCCCTCTATTAAAGTTTTCCAACTCGCACTGTCTCTGGTCTAGGGGTATGATAGGGGAGGGAGAGGGGTGGGCCACGCCAGGCTTCCACCACAGTTGTGTATGTGGTCTCAGCAATGTCTCTTGTTACCTTCGGGCCTGTGCTGTGCATCGGATCCTCCCTCCAAGAGTCTCCCTGAACCTCGTCCGCCAGAAATTGAGCCACACACCGTCAAAGTCCAACACTCCTTTATTCAGAACATAACATGGACTCCCTTGGCTATAGAACAGAAAAGGAGGTGTGTGTACAAATAGGCCCAGACACAAGTTCTATCATCCACTCTCCTCCCTGAGAGTGATCTATGGTCTCCGCACGAGGGAAATTCTCCTTCCGGACGGTCTCCGACAAGAGACTCACCCGTCACCGGCAGTCTGCTGCACCGGGTCTTCAGATGAGGAGCTCTTCCCGGTCCATTACGCCCACCTCGGATTCAGGCATCCATCCCCGGAGTGCCTTAGGATCCTTCCCTCGCGGAACTCAGTGTTGGGCACTGAGCTCCGGACCTCCATCCAAGTACCTCACCCCAGGACTAAAGGTGCCTGGGATGGAACACGATCTCTGGTAGTCCTCTAGGCCGCCTAGAGGACGGGCACAAACCACCGTCCGCAAGCTGAAGGTGCCTGGGACGAAGACCCCGTGACCAAGATGGCCGGCCCCTTTATACCCTCTCCCAGCAAGCACGGCGGGTTCCCCGCCCCACCATACCGCTGCCGGGAGAGGACAAAAAGGAGGCCCACCACACAGCGATATCCATCCGTCAGCCCATGGGGACAGCGCCACCCAGTGGACCGCCGGAACACACCACCGGTGTCACCGAAAAGATTCAAATTTACCCCGGGAAAGTAAGTACCCGCTACACACCTTTAGCACTTCAGCGTCCATTCCAGTGTCCAGAATGAATGAATGTTCTGGCCAATGGAATCCATTAACACTCAAACTGTTGACACACCTGAAGGCATCAAACGCACCTAACTGCTTCAGCCCCGGAAGGTTTTACCCCCTTCCTGACCAGAGCACTTTTTACAATTTAGCATTGAGTCGCTTTAAAGCGGAGGTCCACCCTGAATAAAATTTTACATAAAAAATCCTAAAAATAAAAGAAAAAAATTAATAGAAAAAAAAAAATTATACTCACCCTAAATGCCTGTTGCTATGCAGAAGTTCCCTAATCTGCCTCTACTGTGCCTCTTCCTTGTCCTCGGATTTAGAACTTCCGTTTCCTCTTCTTGCCTTCTGGGAACTGTGTGTATCCCAAGAGGCAAGCCGCCCATTCACAAAGCGCCGTGCGAGTGGCGCATGCGCAGTAGGTAACGGGCAGTGAAGCCTTACGGCTTCACTGCCTGTTTCCCTTAGTCAGGATGGAGGAGCCCGGGACCTGCCAGCAGCGATCGATCGCCGTGGCGGGACCGACATCGCGGGCGAGTAGGACAGGTAAGTGTCCTTATTAAAAGTCAGCAGCTACAAAAAAAAAAAAAGTGTAAATCAATGCAGGGAAACATTAATTGTCAAACAAAGCTCTATAAAAAAGGCTTGAAACTGAAGGCATCATTTAGACCCGGATGCCTAAGAGCCGATAGTCTATGAATCCACCTGGCCTCTTTCTGAAGCAAGATTTTGTCAAAATTCCCCCCTCTGTCTCCTGGGGGAATGTGTTCTAAAGCCGAAAAGTGCATTACTGCACTGTCAAATTGATGAAACAAACCTACATGCCGGCTTATTGGTGTTTCCATTTTTTTCTTGTTAATCAGAGAGACATGTCCAGTGCTAACAATATTAATCTTTAACCATTCTATGTGCTAATTTTATATACCCTGTATTTTCAGTTTAATCTGCTATTGTTCCAATTACTCCTGAAGAAGCTCCGCTAGGAGCGAAACTAGTTGAGTGGAAATTAAGCAGCGAATTGCATCTCTTGACAACTGAACCACACATCTATGAGGATGGTTACTTTTATGTATTGTTTTTCATTGTTATGTAATAAAATTTAATTTTTTATAAAATTTTATTTTTGTGTTCATCTATATCAAGCACCGTTCTTTCTAAAAATCCCAGGGTATTGAGTATACCCAAAGTCCCCCCTCTTTTCAATTTTCAGTTAAAATGGGATGTGGTGCTTTAATAATGATTTGACCAAGAGTGCCCGACTACATTATTCAATATTTTTTACTTGTTGCTGTAATAAATATCCCCAAAAGTTTTTTTTAAAAAACAAATTTTTTCCTCAGTTTAGGCCAATGTATATTCTTCTACATATTTGTGGTAAAAAAAATGCGATAAGCGTATATTGATTGGTTTGCGCAAAAGCTATAGCGCTTACAAACTATGGGAAATATTTTTGCAATTTTTATGAAAATTTTTACTAGTAATGGCGGTGATGTGCGATTTTTAGCGGTACTGCGACAATGCGACGGACTGATCGGAGACTTTTGACACTTTTTTGGGACCATTGGCATTTATGCAGCGATCAGTGCTATAAAAATGCACTGATTACTATGTAAATGTCACTGGCAGGGAAGGGGTTACCACTAGGGGGCGATCAAGGGGTTAAATATGTGTTCCCTCTGCATGTTCTAACTGCTTGGGGATGTGAGTGACTTGGAGAGAAGCCCTATCGTTTTGCCTACTTCGTAGGAAGAAACTATAGGGTTCCTCTCCTCTGACCGCACACACATTTTCCCATGCTGGCACTCATGCACACGATCGCACGTGGCCGGTGGCGATCGTGACCACCGGCCGTGCGCATCGGGTCTCCCGCACGCGCTCTCTGGTGGCCGAAAACGTGTAGGACGTACCCGTACGGGATTTCGCCCCACCAGTGCCATTGTGCCGCAGTATATCTGCTTGAGACGGTCGGCAACTGGTTAAGCAGATTTTCTTCTGCTAGCTAGAAGAAATGGCGTTCAGAGGAGCTGAGCAAATGTTCAGTGTGCGTGAGGCCAATAAAGGAAGAGGTGATCCAAACTGGGAGTTTTGGCTCCACATTGTACTTCAATTATTTCTCGCCAGCTGATCTTGAAGTTTGTAAACTTACTTTGTGAAGATCCTCTCACATTTACTTCTTTGAAATGTATGACACATAGGAGTGGATTTACTAAAGGCAAATAGACTGTGCACTTTGCAAGTACCGTTGCACTCATTTTCCCCAAAGCTTAGTATATGTGGTGAAATTCTGCTGATTTCCATCATCTAATCGTGTGCAAGAAAACATTTTTTTTTTTCCTTGCGCCTGATTGGGTATTCTTTACAAAGTGAAGCTTTACCGCATTTACATTTACCAAGGAAAATGCGTGTAACTGCATTTGCAATGTGCACAGTCTATTTGCCTTTAATAAATCTGCCCCATAGTCACTGCCCCCTGTCAGTAGGCACTGCTGTGCCACACATTTCACAGCGCCTGCCTTCTGAGCTACGAGTTATGAGAGGAGGGATTTCAGGAGGCGGAGTCAGTAAAGGAATCACCGCTTGCAGACACCAAGGTACCATGGGATATGTAGTCCTTAGAAATTAAGCAGAAGCTTCAAAGCATGCAGGGAATCCAGGAATCTATGGAAAGTGATGGTCTGTAGACAGACAACACTCACAATATGAAAGAGATTTTCCAAGTACACTTATATTGGATTGTCAAACTATTATTTGTATTGCTATTAGAATTCTGATGCTGTAAAATGAAAGTGTATGATGTCACAATAGATGTTATTATCAGTAATTAGTGTAATTAAGGTTTTCGACAAATTAGGGAGCATCAAAAATAACAAAAAGGTCTTAACTTTATTATCTATTATATATCTGTGCATATAAAAAAGGGAGTTACTGAGAACCCCCGAAGAGATGTAATAAAAAGATGGGGGGCTTAATATTGTGGGACATCTTCCGCTGTAAATATATATATATATATATATATATATATATATATATATAGTTTCTCACAAAGTGAGTACACCCTTCACATTTTTGTAAATATTTTATTATATCTTTTTATGTGACAACACTGAAGAAATGACACTTTGTTACAATGTAAAGTAGTGAGTGTACAGTTTGTATAACCGTGTAAATTTGCTGTCCCCTCAAAATAACTCAACACACAGCCATTAATGTCTAAATCGCTGGAAACAAAAGTGAGTACACCCCTAAGTGAAAATGTCCAAATTGGGTTGGGACCAAAGTGTCAATATTTTGTGTGGCCACCATTATTTTCCAGCACTGCCTTAACCCTCTTGGGCATGGAGTTCACCAGAGATTCACAGGTTGCCACTGGAGTCCTCTTCCTCTTCCCCTCCTCCATGATGACATCACAGAGCTGGTGGATGTTAGAGACCTTGTGCTCCTCCACCTTCTGTTTGAGGATTCCCCACAGATGCTCAATGGGGTTTAGGTCTGGAGACATGCTTGGCCAGGCCATCACCTTTACCCTCAGCTTCTTTAGCAAGGCAGTGGTTGTTTTGGAGGTGTGTTAGGGGTCTTTATCATGTTGGAATACTACCCTGCGGCCCCATACTCTGAAGGGAGGGGATCATGCTCTTCTTCAGTATATCACAGTACATGTTGGCATTCATGGTTCCCTCAATGAACTGTAGCTCCCCAGTGCCGGCAGCACTCATGCAGCCCCAGACCATGACACTTCCACCACCATGCTTGACTGTAGGCAAGACACACTTGTCTTTGTTCTCCTCACCTGGTTGCCTCCACACACGCCTGACACCATCTGAACCAAATAAGTTTATCTTGGTCTCATCAGACCACAGGACATGGTTCCAGTAATCCATGTCCTTAGTCTGCTTGTCTTCAGCAAACTGTTTGCAGGCTTTCTTGTGCATCATGTTTAGAAGAGGCTTCCTTCTGGGATGACAGCCATGCAGACCAATTTGATGCAGTGTGTGGCGTATGGTCTGAGCACTGACAGGCTGACCCCCACCCCTTCAAACTCTGCAGCAATGCTGGCAGCACTTATACATCTATTTCCCAAAGACAACCTCTGGATATGACGCTGAGCACGTGAACTCAACTTCTTTGGTTGACCATGGCAAGGCCTGTTCAGAGTGGAACCTGTCCTGTTAAACCTCTGTATGGTCTTGGCCACCGTGCTGTAGCTCAGTTCCAGGGTCTTTGCAATCCTCTTAAATTCTAGGCCAGTGATGGTGAACTTTGGCACCCCAGATGTTTTGAAACTACATTTCCTATGATGCTCAACTACACTGCAGAGTGTATGAGCATCATGGGAAATGTAGTTCCAAAACATCTGGGGAGCCAAGACTCGGCATCAATGGCCTAGGCTATAAGAAGATTGCAAAGACCCTGAAACTGAGCTGCAGCGTTGTGGCCAAGACCATACAGAGGTTTAACAGGACAGGTCCCACTCAGAACAAGCCTAACCATGGTCAACCAAAGAAGTTGAGTGCACGTGCTCAGCGCCATCTCCAAAGGTTGTCTTTGGGAAATAGACGTATGAGTTCTGCCATCTTTATGTAGAGCAACAATTATTTTTTTCAGATCCTCAGAGAGTTATTTGCCATTGACCTGTTAGTGACCAGTATGAGCGATAACACCAAATTTTACACACCTGCTCCCCATTCACACCTGAGACCTTGTAACACTAATGAGTCACATGACACCAGGGAGGGAAAATGGCTAATTGGGCCCAATTTGAACATTTTCACTTAGGGGTGTACTCACTTTTGTTGCCAGCGGTTTAGACATTAATGGCTGTGTGTTGAGTTATTTTGAGGGGACAGCAAATTTATACTGTTATACAAGCTGTACACTCACTACTTTACATTGTAGCAAAGTGTCATTTCTTCAGTGTTGTCACATGAAAAGATAGAATAAAATATTTACGAAATTGTGAAGGGTGTACTCACTTTTGTGAGATACTGTGTGTGTGTGTGTGTGTATATATGGAAACATAGCATATGAGCTGCATGCATAGAGCACATGCATCCCTAAATAGCAGCAATGATCCTCTGTAGCACTCACCCCAGTCCTGTTTTGCAGGCACCTTGATAATCATACCTTGTGGGAGCCTAAAGTCTTCGCTGTGCGATGCTTCAAGATAATCATGTACTCCATACAGGTAGGTCAAGCTGAGCTCAATCACTATATTAACCCTTTGACTTTTCATTTAAAGCCCAACTTAAATCAACTGGATACATTTCAGGTACATCAAAACAAAAGGTGTGCAAAGTCTTATGCCGCATACACACGATAATTTTTCCCGTCGGGAAAAATTACATTTTTTTTTTTTAACAAGAAAAACGACCGTCTGTGGGCTTTTTGTAATTTTTCCCGACGGGAAAAACGGCATTAATCACGACGTGAAAAATTAGAACATGCTCTAATTTTTCTCGTCGTGATTCCCGTCGTTTTTTTCCGCGGCAGTTTTCCCATAGGGAAACACTGCCACGGAGCCCACACACGGTCGTTTTTCTCGACCAAAAAAAAATGTCGGGAAAAACGGAAGTGTGTAGGGAACCAAGCCGTTCCCTCGTTTTTCCCGTATATTTTCTCGACGGTGTTTTCACCGTCGAGAAAATCGATCGTGTGTACGCGGCATTACAGTTGTTTTCCTTAGAAAGCAGCTACAGCCTGCTGCAGAGAGGGATACTTTCTCTTGTGTGGAAGCCGTGGTCTCTCTGCAGATGTCTGACACACCCCCTGAATCTGATCTAGAGCTCTCCAATCAGCAGGAAGCATGAGCGTCTTAGAAGGAGGCTGGGAGCATGAGCTGACGCAGCAGGAGGTGTGTCGGACCTCTGCAGAGAGACCTTCTAGACCAGGGGTAGGCAACCTGGGGCCCTCCAGCTGTTGTGGACCTACATTTCCCATAAGGCATTGCAAGGCTGGTAGTTACAATACTCCCAGAGGCACATCGGACTTGTAGTTCTGCAACAGGTTGTCTACCCCCTGTTCTAGACGGTCTCCCAGCTGCTGTGAAGATCTAGTACAGGATCTGGCATTCTGTATGATCTTTTGGCTACACGTCTGCTTGCTGCACAGATCAGAGGCTGTAGACCAGGGGTCTCAAACTGGCGGCCCTCCAGCTGTTGCGAAACTACAAGTCCCATCATGCCTCTGCCTGTGGGAGTCATGCTTGTAACTGTCAGGCTTGCAATGCTTCGTGGGACTTGTAGTTCTGCAACAGCTGGAGGGCTCCAGGTTGTCTGTTCTAGACAGTCTCCCAGCTGCTGTGCAGACCCAGCACAGGATCTGGCATTCTGTATGATCTCTTGGCTTCACCTCTACTTGCTGCACAGATCAGAGATCATAGACTTTCCACATCTCCATGTTAGTATGTCATTATATGCCTGCATTTGCATAAGAGGCGGAGCCCATCCCAGCATTGCCCAGCCAATGAAATGACTACCCCACAGTATAGCATGAGCATCATAATCATTTCATTTGTATTTGACCTATTTTTCAGCCCCAGCACTCACATCTGGTGATCCAGCAACTGCTCAGCCACTTGGATGTGAACAGCAATACGGGCAGGGATTGTGGAGGTCTTGTCTGAGGCTGCGGTCATAGCTGCCACGGGTCCAGTTGGTATGTATGGAAATCTGAACTGCATTTGTGATGGCGGGTTGCACTTGGGACTCCATTCTCAACATTGTTTTTAATAGACAGGAAAAGGGTTTTTATTGCTGATTAGATCTATATAGGGGATTCCTGTCACTTTCTGTCCCAGGGACTACTGATATAGACATGGGAAGTAAGGGAAGCCTCCACTCACAGGGCATACTTTGCCTATCTTACTGATCTGCACAGATATTTTTTTTCTCAGATAATAGGTGCAGGAACTGCTCCCCTTCTGAGTCACTTATGGTCTCCGCCCCCTACCCACCTCTGAGCACCATCTCTTGGTCCCATTCCCCACCCACCTCCACGCACCATTCCTTGGTCCCATGCCCTACCCACCTCCAAGCACCATCCCTTGGTCCCACGCCCTACCCACCTCTGAGCACCATCCCTTGGTCCCATGCCCTACCCACCTCCGAGCAACATCCCTTGGTCCCATGCCTGACCCACCTACCCACATCCGAGCACCGTCCCTTGGTCCCATGCCCTACCCACGTCCGAGCACCATCCCTTGGTCCCATGCCCTACCCACCTACCCACCTCCAAGTACCGTCCCTTGGTCCCATGCCCTACCCACCTCCGAGCACCATCCCTTGGTCCCATGCCCTACCCACCTCCAAGCACCATCCCTTGGTCCCATGCCCTACCCACCTCCGAGCACCATCCCTTGGTCCCATGCCCGACCCACCTACCCACATCCGAGCACCGTCCCTTGGTCCCAAGCCCTACCCACCTCCGAGCACCATTCCTTGGTCCCATGCCCTACCCACCTACCCACATCTGAGCACCGTCCCTTGGTCCCATGCCCTACCCACCTCCGGGCACCATCCCTTGGTCCCGAGCCCTACCCACCTCCAAGCACCATCCCTTGGTCCCATGCCCTACCCACCTCCGAGCACCATCCCTTGGTCCCATGCCCTACCCACCTCCGAGCACCATCCCTTGGTCCCGTGCCCTACCCACCTCCAAGCACTATCCCTTGGTCCCACGCCCTACCCACCTCCAAGCACCATCCCTTGGTCCCATGCCCTACCCACCTACCCACCTCCGAGCACCATGCCTTGGTCCCATGCCCTACCCACCTCCAAGCACCATCCCTTGGTTCCATCCCCTACCCACCCCCTTTAGAGAATACAGAGCCAAGTATCATTTTGTGGTGCTAAGTAATTTGTATGGAATTTTATGACTGAGAACAAGAAAAGCAGTAAAATAGATCCCCCCGCAGCCAGCAGCAACTGACCCCCCACAACAAAAAAATATTCCAGCAACAAAAGACCCCTGGTAGCAACAACAGATCTCCCAGCAGCCAGCATAAATAGGCTCTCCAGCAGCCAGCAACAATAGACCCCTCCCTCAACAGTAGATCCATTCCAGCAACAATAGACCCCCTCCCTCAACAGTAGATCCATTCCAATACCAATAGACCCCCTCCCTCAACAGTAGATCCCTTCCAGCCACAATTGACTCACCCTCAGCAACAATAGATCCCCCATCAGCAACAATAGACCTCCCCAGCAACAATAGACCTCCACAAAAATAGATCCCCTCTAGCAACACTAGATCTCCCAACAGTCAGAATCAATAGACTCTCCAGCACCACATCTTGGAGTGCAGCCGTTTCTTCATTTTTGACCCTCCAGCACCCCTTGCTATTAGGCTCGGTTCACACCTAATGCTTCTGCGGCTCCCAGCAGGGGTCCGGTGCGTCCCTGTTCACCGTTTCAGGTCCGATTTCAGCCCGAATTTTGGGTTGAATTCAGACCTGAAACGGACCAAAAGACACACAGGGCTCCTGTGCAAATTTGCACCGGAGCCGCAGCGGAGATATGTAAACCGGCTCCATAGAGAGCCAGTCACAATCTCCTGCTATTGCAAATTGGATGCAGGGACCCCGCATCCAATTCGCCATAGTGTGAACCCAGCCTTAGTGATCCAAATTAAACTTGCAGTGCCGCTCTAAGGTGAGACAGTGATCTCACTGCCAGTTGCAATGAAGGGAGCTGGCGTCAGTGCACCATTCAGAGGTGCAAGAGAAGAAAGGGGGCCGCTCACCAACCCAATGCATTAGTATGTAGGGGAATGTGGCCTCAGCAGCGTCGCTCCAGCTACGTCCCCCTGACATGTTTCGCTCACCGGGCCTTGGCCACAGAGATGGTGGGTGAGCGATGCCCTTACTTCTCTTTGATAATACCCCCTGCCATTACATTACATATATTCAGTGCTGAAGGTGTGTCCCCCCACTGAAAAAAAATCCCAGGACCTACATATTTCCTATACACCCCCCTTCTTAACACCGATTACTAGCCCCATCCACCCTCTCCCTAAACTCTATCTGACCAAATCCTTTCCCCACATCCCTCTAACTCCCTTCCCAGTCCCTATTTCCCCCCACTCCCCAGCCTTCTTTCTCCTCCCTCCCCCAGATTGCTGCATGTGCCCCCATTTGACAGGTTTATCATCACTTCCTGCCCTTGTTCATGAAGACAGGAAGTGAGGAAACAGACAACAGTATAAATCTGATAGGCGTTCTATTTTATAAACTCCATTTTGGTTCAGAAAAAAACTATCCACTTCAGGTGACTGTTAGATCCTCAACCCATGCAGTGGGATGGATTTACTAAATTCAAATAGACCATAGTTGCCAACTGTCCCGGATTGGCCGGGACATTCCCGGGATTCAAACCCCTTTCCCGGATTTATTTCTTCCCGGCCAATCCGGTTTTTCCAGTTTTTTGCGATTTTCCGCCGCCGCCGCTAGAGGTCCACGGCCGGCAGAGACAATGTCTCCGCCGGCCGCCATCTTTAAGAAGACCAAAACACGGGGGTTTTAGTACAATAGAAAACAAAGCTGCTGCGGCGCCGCCCACCCCCACCCCTTTCCATAACAGACGGACCTGCAGCGGGGCGGGGGGTGGGCGGCGCTGCAGCAGCTTTATTTTCTATTGTACTAGATCCCTGTGTTTTGGCTGCCTAATTAAGCTGTGGCGCCGCCCACCCCCACCCCGCCCTGCTGCAGGTCCGTCTGTTATGGAAAGGGCGGGGGTGGGCAGCGCCGCAGCATTTTTTTTTTGCAGCCACGCGACCAGCTTTGGTTAAGGGAGGCTCGAATGGGGGGACACCTGATGTAAGGAAGGACTCCGCTGGGTATGTCTGATGTAAGGGGGGACTCCGCTGGGTATGTCTGATGTAAGGGGGGACTCCGCTGGGTATGTCTGACGTAAGGGGGGACTCCGCTGGGTACGTCTGACGTAAGGGGGGACTCCGCTGGGTACGTCTGATGTAAGGGGGGACTCCGTGTACAGTGGGAGACACTTGTAAAAACAATTAGTGTCCCCTACCAAGGCATTTTGTTCCAGATTCAATAGAGCCAGGTTATCTTCAAAAAGTTTATTTTATTCTTCAGAAAGACAAGCAAAAGACAATGCTTACATAATGACAGCTGGTAACACATGGTAAGGTGGTTGGCTTCAGAAGGGGGAATGAGGTGACAGATCGTAAGATGGTATATCTTCGAGCAGGGTCCCCTGACCTTCCATAGCGAAGGATCACTTCCCCACCATCTTCCTTGGGTCCCTTCGCCCGACATTCCTAACTCATGTTCAAAACCCTTGGTTCTTATACAGTTTAATTATGTTATGTCAGCATTATTTACATTTAGAATCGTTCCAAAGAAGGTAGCACTACTGTTCACAGAAGTAACACCCACTTGTGTATATTAAGTAACATAACTCCACCCATTATCCTGACATAGTTCCTTAGAATAGCTATTACATACACAGCAAATGTCCTTTTGTCTGTCCTCAGCAATCTTCAAATTTAACATGTTTCAATAAAGAGTACAGAAACTTTTATCACTTAAAATAGTAATAAATTCAATATCTAACAATTCCCCCTCAATGCACTATTATTAACGAACAAAATAAGTGCATTCATCTTAAATAATAAATGTTTCTGATCCTCTTTTTTTCAATACATACAATACAATAAACATTCATACAATTAAGTGTTTCAGATATTGTACATAAGCTTTTTTCAAAACTCTGAGATATTCCTGTGAAATATTTAACAATTTTATTCCATCAGGAAACTATAAATTATTATATTATTTAGTAATTTTAATTTATTCTCCATCTAAACTATGTAATATTAAAAATGTTCTTCCTTTACCTTCATAGATTTTACTTCTTATAACTTTAACCATATCACATAGCTATTTTAACATAAAGGAGAAATTAATATCTTTGATATATTAAATTATATTGTTTTGTAATATAAATTATTAATTAATAAATAAAATTTCTTCCATTCTTTGAAATTTCAATAACCAAATAATTTCTACAATATAAGTTTTTATACATTATCCTTGACACTGAACATTTATAAACATAATATGTAATCTACTCGTCTGTTGATACATAAAAACATAACTTTCCCATTATTTGATTGTCATATTTTTATATATTCTATTTTCCTATTTATATTATATATATCTATCTATCTATCCATCTATTTATCTATCCATGACCAACAAGCAACTCTTTCCATTTTTTTTTTCAACGTATCATATTATTTAATTCAACAGTAACTCTGTTTAGACACATTAAAATCTGTTTCTTCCACACAAGCCTGTATGTACTCTAACTATATTAATACTTCAAATGTACACTTTATTGTACATTCTTGTAATAACAAACTATCCATCCAACTTTCCCAAGCTATGTATTCTATAAAAATGAATAAAAAATAATAATTGTATGTGAAATAATAATTCTATGTGTATTAATGTGTTCCTATAAAAGATTTAGAAAAACTAAAAAATATCAACTATTATGTAAACTAAGCTAGTATCATACTATTAGTTATTACTGTGATATCAATCTTTCAATGATCTACTAAACTAACAAAGATTGTGTAGGAGAAAGTATCAAATTTCAATGTCAACATTGAGTCAACTATTTATTTATTTATTTTTATTTCAAAACATTCCTATATTAAAATTACATCTTAACTCCCCCTCACATAATGATCGACTGATCAATATGTCACTTTTGATGTAAGTCCATATGAATAAATCATTGAAGTTCATCCAAAAATGATAGTCCTTGAGAACATATTAAAAACATAATTTTGAAAAAACAAGAAGTAATAACAAACAGAAATTTAGTTGTGCTTGTGTCATGGTCATGGAAAAATCCAAAAAATAAATAAAAATCCATAGAATAGAATAATTTCATTAATCAATATTAACTACTTTAGATTCATAATCCTTTCTGTGCTTACCCTTTTTATTCTTATTTTTACCCATTATTTTTATTTTTACCAATTATTTTGAAACAAAAATAATTATAATCCCTATTACCTTAAAAATAATAAAATAATCTTCCCAATTGATATCTCAGTTTGCAACTCTATTGGCATCCCTGGTACCTTCAGATCTGTAATTCTTAATCATAACTTTAGCTACTGGAATAAATCACTAAACATACTCATGAGAAGTAGAAATCTCATTCAAAACATAATTTCTATTTAAATTTAGCAAAGGCCTAGCCATGTTTTGTGAACAAACTTCTTAAATTCCTATACCTGTACTTTTTTCCTATAGAACAGATTGTAAATAACTTAGTATGCTAATTTCAAAAGACATAGAAGAACAGACATTCTTCATCCTGTCATTAACTCATAAAAATTATCAAACCCTATGTTTAGAAAATTATAAAGTTTTTTAAACTAAAAATATAACAGGTAAATAAGTCACCTAATCTTTACCTTTTCTTGAATCATCTTACCCTATTTAGACTTTGTAATACTATTCATACGTTCTACAATACCTGAGCATTAAAGATGATAAGAAACATAAAAACTTTATTAAATAACTAAAATTGCATACTTGTCCTTCACTACCTGTCCTATAAAATAAAAATCATTATCTGATTCCATGGTTTGAAATCCAACCCCAATGGAATATGACATACGTTCACAGCAACTTAGCTTTTGTTAAAAATATAATTTTTTTCCTAGAATTACCTCAATTAATTTATCAAAAGAAATATTAACTAAAGGAAAAAACATCCTTGTATCCTCCTTTAGCAGGTGAAAAACTAATATAATCAATCTACATAGATTGCCAAATCTCTCAATACTTTGTAGTATCAGGTTACTCTTTCCTTTTGAATTGTTCTATAAACAAATAAAACAATATTCAGAAGTTTGATGACAAGGTGCTCTAAATTGAGTAGTTCAGAATTTCTTTCATTAGCTTAAACAAAAATCAATTAATCAATTTGTCAGTCAGTCAAGTACCTGGATATGCAAAAAGAAATATTTTCATTTAAAAATAACTCTGTCCATTATTGTTGGAATCAATTATTTTTACAATATATTTTATCTCCATTATCAGTCTGTACTGATTCTAACTAAGACAAAATTTCATCGTCCCCCTCTTTATCCTGTGACTAAATAAATTTTGTAAAAGTAATAATCTTACTAGATTATTGTATTTTTCTTTTACTAAAACTTCACTTATAACTGCTTTAATTTTGCAAAAAACATTATTTTAGGTTGGGCTTTCCTAAATATTATATTTCTGAAATAAACTTGATCCTGTTGAAGTACATTTTTTTAGAACCAATCATGTTTCTCATACAGTATGATTGAATGAACCACACGTGTTCCGTCACTCTGACTGCTAAACAAAAACACATGGCAGTCTCAATCATCTTTCAGTGCAGACAAATATACAGAAAGTATATTATTCCATTGTGCCAATATATGGATCATGTATAAAAGCACAAGAGATTCCTTCCCAATAAATGTTCACTAAATATTGATAAAGTAATATTGCATGATTTGCTTATACAACTGTGGCTTTATCACACTGCATTATTCTAATCTCAATGTACAGTAGGTGCCGCCGATATTGTGTCAATCTCGCCACTTCTAGCGGCGAGATTGACACCCTATGAGCTCCGTCGCGAGAGCCAGTGCCGAGCTGTCTCATCATCGGGAAAGGAAAAAATGTTCCTTTCACGATGAGCGACACGCATTGCCGATAGGCGGGGATCCGACGCGGATTCCCGCCAATACCAGGCACTGCGTTTGGTATGAATCCTGAGCGGGAACTCCACGCCAATTTTTAAAGTAAAAAACGGCGTGGGTTCCCCCTCCAGGAGCATACCAGGCCCTTGGGTCTGGTCTGGATTTGAAGGGGAACCCTACGCCGAAAAAACGGCGTGGGGGTCCCCCTCAAGATCCAAACCAGACCCTTATCTGAGCACGCAACCTGGCAGGCCGCATGGGAAGAGGGGGGATGAGAGCGCCCCCCCCCTCCCTCCTGAACCGTACCAGGCCATATGCCCTCAACATGGGGGGTTTGGTGCTCTGGGGCAAGGGGGCGACCTGCGGCCCCCCCACCCCAGAGCACCCTGCCCCCATGTTGATGAGGACAGGGCCTCTTCCCGACAACCCTGGCCGTTGGTTGTCGGGGTCTGCAGGTGGGGGGCTTATCGGAATCCAGGAGTGCGCTTTAATAAGGGGGCCCCCAGATACCGGCCCCCCCACCCTATGTGAATGAGTATGGGGTACATCGTACCCCTACCCATTCACCTGGTGGAAAAAAATGGTAATAAAAACACAACACAGTTTTTAAAAGTATTTTATTGCACCGCTCCGGAGGTCTTCTTCCGACTTCGGGGGTGTCCGGTGTCATCGCCGCGCTCTCCGGTTCTTTCTTCTGCCGGGCCTCCGCTAACTTCTTTTTAGCTCTTTTGCTAGTGGAGGCCCAGTCTTCTCCGTCGCCTTCTTCTTCTCCTGCTCTCCAGTTCTTCTCCCGCTCTCCGGTTCTTTCTTCTGCTGGCCCCTCCACTAACTTCTTGGTAGCTCTTTTGCTAGTGGAGGGGCCGGTCTTCCCATCGTCGCTGTCAGCATCTTCTTCCCTCTTCTCCTCCTCGATGTTGACTTGTTGCTTCCTCTTGCAGTAATGATAAATCTTCGGTCCGCAGAGATTAATATAGGCTTCACATGACGTCACAGTCACATGTTCCCATGACGTCACAGTCACATGCTCCGGCATGATGGGGCAGTTTTGATAGGGCAATTTGATGGGGCAGTTTTGATGGAGATAGTTTTTGATGGGGGCAATTTGAAAGTGCAGTTTTTAATGGGGGAATTTGATGGGGCCGTTTTAATGGGGGCAATTTGATGGGGCAGTTTTTGATGGGGCAGTTTTTGATGGGGCAGTTTTGATTTGGGCAATTTGATGGGGCAGTTTTTGATGGGGGCAATTTGATGGGGCAGTTTTAATGGGGGCAATTTGATGGGGGCAATTTGATGGGGCAGTTTTAATGGGGGCAATTTGATGGGGCAGTTTTTGATGGGGGCAATTTGATGGGGCAGTTTTAATGGGGGCAATTTGAGTGGGCAGTTTTGATGGGGGCAATTTGAAAGTGCAGTTTTTGATGGGGCAGTTTTAATGGGGGCAATTTGATGGGGCAGTTTTGATGGAGATAGTTTTTAATGGGGGCAATTTGAGTGGGCAGTTTTGATGGGGGCAATTTGAAAGTGCAGTTTTTGATGGGGCAGTTTTGATGGGGACAATTTGATGGGGTAGTTTTAATGGGGGCAATTTGATGGGGGCAGTTTTTGATGGGGGCAATTTGATGGGGCAGTTTTGATGGGGGCAATTTGATGGGGACAGTTTTAATGGGGGAAAATTTGATGGGGCAGTTTTGATGGGGACAGTTTTCAATGGAGGCAATTTGATGGGGCAATTTTTGATGGGGCAGTTTTGATGGGGGCAATTTGATGGGGCCGTTTTGATGGGGCAGTTTTTATGGTGCAGTTTATATGGGCCAGTTTTTGATGGGATCAGTTTTTGATGGGGGCAGTTTTAATGGAGGCAATTTTGATGTGGCAGTTTTTGATGGGGCAGTTTTTGATGGGGCAGTTTTTGATGGGTCAGCTTTGATTGGGGCAATTTTGATGGGGCAGTTTTAATGGGGGCAATTTGATGGGGCAGTTATGATGGGGGCAATTTGATGGGGCAGTTTTTATGGTGCAGTTTTGATGGGCCAGTTTTTGATGGGATCAGTTTTTGATCGGGGCAGTTTTAATGGAGGTAATTTGATGGGGAAGTTTTTGATGGGGGCAGTTTTAATGGGGCAATTTTGATGTGTCAGTTTTTATGGTGCAGTTTTTGATGGGGAGTGTTTTTGATGGGGACAGTTTGATGAGGCAATTTTGATGGGGCAGTTTTAATGGGGGCAATTTGATGGGGCAGTTTTTGATGGGGCAGTTTGATGGGGGCAGTATGATGGGGCAGTTTTTGATGGTATCAGTTTTTGATGGGGCAGTTTCAATGGAGGCAATTTGATGGGGCAGTTTGATGGGGGCAGTTTTGATGTGGCAATTTTTATGGTGTAGTTTTTGATGGGAGTGTTTTTGATGGGGACAGTTTGATGAGGCAATTTTGATGGGGCAGTTTTAATGGGGGCAATTTGATGGGGCAGTTTTTGATGGGGCAGCTTTGATTGGGGCAATTTTGATGGGGCAGTTTTAATGGGGGCAATTTAATGGGGCAGTTTTTGATGGGGCAGTTTTTGATGGGGCAGTTTTGATGGGTCAGTTTTGATGGAACAATTTGATGGGGATAGTTTTTAATGGGGGCAATTTGAAAGGGTAGTTTTGATGGGGGCAATTTGAAAGTGCAGTTTTTGATGGGGCAGTTTTGATTGGGGCAATTTGATGGGAAATTTTTAATGGGGGCAGTTTTGATGGGGGCAATTTGATGGGGCAGTTTTGATGGGGATAGTTTTTAATGGGGGCAATTTGATGGTGGCAGTTTTTGTTGGGGCAATTTTGATGGTGGCAGTTTTGATGGGGGTCGTTTTAATGGGGGCAATTTGATGGTCACAGTTTTTGATGGGGCAAATTTGATGGGGCAGTTTTGATTGGGGCAATTTGATGGGGCCGTTTTAATGGGGCAATTTGGTGGCAGTTTTGATGGGGCAATTTGATGTGGAGCAGTTTTGATGGTTGCAATTTGATGGGGCAGTTTTGATGGGGACAATTTAATGGGGCAGTTTTTATGGTGCAGTTTTGATGGGATCAGTTTTTGATGGGGGCAGTTTTAATGGGGGCAGTTTTGATGGGACAATTTTGATATGGCAGTTTTTATGGTGCAGTTTTTGATGGGGAGTGTTTTTGATGTGGACAGTTTGATGAGGCAATTTTGATGGGGCAGCTTTGATTGGGGCAGTTTTAATGGGGGCAATTTGATGGGGAAGTTTTGATGGGGAAATTTGATGGGGCCGTTTTAATGGGGCAATTTGATTGGGCAGTTTTTGATGGGGGCAGTTTTTGATGGGTGCAATTTGATGGGGCAGTTTTAATGGGGGCAATTTGATGGGGCAGTTTTGATGGGGCAGTTTTTATGGGCCAGTTTTTGATGGGATCAGTTTTTGATGGAGGCAGTTTTAATGGAGGCAATTTTATGGGGCCGTTTTTGATGGGGCAATTTTGATATGGCAGTTTTTATGGTGCAGTTTTTGATGGAGTGTTTTTGATGGGGCAGTTCAGTGACAGGAAGTTCAGTTGAAACTTCCTGTTTGTGGTCCAGCCCTCCCTTTTGGCTTTCTGAGAAGATCCTCTGGCAACATCCACCATGGATTTTATCCCGGCTTCTAAAGCAGCAAACGAGGAGGTCATCTCACACTGAGACTGCTAGCTAGCGGAACACGACCACAGACCTGATCATCTATGTGCTTTATACAGTCAACTTATGAGTGAGTGCTTTAATACTATTGTATTATTAAAGTGAAACAGTTTTAACTAAGTGGCGCCCCTTTTCTGTTTTTTTCTGTTTTCATATGTTTGGAGTCTGGCTTCAGCTCCCTCAGCAAGGCTGCCAGGTTATCTTCCTGGACTGTTTTCACTCACACCTGAGCTCTTCGCATAGCTCATAGGACATTTTAGGTACATGTATATATGTATTGTCTTCTGATAAATTTTAAGCGCCATCATTGTGATTTATTTTTGTATGACAGTTTTTGATGGGGCAGTTTTGATTGGGGCAATTTGATGGGGCAGTTTTAATGGGGCAATTTGATGGGGGCAGTTTTGATGGGGGCAATTTGATGGGGCAGTTTTGATGGGGCAGTTTTTATGGTGCAGTATATACGGGCCAGTTTTTGATGGGATCAGTTTTTGATGGGGGCAGTTTTAATGGAGGCCATTTTGATGTGGCAGTTTTTATGGTGCAGTTTTTGATGGGGCAGTTTTTGATGGGTCAGCTTTGATTGGGACAATTTTGATGGGGCAGATTTAATGGGGGCAATTTTATGGGGCAGTTATAACGGGGGCAATTTGATGGGGCAGTTTTTTATGGGGCAGTTTTGATGGGGGCAATTTGATGGGGCAGTTTTAATGGGGCAATCTGATGGGGCAGTTTTAATGGGGGCAATTTGATGGGGCAGTTTTTATGGTGCAGTTTTGATGGGCCAGTTTTTGATGGGATCAGTTTTTGATGGGGCAGTTTTAATGGAGGCAATTTTGATGTGGCAGTTTTTATGGTGCAGTGTTTGATGGGGAGTGTTTTTGATGGGGACAGTTTGATGAGGCAATTTTGATGGGGCAGTTTTAATGGGGGCAATTTGATGGGGCAGTTTTTGATGGGGCAGTTTGATGGGGGCAGTATGATGGGGCAGTTTTTGATGGGCCAGTTTTTGATGGGCCAGTTTTTGATGGGCCAGTTTTTGATGGGGCAGTTTCAATGGAGGCAATTTGATGGGGCAGTTTTGATGTGGCAATTTTGATGGGGCAGTTTTAATGGGGGCAATTTGATGGGGCAGTTTTTGATGGGCAGCTTTGATTGGGGCAATTTTGATGGGGCAGTTTTAATGGGGGCAATTTATGGGGCAGTTTTGATGGGGCAGTTTTGATGGGGATAGTTTTTCATGGGGGCAATTTGAGTGGGTAGGTTTGATGGGGGCAATTTGAAAGTGCAGTTTTTGATGGGGCAGTTTTGATTGGGGCAATTTGATGGGACATTTTTAATGGGGGCAGTATTTGATGGGGGCAATTTAATGAGGCAGTTTTGAGGGGGGCAATTTGATGGGGCAGTTTTGATGGGGATCGTTTTTAATGGGGGCAATTTGATGGTGGCAGTTTTTGTTGGGGCAATTTTGATGGTGGCAGTTTTTGATGGGGCAGTTTTAATGGGGGCAATTTGATGGGGGTAGTTTTAATGGGGGCAATTTGATGGTGACAGTTTTTGATGGGGCAAATTTGATGGGGCAGTTTTGATTGGGGCAATTTGATGGGGCCGTTTTAATGGGGGCAATTTGATAGTGGCAGTTTTGATGGGGGCAGTTTTGATGGTTGCAATTTGATGGGGCAGTTTTAATGGGGGCAATTTGATGAGGCAGTTTTGATGGGGGTAAGTTTGATGGGGGCAATTTTGATGGGGATAGTTTTTAATGGGGGCAATTTGATGGTGGCAGTTTTTGATGGGGCAATTTGATGGTGGCAGTTTTGATGGGGCAGTTTTAATGGGGACAATTTGATGGTGACAGTTTTTGATGGAAACAGAAAAAAACTGAAAAGGGGCGCCACTTAGTTAAAACTGTTTCACTTTAATAATACAATAGTATTAAAGCACTCACTCGTAAGTTGACTGTATAAAGCACATAGATGATCAGGTCTGTGGTCGTGTTCCGCTCAGGTCTGTGGTCGTGTTCCGCTAGCTAGCAGTCTCAGTGTGAGATGACCTCCTTGTTTGCTGCTTTAGAAGCCGGGATAAAATCCATGGTGGATGTTGCCGGAGGATCTTCTCAGAAAGCCAAAGGGAGGGCTGGACCGCAAACAGGAAGTTCAGTTAAAACTTCCTGTTTGCGGTCCAGCCCTCCCTTTGGCTTTCTGAGAAGATCCTCCGGCAACATCCACCATGGATTTTATCCTGGCTTCTAAAGCAGCAAATGAGGAGGTCATCTCACACTGAGACTGCTAGCTAGTGGAACACGACCACAGACCTGATCATCTATGTGCTTTATACAGTCAACTTACGAGTGAGTGCTTTAATACTATTGTATTATTAAAGTGAAACAGTTTTAACTAAGTGGCGCCCCTTTTCTGTTTTTTTCTGTTTTCATATGTTTGGAGTCTGGCTTCAGCTCCCTCAGCAAGGCTGCCCGGTTATCTTCCTGGACTGTTTTCACTCACACCTGAGCTCTTCGCATAGCTCATAGGACATTTTAGGTACATGTATATATGTATTGTCTTCTGATAAATTTTAAGCGCCATCATTGTGATTTATTTTTGTATGACAGTTTTTGATGGGGCAGTTTTGATTGGGGCAATTTGATGGGACAGATTTTATGGGGGCAGTTTTGATGGGGCAATTTGATGCGGGGCAGTTTTGATGGTTGCAATTTGATGGGGCAGTTTTAATGGGGACAATTTGATGAGGCAGTTTTGATGGGGTAATTTTGATGGGGCAGTTTTGATAGGGACAGTTTTTATGGACAATTTTGATGGTGGCAGTATGATGGGGCAGTTTTGATGGGGGGCAGTTTTAATGGGGGCAGTATGATGGGGGCAGTATGATGGGGGTAATATAATGGGGCAATTTTGATGGGACAATATTATGGGGCAATTTTGATGGCGGCCGTTTGATGGGGCAGTTTTGATAGGGGCAATATGATGGAACAGCTTCTGGAAAAGGTAAGTTCTTTTTAAACAATGCTAATAGTAAATGATATCCCTCTTTCTGTGCAGATGATAGATAGAGATATTAATATATATAAAATCTCTACACAGAAACAAGATACATCATTTACAATTAGCATCTTTTAAAAACGAATTACCTTTTGCAGGAGCTTTTTGTATTTCTAGATTTATAATCTTTGTAAAATTTCGATAAACTTCTTAGTTCCTGGAAGGGGAATAGAGGTTTCCATAGCTAAGGGGTGGCAACTTCCTCTGACACTGCTATTGCTATGGAAACCCGACCTACAACCTATTACACGGCTCGTGCTACTCTGAGCAAGTGTGAGATCTGGAGGTGCATGCTGGGTAACCAGGCTGCATCTGGCTTCAGATGCCCACACATGAGATGGCCGCGGCCTGCTGGGACTTACAAAAGTAAGAAATCAATGGTGCAAAAATACAAAACGGACCTTAGTTTACAGCATACCTTTACTATAATACATTAAAGCATGAGGATTATAGGGGTATATTTTTATCTAAAAAGTAAAATTTCGGCCAGAACACCGCTTTAACTGAAAATAACTGTCCCCTTTTTGAAATATAGAGACCCTCTGCTAAGACATGCTATGGGGGATGGGCAACACACCTTCAGAAGAAAAGGGGAGGAGCAAAATAATTTTCTCTGCCCACCTATGGGGTCGGGCAGACTACAGGCTAAATGACAGTTATGTTTTAAAGTTTTGAATGAAAATTGTTTAAATATGATTGGCTAAAGGCTAGTCACATGTTAATATGGCACGAGTTAGCCCTTATATAAAGATTTAAAGCTGCGTAGGAGAAGCAGACAGCGGCGGATCAACAGAAGAAGGAACATCCCACCCTCCCATCGTCGAGGCCCTTAGAGCGGTTTCACACTGGGGCGGTGGGTGCGGTGGCGGTATAGCGCCGCTATTTTTAGCGGCGCTATACCATCCGAATTGCTGAGGTATTCGGCCGCTAGCGGTGCGGTTTTAACCCCCGCTAGCAGCCGAAAAAGGGTTAATACCACCAGCAAACCGCGGCTACAGCCGCGGTTTGCGGGCGGTATTACCGCGGTGTCCCATTCATTTCAATGGGAAGGAGCGGTGGAGGAGCGGTAAACACACTGCTCCAAAGATGCGGCTAGCAGGACTTTTTTTCACGTCCTGTTAGCGCACCGCTCCAGTGTGAAGGCCCTCAGGCCTCTCCCCTCTGGGCTTTCACATTGGAGAGACAGCAGCCGCTGTTTAGGGTCGGTTTGTATGCGCTATTTTTAGCACAATAGTGCCTGCAAACCGCCCCCAGTGTGAAAGGGGCCTTATTATGTGGTTTGGTCCTTTTCTCATGAAAAGGGACAGTTATAGAGATTTTGTACATGTTATAGTATTAACTCGAGCTGTCATGGCTGAGTTAAAGTGATAGTTTATGGTACAAAAGTAAAGGAGTTTTGTGTTATATAAATTGGACATGTTTGTTATAAATTGGTAAAGAAATATGATACCAATAATAAAGGGCCCCGGCCATTCAAATCCATTGTTAAAGTTTTAAATAAAAAAAATTAAAATAGTACTATATTGGTTTATTATTGTAAATGGAATTGTTCTGCATACGATCCCATACGGTGTACCTGTACTAATGCGGGTCCAGAGATATGTTTATTGAGCTTGTTGAATGATGATACTGCCCGCCATGATAAATACTGTCGTCTGGGACACTGGAGGTTTAATTCACAGAACAATCAAGGATATTAACCTCATAATATATATATATATATATATATATATATATATATATATATAGTAACCTGGGGGGCAGGTAGCAGGTACAAAAGCTCCCTGGGATGAACAGGCACAGATACCAAGTCCATGGGATAAGTGAAAAAACAGTGTTGTTTATTGGTGATATATACAATGTCTATTGACAGGTGCTGTACAGTGTGCAAAAACAAACAGAAGAAAAAAATAGCTAAACAAAACCCTAGCCGTGTCTCGGCTCTAACTATACAGTATATACAACCCCTCACTACCCGGCTGAACAAGCCTACCGCTTGCCAGCTTCCACATCAACTGATTAACAGTTTTCACCAACCTTCTTGCTCTCACAGACCAGCGTTGTGTGTGTGTCCCAGGCAGAGCAAAGGCTGTCTGCTCAGGTGAGCTTTTAATTGACCTGGGAGAGATGACCAACACCTGGACTGGATCCTGGATCAGAGATTCCTAAACGTATAAGAGATGAGCCTGGGAGATGTATAAACCCTGAACAGGACTTTTCCTGTCTCTCTCAGGGACGCTCTGCTACAATATATATCTCTATATATATATATATATATATATTGTGAGGGGGTTAGCTCGGCAGCGGGTGTGTGTGACCCCCGGGATGAGCTCCCCACACAAAACAGGCCCAGCAAACGGAGGTTGTGGTTTTCAAAATCAAAAAAAGGTGCGGTTTATTTTCTATTTACAGTGACAAAACACAGCAAAGCAAAAGAAACATAACCAAAATAAATCCTGGTCAAGTTGACCTCTGACTAAACATACAGGTTTCCTAACTAACAACTGGGATCAGCCTAGTGCTGTCCTAGTCCCTAAGTCCCTGGTTTAGTAAAAGTCCAAACAAATAGCCACACAGGCTTTGCCTCACCGCACAGGGGTTCACTCTCCCTAGACAGTCCACACAGGTCTGGTTCCAGGCATGAGCTAACATCTAATGAAGCTGGGAGTTCTTATAGAGGCCTAAATGAGCTGACAAGGTTCAGCTGGTCTCCTCATCTCTGTCTGCACGACGCCCCACACTCTCCCTAGAGGTATGAGTCATCCATGAGCCCACTAGCCTTATACAACTCTCCACCTAGTTGTATAAGTCGGCGTAAAGCCTGAATCTGGGCGAAATATATCTACCCCCCTGGATGCAACCAGGTGACTTTACCTTCCTGCTGTCACATACCCCCCCCTCTTGTTTTAACCTCGGGGTTGGAACACCAGCAATCAGGCATTCATGTACTCGAGACAAAGCATCCACATTCCCCATTTGAACGCCAGGGCGATGCTTTACTGTGAAGTTGAATTCCTGGAGGGCCAGGAACCACCTATTCACTCTTCTATTTGTTTCCTTGTTTTGAGCCATCCACTTTAACGGAGCGTGATCCGTAACCATGTCAAAGTGCCTACCTAGCAGGTAGTACCGAAGGGAATCTAGAGCCCACTTCACCGCTAAACACTCCTTTTCAACGGTGGCGTAATTTACCTCATGGGACTTCAACTTCCTGCTGAGGTAAATGACTGGGTGCTCTTCCCCGTTCCAGACCTGGGACAATACTGCTCCTAACCCCACATCTGACGCATCACTTTGTACGACAAAGTCTTTAGAGAAGTCGGGTGAGTACAACACTGGCTGGCTACATAAGGCTTGTTTCAAGAATTGGAATGCTGCCTCAGCCTCGGGGGTCCATTTAATCATGACCGACCCTTTCCCCTTCGTCAGGTTGGTTAGGGGCACAGCCTTAGAAGCAAAGTGGGGAATGAATCGCCGATAATACCCAGCGATTCCCAGAAAGGCTCGTACCTGCTTCTTGCTGTTGGGACGTGGCCAACTCTGGATGGCCTCGACTTTGTTGAGTTGGGGTTTTATTACTCCCCTCCCAATGGTGTACCCAAGATATTTGGCCTCCTCCTGCCCAATGGTACACTTCTTGGGGTTAGCCGTAAACCCCGCTTCCCGAACAGAGTCCAGGACTGCTTGCACTTTTGGCAGATGTGAGGCCCAATCTGTGCTATGGACAATTACGTCATCCAGGTAAGCCGCAGCATACTTCCGATGGGGCCTCAGCATCTGGTCCATTTTCCGCTGGAATGTGGCCGGCGCATTCTGTAACCCGAACGGCATTCTTTTATATTGGAACGCCCCGTCTGGGGTTACAAATGCGGTTTTCTCTTTGGCCGACTTGGCCAGGGGGATTTGCCAATACCCTTTTGTGAGGTCAAGAGTCGTCATGTATCGGGCTGTTCCCAGCCGGTCAATCAACTCATCTATACGTGGCATGGGGTAGGTGTCAAATTTTGTAACTTTGTTCAACTGACGAAAATCGTTACAAAATCGCCAGCTCCCATCCGGTTTAGGCACCAACACGATGGGACTAGACCAATCACTTTGGGACTCCTCTATCACCCCTAAGTTCAGCATTTTCTGTACTTCCTCCCGTATTGCCTCCCGTCGAGCCTCTGGGATCCGATAGGGTTTTAACTTCACCCTTTCACCGGGCGGGGTAATGATGTCATGCTCTACCCCAGATGTTTGTCCCGGCAGCTCAGAGAATACCTCCTTGTTGCGAAGCACAAACTCCTTAACCTCCTGTTGTTGGGGTTGTGACAAGGTGGCTGCTATTCCAACCTCAGGAATCACGCAACCAGTTTGAGCTGGTGACCAAGTGTCTGCGACTAGGGACTCTCTATCCCTCCAGGCTTTCAACAGATTAACGTGATAGATCTGTTCGGGCTTTCGCCTTCCTGGTTGTCTGACCTTGTAATTCACTTCGCTCACTTTTTCCATTATCTCGTAGGGGCCTTGCCATTTGGCAAGGAATTTACTTTCAACCGTAGGGACAAGTACCAATATCCTATCCCCCGGGGAAAAGGTACGGGTCTTGGCTCCACGGTTGTACACTCTCTGCTGTGCCAACTGCGCTTGGGCCAAATGTTCCTTCACGATGGGCATTACCTGTGCAATTCGATCTTGCATCAGGGCGACATGCTCAATCACACTCCTGTGGGGAGAACTCTCACTTTCCCAAGTTTCCTTGGCAATATCCAACAGCCCTCTTGGGTGTCTCCCATACAGTAACTCAAAGGGGGAGAATCCCGTAGAGGATTGGGGCACCTCCCTAATAGCAAACATCAAATAAGGAAGTAAACAGTCCCAATCCTTTCCATCTCTATCCACCACTTTCTTCAACATTTGTTTTAGGGTTTTGTTGAATCTTTCAACCAGCCCATCGGTTTGGGGGTGATACACAGACGTACGCAATTGCGTCACTTTGAACAATTTACACAGCTCTTTCATAACCCGGGACATAAAGGGTGTACCTTGGTCCGTAAGCAGTTCTTTACAAATACCCACCCGGCTAAAAACAAGAGATAGCTCTTTGGCTATGGTTTTGGCCGAGGTATTTCGGAGAGGGATCGCTTCTGGATAACGGGTGGCATAGTCCATTATAACTAATATGTACTGGTGCCCCCTAGCGGACTTGATTATAGGACCTACCAAATCCATGGCGATCCTCTCAAACGGGACCTCAATGATGGGTAGAGGGACCAGCGGGCTACGGAAATGTGGCATCGGGGCCAACCTCTGACACACAGGGCAGGAGGAACAATAATTTTCTACGTCCTTCATCACCCCCGGCCAATAGAATCTCTGTAATACCCTCTCTCGGGTTTTCTCTGTCCCCAGATGACCTCCAAGAATGTGCCCATGGGCAAACTCCAACACCAACTTCCTGTAAGGTTTGGGCACCACAAGCTGCTCAACGGTTTCTTCTGCCCTTTTTGCCACCCGATACAGTAGGTCCTTCTCTACGCTGAAGTATGGGTAAGTGCAGGTATTATCTGGGTTCACTAACTCACCATCTATTTTCACTACGTTTTCCCGTGCCTTTATTAGGGCGGGGTCTTTCAACTGTTCTGTGGCAAAGTTTTCCCTGTGAACCTCAAGATCAGAAAACTCCACAGACGGTAGGTTTTCGTCTGAGGAGGTGGGCTCCTCTCCAGTTTCTTGAGTCTCCCCTGCCAATACTGATAAGGGAAATTCCGGAGAGTCCTCACCACTCTCAGGGGAGTTCTGGCTATCACATTCCTGGTACATAGGGGCACCAGTGAGGGGCTCAAGATCATCCCACAGTTCCCAGAACTTCGGAAAATCCCTTCCCACAATGGCGTCATGCGGTAACTGAGATACTAAGCCCACTGGATGAGAGAGGGTACCTTTGGGGGTCTCGAAACACACTGTAGTCACTGGATACTCTCGGGTGTCCCCATGCACACAAATAACAGCTACCTTGCTATTCCCAGAGACCTCTGTTTTAACTAACTCAGCCTTTATCAGGGTCACAAGGCTACCTGAATCCAGCAATACCACAACATTTCTACCATTAACACACATTTTGCATAAATGTTTCTCAGTTCCTCGAATGGCAGTGCATGCGACTGTCGCACACAGCGACTGACGTCTGCCCGTCAGAAAGTCACACTGCATGGGTTCCTCCACAACCGGGCAATTGGCTGCAATATGTCCCGCTTGCCGGCAGCGGTAGCAAACGATCCTTCTTGCCGCCTCTTGAGCCGCTGATTTCCCCGGCTGTTCTCGCCAAACTTGGGGTAGAGCTCCCACCCTCTCACTCTCTCCACCCTCACCCCTTGGAATCCTCTTATCCGCCCCTGGGGATGGTCTGGTCTTAGGGTGGAAAGTCCGAGTGTCTCTGGAAGAGGCCGTCAGGTTCTCTGTAGCCAAGTATTTCTCCACACGATCCACAAGACCATCGGCCGTCTCTGGGTCTCCATGGCTTACCCACTTTTGGATGGCAGTAGGAAGAGCTCTCAAAAACCGATCCATTACAACACGTTCCACAATCTTTGGTGCGGACAAAGTCTCTGGCTGTAGCCACTTTCTGCTCAGGTGAATGAGATCATACATTTGAGACCTGGGGGGTTTTCCAAGCTGGAAAGTCCAGTTATGCACACGCTGAGCCCGGACAGCCTGGGTGACACCCAGCCTTGCCAATATTTCAGCTTTTAGCATCACATAGTCTTTTGCTTGGTTAGGCTCTAGGTCATAGTAAGCTTTCTGCGATTCACCAGTTAACAGAGGAGCCACCAGTCCAGCCCACTGCTCCTCAGGCCACTTTTCTCTTTCAGCGGTCCTTTCAAATGTGGTCAAAAATACCTCTGGATCATCCTCTCCAGTCATTTTTGTCAATAAACGACTCACCCCAAAGGACGCGGTATTAGTGGGACGGCTTTCCTCACTGGTCTGCGGACGTTGCTGCATTACTGCTTCCATCTGTTGTTGTAGTCTCTGCTCTTGCTTCTGCAACAGGTCTATGAAGCGGGCCTCAGATTGCTGCTGGGCTCGTTGCTGAGCCTCCAGACTCTGTTGCAAAGTTGCGTTTGTCTGCTGCTGGGCTGCAAGGCTCCTTTGCAAACCTGCATTTGTCTGCTGTTGATTGGCATTTGCTAGAGCCAGCTGCTTCAGTATCTCCTCCATGCTGGCTTAAAAAAAACTGCCCGCATTCTCCACCAACTGTGAGGGGGTTAGCTCGGCAGCGGGTGTGTGTGACCCCCGGGATGAGCTCCCCACACAAAACAGGCCCAGCAAACGGAGGTTGTGGTTTTCAAAATCAAAAAAAAGGTGCGGTTTATTTTCTATTTACAGTGACAAAACACAGCAAAGCAAAAGAAACATAACCAAAATAAATCCTGGTCAAGTTGACCTCTGACTAAACATACAGGTTTCCTAACTAACAACTGGGATCAGCCTAGTGCTGTCCTAGTCCCTAAGTCCCTGGTTTAGTAAAAGTCCAAACAAATAGCCACACAGGCTTTGCCTCACCGCACAGGGGTTCACTCTCCCTAGACAGTCCACACAGGTCTGGTTCCAGGCATGAGCTAACATCTAATGAAGCTGGGAGTTCTTATAGAGGCCTAAATGAGCTGACAAGGTTCAGCTGGTCTCCTCATCTCTGTCTGCACGACGCCCCACACTCTCCCTAGAGGTATGAGTCATCCATGAGCCCACTAGCCTTATACAACTCTCCACCTAGTTGTATAAGTCGGCGTAAAGCCTGAATCTGGGCGAAATATATCTACCCCCCTGGATGCAACCAGGTGACTTTACCTTCCTGCTGTCACAATATATATATATATATATATATATATATATATATATATATATATATATACAGTATATATATATGTGTATATGTACAGTATCTCACAAAAGTGAGTACACCCCTCACATTTTTGAAAATATTTTATATCTTTTCATGTGACAACACTGAAGAAATGACACTTGGCTACAATGTAAAGTAGTGAGTGTACAGCTTGTATAACAGTGTTAATTTGCTGTCCCCTCAAAATAACTCAACACACAGCCATTAATGTTTAAACCGTTGGCAACAAAAGTGAGGACACCCCTAAGTGAAAATATCCAAGTGCTTTTTTTACCACTACTATTCCTTTACATTGGCTTTTAAAATGTACAAATGCAGCAATTTAGAAATTGGATGAAAGATTTGTCACTGGGAAACACTTTGTGAAAGACAGAAAGTGCAGTTTATACAACAGATCAGACCAAAATGAGGGACAAATGAGGAGGAAAGAGGGACACAGGAACTTTTTCCCAAATCAGGGACAGTCCCTCGAAAACAGGGACAGTTGGGAGCTTTAACCAGGGACGTGCGGTGAGGTCAGTGACTGGTGAGGCACTGGCTAGTATCAGAGCCAGATACACACAGGTTACATACGCCGTGAACGTTAGAGCGAGAGCAATAATTCTAGCACTAGACCTCCTCTGTAACTCTAAACATGTAACCTGTCAAAATTTTTAAAGCTTCGCCTATGGAGATTTTTAAGTACTGAAGTTTGGCGCCATTCCACAAGTGTGCCTTATTTTAAAGCGTGGCATGTTAGGTATCTATTTACTCGACGTAACATCATCTTTCACATTATTAAATCTAACATAATCTTTCACATTATAAAAAAAATTGGGCTAACTTTAGAGGGGGGGGGGGGGTTCAAACGCATTTGAAAAATTGCTGTGCAAATACCATGTAACATAAAAAATTGCAATGACAGACATTTTATTCCCTAGGGTGTCTGCTAAAAATATATATATATATATATATATATATATATATATATATATATATATATATATATATATATAGATATCATGTTTGGGGGTTCTCTAAATTTGCTAGCAAAACAAATGATGATTTTTACATGTAGGAGAGAAGTGTCAGAATTGGCCTGGGTGGCAAGGGGTTAAATGCCATAAGTAAGTAGGATAAAGTAAAGAAAGCACTCACATTGCCTCATCAGTAAATATTTACGGGAATACAAAAATAGGGGACCCAAAGGGAAACCCCAGGTCGGACTTTAACGGCACAGTAAACAATAAGGATGTAGAAAAATAATCTTTAATAAAACATGGACACATACATGGTATACAAAGGACAAAAAAATATATTAAAAACCATATACATGAAATTACAAAGTATATAATATGAGCCCCTGAGTATGAACGCGTTTCGCCGTTAAGCTTCATCAGGACGCATTCGGGATTCATTAGTTGCAAGAACAAGGAAAGCGGGTCTCACTATCTTACAGGAGAGTCAGTCTTGGTCAATATATAGTTAGATGTTTGGTCCAATGAAAGAGAATGGGTCGGCTCACAGAGAGGGAGCAATTCTCATAACAGGGAGTAAAGGAAACCAGATGGTTCCTAAATTACGGAGTCCTCATGTTTAAGCCTCAATCGGGGGGGGGGGGGGGTGTAAAGAGCATAAAAAACGCAAGAAGCAGAAAGTACTCCTATATAAAGTATATATGCGGATAATTATAATCTTCCAATCCAAGGTGTCCAAAAAGACAAGTAAGCGCAGCTGTATCCAAGTTTTAGGAATAAACAACCATACTCAGGGCTGTATTAACCACTTGACCACTGGGCACTTAAACCACCTTCCTAACCAGACCAATTTTCAGCTTTCGGTGCTCTCACACTTTGAATGACAATTACTCAGTCATACAACACTGTACCCATATGAAATTTTTGTCCTTTTTTTCACACAAATAGAGCTTTCTTTTGGTGGTATTTAATAACTGTTGGGTTTTTATTTTTTGCGCTATAAGAGAAAAAAGACTGAAAATTTTGTAAAAAAATGAATTTTTCTTTGTTTCCGTTATAAAATTTTGCAAATTAGTATTTTTTCTTCATAAATTTTGGCCAAAATTTATACTGCTACATATCTTTGGTAAAAATAAGTACAAATTGGTGCATATTATTTGGTCTTTGTGAAAGTTATAGAGTCCACAAGCTATGGTGCCAATATCTGAAGATTGATCACACCTGAAGTACTGACGACCTATCTCATTTCTTGGGACCCTAACATGCCAGAAAAGTACAAATACCCCCCAAATGACCCCTTTTTGGAAAGAAGACATTCCAAGGTATTTAGAAAGAGGCATGGTGAGTTTTTTGAAGTTGTAATTTTTTCCCACAATTCTTTACAAAATCAAGATTTATTTTTTCTTTTTTTCTTTTTTAACAAAATTGTCATATTAGCAGGTTATTTCTCACACACAGCATATGCATAGCACAAATTACACCCCAAAACACATTCTGCTATTACTCCCGAGTATGGTGATACCACATGAGTGAGACTTTTACACAGCGTGGCCACATACAGAGGCCCAACATGCAGGGAGCACCTTCAGGCGTTCTGGAGCACCAAGGCCAATTCTGACATTTCTCTCCTACATGTAAAAATCATCATTTGTTTGCTAGAAAATTACATAGAACCCCAAAACATTATTTATGTTTTTTTAGCAAAGACCTTAAAGAATATAATGGTGGTCGTTGCAACTTTTTATCTTGCACAGTATTTGCGCAGAAATTTTCTAACGCGTTTTTTACGGCAAAAAAATGTTTTGTGCTTAAAAGAAAAAAAAACAGTAAAGTTAGCCCAATGTTTTTGCATAATGTGAAAGATGAAGTTACGCCGAGTAAATAGATACCTAACATGTCACATTTAAAAATTGCACACGCTCGTGGAATGGCGCCAAACTTCGCTACTTAAAAATCCCCATAGGCGTCGCTTTAAATATTTTTACTGGTTACATGTTTTGAGTTACAGAGGAGGTCTTGGGCCAAAATGATTGCTCTCGCTCTAATGTTCGCAGCGATACCTCACATGTGTTCTGAACACCGTTTTCATATGTGGGCGGGGCTTACGTATGCGTTCACTTCTGCATGCGAGCTCGCGGGGGCAGGGGCGCTTTAAAAAAATATATATATATTTTATTGTTCATTTTACTTTATTTATTTTAGTTTGACATGTTTTTCCGCCCCAAAATTTTTTTTGATCACTTTTATTCCTATTACAAGGAACGTAAACATCCCTTGTAATAGGAATATGGCATGACAGGTCCTCTTTACAGTGAGATATGGGGTCAATAAGACCCCACATCTCATCTCTAGGCTGGGAAGCCTGAAAAAAAAAACAAAAAAAAACAATCTTGGCTTTGATCATAGCGGTGAGTCGGTAGAAGCACCGGAGGGCGGCGGGAGGGGGGGACATCCCCTCTCGCCTCCCGTAAGAACGATCAAGCCGTGGAACAGCCGCTATGATTGTTCTTATGGTGTAGGGCAGGGATATGCAATTAGCGGACCTCCAGCTGTTGCAAAACTACAAGTCCCATCATGACTCTGCCTCTGGGTGTCATGCTTGCTGCTGTCAGAGTCCCACTATGCCTCATGGGACTTGTAGTTTGGCAACAGCTGGAGGTCCGCTAATTGCATATCCCTGGTGTAGGGAATTGCCGGATGAAAAAGCTGATATCTGAATAATGCCTGTAGCTGCAGGCATCATTCAGATATCCCCGCACAAAGTCAAGGATGTCATATGACGGCCGGCGGGCGGGAAGTGGTTATTGCAGAGTATTGCGGAGTATTGCCGGTTATTGCGGGGTATTGCGGGGTATTTCTGGGTATTGCAGGGTATTGCGGAGTATTGCAGGGTATTGCAGAGTATGGCAGGGTATTGCGGAGTATGGCAGGGTATTGCGGAGTATGGCAGGGTATTGCGGAGTATGGCAGGGTATTGCAGGGCATTGCGGAGTATTGCAGGGCATTGCGGAGGATTGCTGGGCATTGCGGAGTATTGCAGGGCATTGAGAAGTATTGCAGGGCATTGTGGAGTATTGAGGAGTATGGCAGGGTATTGCACAGTATGGCAGGGTATTGCAGAGTATTGGCAGGGTATTGGCAGGGTATTGCAGAGTATTGGCAGGGTATTGCAGAGTATTGGCAGAGTATTGGCAGGGTATTGCAGAGTATCGGCAGGGTATTGCAGAGTATTGGCAGAGTATTGGCAGGGTATTGCAGAGTATTGGCAGGGTGTCATGGATATGCATTAACGTCTGTCTGCCATCTTACCTTCCTCCTCATGTGTTCATCTAGAGACCAGACCTCCTTCACCTGGCTTCCTTTATAATCTCCTCCCAGCCTGACTCCACCCCAGGCCCTATCACTGAACACTATATTAACCTGTGCACTGCAAGCCTGCCTTGCTGATCAACGTGTTTGTTAGGCATTGTGTGTTTGGGTTCCTGCCTGCCGTGTGCTACGTCTTTCTCTCTCTGTTACGTTATTGGCTTGTCCCCGACTATCCCTGTCTGCTCGTGACCCTTGACCTTCGGCTCGTTCTTCGTTATCCTTGTCTGCTTGTGGCCCCTGACCTTCGGCTTGTTATTCGGTTCTCTCTATCGTGTGCTGCTGCTTCCCCTTATCCTACGGGGCGTGAGCTAGGAAACTCCAGGGGCCGCGACCTGGTCCCAGCCTGCAGCGTAACATCCTCACCACTAGAGGCCCTGGAGAAGACCAGCTGGGTCTTAGACTCCGCGCCCTGGGGAATCTTGGCTCTCGCTTCCGTTGGGATCCCGGTTGTGCTCCTCTGGTCCCGCTTTCCACAACCACCCAGTTTCCTGTCCGCAGAAGCCAGCCATAGGGTTCACTACCTCGCGGTGCACTCCTGTCCCCCTACGGTGTGCATCTGTCACCTGGCCACAGGTGACCCTGACAGTTTGATCAGCCATGAACCCGGCTGACATCCCGCTTCCCGCGGATGATCCATTGCAGGGCATAGTTCGCAGACTTGAGACCCAGGAATCTAATCAGACCCAGGTGATGCGATTCCTCCAGGATCTGGCTTCTCGATTCGAGCAGCTTCAGGTCTCCTTGGGAACCCCGAATCCGCAACCCCAAGTACAACCAGCGGCTGTACCTATCGCACCAGTCGCAGCCTCACACTCACTAAGATTGCCAGCTCCGTTCCGTTTCTCTGGGGACTCCAAGGCCTGCAGGGGGTTTCTCAGCCAATGTACTATTCATTTTGAGCTTCAGCCTCAAAGCTTCCTATCTGACCGGGCTAAGGTAGCCTATATCATTTCCCTCCTCTCCTGTGAAGCTTTGGCCTGGGCTGCCCCTCTGTGGGAGAGGAACGATCTGGTGGTTTCCAGTCTGTCCGAATTCTTGAAGCTCTTTCGTAATATCTTCGAAGAGCCGGCTCGGGCTTCTTCAGCGGCTAGTGCTGTCTTACGTCTTCGCCAAGAATCTAGTTCAGTGGGGCAATATGCTCTTCAGTTCCGTATCCACACAGCTGAATTGAGCTGGAATAATGAGGCCCTGGTCGCTACCTTTTTACATGGCCTCTCTGACCGAGTGAAAGACGAATTAGCGGGAAGAGCCATTCCCGTCGGTCTGGACGATGTAATTTCATTATGCAACCAGATCGACATTCGTTTTCAAGAGAGGTCCTTAGAAAAAAGACGCCAGCACTCTCTGGGTCCTAGCCACTCCCCTCCCTTCATTCCGTGGAGCATCCTCTACCTGCTGGAGAACCTATGCAGCTGGGCCGGACCAGACTAACCCCCGAAGAACGTGCTAGGCGCAGAACTCTGGGCTTGTGCCTCTATTGTGGGGGCAAGGGTCATTTTCGTGACTCCTGCTCGCTTCGTCTGGGAAACGCTCGGGTCTAATACATTTGGAAGGTGGAGTATTGGACCCAGAAACATCACCTTCTCGCCTGCTCTTGCCGGTGTTCCTTCATGTAGGCACTTCTCCTCAGTCAACCCTTGCATACCTGGATTCCGGGGCTGCCGGCAATTTCATGGATTGGAGAACTGCTTCTTCTATGAAGCTTACCCTTTCACCTCTCACTACCCCATTGGTAGTCTCGGCAATTGATGGCACTGTTCTCCCAGGGGGCCCTATTCGCTTCCAGACGCTACCCATTAGGATGTCGGTAGGGATTCTCCACCAGGAGTGGATATCCTTTCTTATTTTACCCAAGGCCTCTACCCCAGTTGTATTGGGCCTCCCTTGGCTACAGCTCCACTCTCCACATGTGGACTGGGTCTCTGGGCAGATCCTGGCCTGGGGTTCCTCATGTTTCTCGTCGTGTCTTCTCAAGGTGACCCCCAAGGAGAGTCTTCCGGTTGCTGCCACTTCTGTTTCTTCTGATCTTCCCGCCGCATACAGCGATTACCGGGATGTGTTCTGTAAAAAATCAGCTGAGGTGCTTCCTCCCCACAGGTCTTTTGACTGTGCTATTGATCTTGTCCCCGGAGCAACTCTACCCAGGGGTCGTACCTACCCTCTGTCCATCCCAGAGACCCAGGCCATGTCGGAGTATGTAGCAGAGAATCTGGAGAGAGGTTTCATCCGGAAATCCTCATCGCCTGCAGGGGCAGGGTTCTTTTTTGTTGCCAAAAAGGATGGTACCTTAAGACCCTGCATCGATTATCGGGGTTTAAATGCGGTTACTATTAAAAATCGATACCCCTTACCCTTAATATCTGCCAGAATGCCAGAGACTGGCCTCCCGAAGCTGTCTCTGCATTTCACAACCTGAAACAAGCCTTTGTTTCTGGCCCCCTCTTGAGGAGACCAAATCCTGGGAATGCACTTTTTATTGAAGTGGACGCTTCCTCAATGGGGGTGGGAGCTGTGCTTCTTCAAATCTTTGAGAAGAGACGCCAACCATGTGCGTTCTTCTCCAAGAAAATTTCTCAGGCAGAGAGGAATTATGCCATCGGTGATCGGGAACTTCTCGCAATTAAATTGGCGTTAGAGGAGTGGCGTCATCTCTTGGAGGGTTCCCCTCACTCCATAACGATCTTTACCGATCACAAGAATTTACAGTATCTTCAGAATGCTAAACGTCTGAATCCTAGACAGGCCAGGTGGAGTCTCTTCTTTGCCCGTTTTAATTTCACGATTACCTACAAACCTGGTTCCTGCAACGGTCGGGCTGATGCGCTCTCTAGGTCATTTGACACTTTGGACGAGGAGTCCGCCCCTGAACCTGAGCCGATCATTCCCACCTCATGCATTGTTGCCCACTCTACCACCCTGAAGTCTAAAATTCCGCCTGGTAAGACCTTTGTCCCCACTGAGCTAAGAGCTAAGATCCTTCGTTGGGGACATGATTCCAAGGTGGCAGGGCATTCTGGATTCCTCCGATCCTTCCTACTCATCAGTCGTCACTACTGGTGGCCTAATCTCCGCTCAGACGTCAAAGACTACGTTAAAGCTTGTCATGTCTGTGCTCAGTCCAAATCCTCCACACAAGCTCCTGCTGGTCTCCTCATGCCCTTGCCCATTCCTAAGGAACCCTGGGTCCATATTGCCATGGATTTTATCACCGATCTCCCACTGTCTGAGAATAATACAGTCATTTGGGTGGTAATCGATCGATTCTCCAAGATGGCTCATTTTGTTCCTCTTCCTGGTCTTCCTTCTGCCCCTGCCTTGGTTCCCATTTTCATTCGGGAAATTCTCCGCCTACATGGGGTCCCTTCTCATATTGTTTCCGACAGGGGAGTCCAATTCACGTCTCGTTTTTGGAGAGCCTTTTGCAAATCCCTCAATATTGTCTTGGATTTTTCTTCTTCTTACCATCCCCAATCCAATGGACAGACTGAGAGGGTTAATCAGGAGTTAGAGGTCTTTCTTCGCACCTTTGTGTCTTCCCACCATGACGATTGGTCCTCTCTACTCCCGTGGGCAGAATTCTCCCATAACAATCATGTGAATACCAGTTCGCAGAAGACACCCTTTTTCACAGTTTATGGAAAACACCCTCAACTTCCTCTTCCCATGATCTGTTCTCCAGACATTCCAGCTTTGGCTTCGGTTCAGGAGTCTCTCAATTCCGTTTGGGGTCACGTTCATGATTCCCTCCGGGCAGCTGCTGAAAAATTCAAAGGCTTTGCCGACCGCCGCAGGCGTAAACCGCCTTCTCTTCAGCCAGGGGACAAAGTCTGGCTCTCTACCAGGAACATCAAGCTCCGAGTTCCTTCTCTGAAGTTTGCTCCACGATTCATCGGTCCATACACGGTAACTGCTAAACTGAATCCGGTTTGTTTCAAACTCCAGATTCCTAAGAGCCTTAAAATCACTAACTCCTTTCATGTTGCTCTTCTAAAGCCTTTAGTCCTCAATAAATTCTCTCGTCCTCTCCCTACCGTGGCGCCTGTCTCTGAGGATAATCAGGAGTACGAGATCAGTCAAATTCTGGACTCCCGACTCTGTAAAGGCGTTCTTCAGTACCTCGTTCATTGGAAAGGGTTTGGTCCTGAGGAGAGGTCTTGGATCACTGCATCTGAGGTCTTTGCACCTCGTCTGTTAAAGGAGTTTCATCTGAAGTTTCCCTCTAAACCTGGGCCCAGGCGGGGAAGAGGGAGGCCTCGTAAGAGGGAGGGTACTGTCATGGATATGCATTAATGTCTGTCTGCCATCTTACCTTCCTCCTCATGTGTTCATCTAGAGACCAGACCTCCTTCACCTGGCTTCCTTTATAATCTCCTCCCAGCCTGACTCCACCCCAGGCCCTATCACTGAACACTATATTAACCTGTGCACTGCAAGCCTGCCTTGCTGATCAACGTGTTTGTTAGGCATTGTGTGTTTGGGTTCCTGCCTGCCGTGTGCTACGTCTGTCTCTCTCTGTTACGTTATTGGCTTGTCCCCGACTATCCCTGTCTGCTCGTGACCCTTGACCTTCGGCTCGTTCTTCGTTATCCTTGTCTGCTTGTGGCCCCTGACCTTCGGCTTGTTATTTGGTTCTCTCTATCGTGTGCTGCTGCTTCCCCTTATCCTACGGGGCGTGAGCTAGGAAACTCCAGGGGCCGCGACCTGGTCCCAGCCTGCAGCGTAACATCCTCACCACTAGAGGCCCTGGAGAAGACCAGCTGGGTCTTAGACTCCGCGCCCTGGGGAATCTTGGCTCTCGCTTCCGTTGGGATCCCGGTTGTGCTCCTCTGGTCCCACTTTCCACAACCACCCAGTTTCCTGTCCGCAGAAGCCAGCCATAGGGTTCACTACCTCGCGGTGCACTCCTGTCCCCCTACGGTGTGCATCTGTCACCTGGCCACAGGTGACCCTGACACAGGGTATTGCAGAGTATTGCACAGGGTATTGCAGAGTATTGCACAGGGTATTACAGAGTATTGCACAGGGTATTACAGAGTATTGCACAGGGTATTACAGAGTATTGCACAGGGTATTACAGAGTATTGCACAGGGTATTGCACAGGGTATTGCAGAGTATTGCACAGGGTATTGCAGAGTATTGCACAGGGTATTGCAGAGTATTGCACAGGGTATTGTACAGGGATGGCTGAACAGGGATGGATGGATGGCTGGATCTGTGACTGCAATTGTCACAGATCCAGCCCACAGCTGACATGTTCTGACATGGGGGAGGGAGCTGCCATGATCCGCTCCCTCCCCTCTCCTCTCACACTGTACCGATTGGTACAGAGAGGGGAGGGAGGAACCGGCGTCATCACATGACGCTGGTCTGTTTACAACAATCATTTGACGGAGCGATCACGTGGTAAACGGCCGCGATTAGCGGCCATCTACCGTGATCCGTGATGCGCCGGGTCTTCCGGACCCGGCGGTCACGGACATTTCCGGGAGCGCGCCCCAGGGGGTGCGCGGGAGCAAGATTCTGGGAGGACGTCCACCCGGGATAACTCGACCGCGCTGTAGACGTCTTTCGGCTATGGCGCGGTCGGCAAGTGGTTAAAGTGCTTACAATGGATTGGTGTTATTAGTATATCAGAGAGAGAGAGAGAGCGGAATGCTCTGCACCAAGTATTTACCATAAGTAAGCACTATATAAATAATTACTATATATTATTTTTAAGGTAATTTACTATATTTTAAAAAACTGTACTCAAGCAGGTGGCTTAACGGACAAATGACTGAAGTTTGAAGTTATAACTTCCAACCAGTAATTTCACAGTAAATAGATAAATAAATATATTTGTCTGTGCATTATGATGTGCTATACTTCATAAATGGGAAGTCAACCTCAAAATCCTTCTTTCTCTTACCATCCATGGACTGACACGGTGTCTCTTTACACTTTACACGTGGGTTATGTCCCTGCTTGCAGGAGAAGACCTAGGCAGAATGTGAAATGTTATACATACATTCTAAAAGCCAGAGCTGAACAGCCCCACCCAGGGGGCGGTCCCTCTGGACATAACCCTCCCACTACAGTCAGCAGACTTCAGTTTTTTTCTGCCTAGCAGAAGGAGAAGACGTGGCTCTCTCAGGAGCCAGTCTCCTGACCTATTCTTATTCCTTTTCTGGAATTCTTTTTTATTTTATTTTTGAGAATTTTCTATCAACTGTCGGGTGGGCAACAGGTTGGGTACAAGATATCCTCGTAGTCTTCCCTGTCCGACCATCGAGCGTGCTGATCCTCGCCTTGTGTGCGTGAGACTCGGTTCACGACAGGCCCCATGACTCCAGGGGTGGCCGGGTTTGCTTTCATGCTCCCACGGTCCTCTCAAGACTGAACAGTTCCTGACTGACTGTATCTTTCGCGGTGGACCGGGCCGACAGCTACTCAGTACTGCACTGTGATAGTCCTGTCAGAAACACACCAGTGGGTCCCTCAGGGGACGGGTAAGTAGTCTCTCCTGCCTGCAGGTGAGTACAAAAGGCTGTGTGTTTCTCTGTGGGGGATTTTCCCTGTCTCCCCCTGTATTTCATTGTCACTCTCTGTCACCATTGCTGGCGCTGTGCTGTGTGGGGTGCCTGGGGGTCACACTGTTATTGGAGGGGCTAATGCTGGTCTGCAGATATGCTTGGGGCCTTTTTTGTGTATTTTGGGGCCTGAGCGCTGAGTGGCGCTGTGTGTGTGCTGTTTTTTTCACTTTTGCTGAGTCATGGTGGCCATCTTGCCGCGGATCGCCTCAGTGAAGTGCGGCGGCCATTTTCTTGTAGCCCGCGCGCTCTTCAGCACTAGTTTTGGCCTCTAGCGCTGCTGTAACAGCGCGAATCCCCTCACAATCTCCTCACAGCTCACCAGCGCTGACACAGCGCGGTACAGACAGCGGAACTGAGCGGTCCTTGGTCCGGTTTGGTGAGTCCCCTGGGCGCCCCCTCCTCAGTCAGCACAGCCTGTGGGTGGACTTTTTATCTGAGGAGTCTCAGAGGGGGGCAATATGGAGTCTCTGTCACCAGCTTCCCCTAAATGTCAGTGGACAACAGGCAGTGCTTCAGCACCTGCGGTCGCTAGGGACCAGTTGTGGGCAGTCCTGGAATCATTTCTGACCAGGATGGGAGCTGTGTGCAAGCGCAAGGGAGCAAAAAAGCGCCCTCTCCCCACTTTAATTCATGAGGGCAGTGCGCTGATTCAGATATGGGCCTAGCCACTACCGCTCAGGACCCTAGTTCTGAATGTATTGGATGGTTTTGAACAGGACATTCCTTATGAGGAAAACTCCAGTTCTGAGTCAGTAAACGACAGGGCGCTTGTTAGTGTACTCATGACTGCGGTGAGGGACACTCTCAAGCTAAAATGCTGCGGATGCAGAACCTCAGGCGGATACATTCTCCTTTGGTTCTTTTAAGGCCAGGCCTTCTAAAGAGGTTTTTCCATATGTACTTTCTTTGACCAGCTCATTGATAAGGTCTGGGAAAAGCCGCAGAAGAATTTTTTTATGGTCCCGCGGCGTTTGTCTATCAGATACCCCTTGAAGATGCCCTACTTAAAAAAGTGGGCTTCTCCCCCAGGGTCGACCCTCCAGTCGCCTGGTTGAACAAGGCCATCACTCTCCCGATGGAGGGGACTCCTGCATTTGAGGACCCCACTGACAGGAGGTCAGAAGTGGTGAGCAGAGCCATGTTTGCCTTGTTGGGATCCACCCTACGGCCTGTGGTAGCGGCGACCCTTGTGTCTTAAACACTTACAGGTTGGGCAAAAATGTTGCACCTAGCTGTACAGGAGCATAATCTTCCTCCAGACACAGTTGCTTTGGCCCACCAACTGGTTCAGGGCCTGGTTTATGTGTGCGACGCCACTTTGGACGCGGCCCCTTTAATATCCAGGGCCTCTGTCTCGGCGGTGGTATTGCGTCGTCTTATCTGGTTGAAGTGCTGGTCTGCTGACCTAGCCTTAGGAAGCTCCTGACGGATCTACCATTTAAAGGTGGTAGACCTTTCGGTGCTGCTCTGGATGACATCGTCATGGATGTCATGGGAGGTAAAAGCACTCTTCTTCCTTAGACTAGCAAGGGTGAGGAGGCCCGCCGCAAACAGGGGCCTTCCTTTCCAGCAAAACGGGTTTTTTTCGTCAGTCAGTCCACGGGTAGGCCCTCTCAGACTGACGGCAGTGCGGCTGGTGGGCACAAGTGCCCCTGGGTGTGTAAGCCGAACAAGCGGCTCCCAAGCCCGCCTCCGCGTGAAGTCTTGCCTCCGCCCGACTCTGGGGTGGGGGGACGACTTCGCAGGTCACGAATCGGTGGTCCTCCCGAATCTCCGACTAGTGGGTGTGCGAGGTGGTCACCTCAGGATACAGGATAGTATTCCGATCCTGGCCCCCAGACAGATTCTTTCCCTCAAATCTTCCTCTCCTTCCTACCTGTCGGGCAGCCCTCTTGGGGGCTGTACAGGATTTGATCAGGTCCGGAGTGATTGTGCCGGTTCCGTCGCAGGAGAGTTTTCAGGGATTCTACTTGAATCTGTTTGTCGTCCCAAAAATAGGACGTGGTTCAACCTATCCTGGACCTCAAGGCCCTGAATGCCTTCGAGAAGGTGCAGAAATTCCGCATGGAATCCATTCGCACGGTGATCGCTACACTCCACCAAAGGGATTTTCTTCTGGCGCTCTTGGACTTCAAGGACACCTACTTGCATGTTCCGATCTGCGCAAGTCACCAGAAGTTTCTGCGCTTTGCGTTCAGCGAAGTCCACTATCGATTGTGGCTCTTCCTTTCGGCCTAGCCTCGGCACCAAGGGTGTTCACCAAGGTGCTTGCTCCGTTGACATGGTGGTTGAGATCCTCGGCTCTTCGGTCTGGAAAGTCGTTCCCCTCCCATCCAATGGACGGTACTCATGACGGACACTAGCCTGACGGGCTGGGGTGGAGTCTGGGGAGTCCTGTCGGCTCAGGCCTTGGACTCCGGACGAGCCCGTTTACCAATCACTGTTCTGGAAATACGGGCCATCGGACTGTGTCTCTCCTCAGGTCGGAGAGAGTACGGGGTCGCTCCATCAGGAGCCAGTCAGACACCGCCACGGCGGTGGCGTATGTAAACCATCAAGGGGGAACTCGGAGCTCAGCTGCGGCTTCCGAGGTAGTCCGTATCCTGAAGTGGGCTGGAAGAAACGTGCCGGCTCTGTAGGCCATTTTACATTCTGGGCATAGACAATGGGCAGGCGGACTATCTGAGTCGCCAATCGCCAGACACCGGACCAAGAAGAGTGGTCCTTGCATATTTCAACTCCTTTACCGACGGTGGGGCACGCCGGATGTGGACCTGATGGCCTCTCGACTCAATCGCAAGGGTCGAGGTTGTGGCCAGATCCAGGGATCCTTGGGCGATGCCTCGCATGCGTTGGTGGCCCCATAGGGTCCTTATCGCCTGATATAAACTCCGGCGATCCTAATTGTTCCGGATTGGCCTCAGCATCACTGGTACGCTGATCTGGCACGTCTCGTCGTGGACGTTCCCTGGCGGTTGCCGATGAGGGTGGACCTTCAGTCTCAAGGTCCTATGTTTCATCCGGCTTACAGTCTCTGGCTTTAACGGCAGGGCTGTTAAAAGCCAGGTGTTGAGGGACCGAGGTCTCTCGGACTCGGTCATTTTGACCATGTTAAGGACACGGAAGTCTTCCTCCAGGCACATCTATCACCGTGCCTGAAAAGCTTATATCGCCATGTGCGAAGCGCTGGACTGGCGTCCTCGGACGTATTCCGTCCCCAGAATCCTGCATCCTCTGCAGTGTGGAGTGACCCAAAAGCTTGCTTTGAGTACCATAAAGAATCAGATTTCGGCCTTGGCCATCTTCTTTCAGTGGTGAATTGTTTGTGTCCTTTTTTGTGCAACTGTGTTGCCCTAACATAGTGGGAATGGGTCCTGATATGGAACTGGAAAGATGTATACAGTGTGCGTTGGGTTTGCTTTTGTATTTTTATCCTTCTGATAAATGGCCACATGATGGCAGTAGAGCTCCATGAATAACGTGCCCTCTTGTGCTGTACTGAGACATTGCAACAATCAGGTAATGTAGCTCAAGTTTTCTGTGCTAGAGAATAAGGGCTCGTTTACACTTGCAGTAACCCTCTAAAGAGCGATCCACAATGAATCGGGTTGCAGAGGTGTGTGACAGGCAGTAAAGGCGGTGTTATGTCGGAGATTGCATTGTGTGTAGAGGCTTGTGTGAAGGGTTCACTAAAGTTGAGCACCACTTTCTTTAGATCAGTTTGTTTGCATTTTAGCAGCCCTTCCCAGAATTGGAGAACAAAAATGTACATGTGACATTTATACCATGTACTCCTTTGCTGTGTGTTGCATTCACCGGTTCGGATCCAGAACAATTTTTTTGTCCCATACATGTAAAAATCTTAATTTTTGGCAATAAAATTACTTAAACCCCTAGAATATTATATATTTTCTAAAAGCAGAGGTCCTGTAGAATAAAAAGGTGATAGTTGCAGGAAAAAATCAAATTAAACAAATTTAGTGCAAAAACACGCCATTTAATACCCATTTTTGGTTAAAATATAAAAGATGAGGTTGCATCGAATAAATAGATACCAAACATTCCATGTATTAAAATTCCGTGCGCCCGCAAAATTGCCAAAAACTATGGTGCCCAAATAAACCATAGGTGACCCTTTAAAAGCCTTTACAGCTCATAATTTTTGAGTTAACTAGGAGCTTTTGTCACACGTGTGGTTCGACCCTGGTTTACATACACATGCACACCCTGGGCTTGCAATTGTGCAGGTGTGCGGAGCAAAGGGGGCTATGGCATTTTTTTTTTATATATATGTAGCGGGGTGCTAAATTTAGGGGAAGTGTTTGAGTGGTAGTTTACTCAAACACCCTAATTTGTCAGGGTTCTTGCAACCAATTCTGTCCGCAGGAAGAGTATCGGTGTACAGTTCCCTGTGGCCTAAAGGTGGCACTGCCATAGTAGGCTAGGGTTGAACCGCTGATACAGTGCTGTGCCTTGTGTGTCCCCTCTCAGCACCCGTACGGTGGGGCGGGGTTTACCTGCTCTGCAGGCTGGGAGAGGATATAAAAGGGGCAGACGCTGCCTGTTCGGGGTTCTTGTTCCGGTCCGCCCTGGGCACCTTAGGCCCAGGGGCGGGTGTTCTTGTTCCTGCCTGCCCCGGGCACCTTAAGCCTGGGAGCAGGGTTGTCCGCTGTTGGGGGTCCTACCCCAGGGAGTGTGTTCCTGTTCCCTCCTGGGCACCTTTAGCCCTGGGGTGAAGTACTACTCTGCTGTTCCTGTCCGCCCTGGGTATGTAGGCCCAGGGACTGCAGCAAAAGCCTTGGGCCCAGCACCTTCGGCTGGGGCCCAACGAGGATTGAGGAATCTCGGGGTGCCGCCTTGTGAGGGGACCCGTGTCTGGGATGAGGAGGCCGGGAGAGGAACTGTTCCGAGGAACCGGTGAGAGGTCACAGTGAAGGAAGGGTCCCGGTTAACTGCCTAGAGGGATGTCTTCTCCTTACATAGAGGCCAAGTTTTTGAAGTACTAAGTTCACCACGTCTGTGGCAGAGACCGATTCCACCAGTCTGTGGCAGAGACTGAGTGCCTACGTTAGAGTGCCACTTGGCTGCTAGTCCTGTCCTAAAGAGAGACTATCCATTTGGTCTGTCTGTTCGAGAAGCCGAGCAGTGAAGTGATTGTGTTTGTGCCTGGACCTCTCCCACACCTTGTGCTGTCCTGTCCTTTACTCCAACCTTTTCTGTATCAGAGACTGTTACCTTGCCAAGAGAAAATAAACTCTGAGTTGGAGTTTCAGCTGGTGTGGACATTCAAGTTACTGGGGAAGTCAAGGACTTATCTCTATCCAAACTAGAGGTGAGAATCATTCTCTGGAGGTTTTTCTGTTTCTGGCCGTGGAAGACCCAACAACAACACCGCTCAACCTCCTCACACAGGAGGGTACGGGCTGTTAGTGTGGTGTGCCTCTCTCTTCCTGCGAGGCCAAAGTTAAATGCAGGTAAGAGGGAGGTGAATGTGCTACACGTGGGGGCTCGAGTCCGGGATTTCTGCGGCTGAAAAGTGTTAAACCCCCCCCCCCCCCAGAGTTTGAACTTTATTCCCCTGTGAAGTTCCATGGAGGTCGGCCATATTGAAAAGAAAGGTGACTGCGCCACGAGGAGAACCCATGCTGCATAGTTTGTGGGCGTGCCTACAGTGAGAAAGCCCGCAAACATTGCAGAAGTTGGGAGGAGCCTTGCCATGTGAGGAGTTACACGTGGTGGCTAATGCCTCATGGATTTCAGCTACTTCAACCATGAATGTGACCTCGTTTGCTGCATCTGTGACTGATACATACAGGGATTCGGCTGAAGCCTCTGGGTCGCTTCGCTCTTTATGTTTGCAAAGAGGCGGAGGCCCTTGGAGTGGTTTGTCCTGAATGCCAGGAACTGGTGGTGCATCTTAGGCCTTTTGGAAGATGCGAACAGTGCAAGGAATTCCTATTCGAGGTAGAGCAGCCAACTGAAAAACCTTGGGCCTTCCGTTTGAACTGCCTTACGGGTGCCACCACTTTGGAAGAAGGAGCCAGAGCTTCTGCAGCCACCCCTACGCGCACTGTCGGGACTTCGGAGGAAGTCGCAGTTGAGAACGTTCCGGAGATTGAGGAACCGGAACCGGGGAGACCGTAGGATGTTGCTTCGGTAGCCACTGGATCCTCGCTCTCACCGCCCAAGAGGAAGATCGGCTTTGTAACGACTTCCTGCGGCCGTGGTAGAGTTACACCCCAGCGCTTGCTCAGATCGGATGCTTCCATAGGGAAAAGTTCCGGACATCCTGCTTCAGCTACAAGCCGAGGTAAGCCAGGGAAAGGGGCCTTGGCTAAGGTCCGAAGTATCGGGGATGCTTGGGTCAGGGATCCCAGGGCCATTGAACTTGTTCGAGGCGGTGACTCGTCATCCACCCAAAGTTACCTGCCGGCGGATGAATGTGATACCTCCGACCTAGAGTCAGTCTCCGATGCGGGAGATGATGCAGCCATCAACGAGGTATTTGAACGGAAGGGTTGGGATAAGGTGCCCCTGTCCTCGTCCCGTAGGAAAAGGGACTCACCCATGCTCACTGGGGATACAACACCCCAGGTGGAGGCCCCATGGCCTGAGGAGGGATCTGTCCCGTCGTCTGCCCTTCCACCCCTTGAGATACCTGCACCTGCTAGTGTGGTAGCGAGAGTGTCATTGCGGGCCCCTGTGTCTGGCCCAGAGGCAGTGAAAGTGCCTTGACACCCGGATGCCATAGTTCTGCCAGGTATGGGAGACCGAACAGCCATGCCACCATTGTCCCGGCTGCAGCGGTTGTTCAACCAGAGAGTGGCCAGCAAATACGGGTGGGAATACCCGTACCTGCCTAAAGAACTGTTGTTTGAAGTGGAAGTTTATAGAAGTCGGTGGTACGCGGACTTTGTCTGGACTCATTTAAAAGTACCCCAGGCCCATAGGTACTACTCCTGTTCCACCACCGCTACCAAGCGGTATAAAGACTGTAAAGAATCCTTGATGCTCGGCAGGCATATACACGCGGACAAAGTGGTCATTTGCCGAAAAGATAGAGACAATGTTGAATATCACATTGACACTTTTGACAAACATTGGAAGCCACTGGTGTTGCCGGATCCGCAGTACTACCTCTAAGAGACTGGACTCTTTGTGTTTGCCCTTTGTTCATTCCGGAGTGTACTGTCATGGAGCCCAAGAACTTTGCCCTTACAGATGGGGTAATTTACTTTGCTGGAGGAGCAGGAGCAGTTGTTTCTTTCCTTGCTCGCAGCACCTAAAAGACAGAGACTTTTGGAGTAGAATGGTTCAGGGCCACAGTCAGGTTCAAGAAGAAGAGGATACATCTTCAAGAGGAAAGGAAAGTTTTTTTTTTCTCTTCTTTCAGGACAAGTGTCTTGACGGCGGCACTTCCACTAGGTGGTGGTGTTGTGTAGCTTTTGCATTACATAGTCTTGCAATGTGTTTACTTTTTAGATGAAAGGGATTTTTCCCTAGGGGAAAATCTTTTCATTCTAATGTTCATAAGTTAGAACGTGTATATTGGTTTGTGTGTATTTCCTTCCATGCAGGTGGACACCAAGC